>BSBM01000047.1:25262500-25862500 GCA_027924585.1 Larix kaempferi | reverse complement strand
TGCCATTGAGATTAGTACAATTATGATTGTTTGATAATCAATGCATGATAGAAGGCATTCATTGATTAAGGTTATGACACTTATGATTGTACTAATGCACTTGTGGTGTTGTATGAGGATGATGTTGTCTGCTAACAAGATATAGGTACATCAAGAAAGATAAATCAAGTTCTATGACCATGATGACATAGGGACAAAGACTCATCCATAGTCTTTGACCACATAGAAGATCTAGTTACTATGTATGTATGACCATGTTCTACTATGCTTAACCCATGAGATATGCAGGTTCTAGCACAAGGTCTCTAAATCATTGAAGAGAACAAAGAAGATATTGTTTGGGTATGTTAAGACATAACCAAGCTTGATAATCCAGGTATGTTTTCCTATATCAAGTTAGAATCCTACTTTGTTAGGATCTTAGGTAAGTATACCTATGTATGAAATGATCATGACCATACATACTTAAGATTATTTAGAATCATAATGTTTTGATAGCATTGAGACTATACTAATGAATGTATGATTATGTATGAGATCATCATGATGACACTAGTGCACACTTAAGCATGCATAGTGGTCCAGGATGGATAGAAGTTCAAAATAGAGATCAAGTCGGAGGAAACCACACAAACATAAAAGATAAGTATTTAAGCTGTCATTTGAATTAATTTTTGAAATCTATGAATACTAAATGATATTGCTCATAATAGTTGTATGCATATTTGTATTTCTAGAATATATCATGTTGAGTGTAATCATTCATATAGCATTGAACAGTATACTACTAATATGCATATGATTGGTAAGTTGGACAAACATTCCATTGTTGCTTGTCAAGAATGAAACCTCTTTGCTGACATGTTGAGAGCTGTGCATGCTCTCAATAGTATGTTCTGGTAGAGATGGAAGGCATCTAGATAGCCACTGTATGCATACAAGATATGGAAAAGTGTTGTGCCAAAATATTGGTCAAGATAGTTGCATGACTATGTGAATCATATCAGTATGCATAGTAGGTTATCATAATTTGATGATTATGAAGTATTACCAATCATGTGATTAACTTTGATTTGTAGAAAAGATCATGTGCTATGATGATGAACACATGTTCCAAAGAACGAGTGATGGATTTTCAACAAGAAGACTTACAAATCAAACATACTATAGAAGGCTCGTGGCTAGAAGATTCTCTTAGAAAAAGGAAGAGGATCATGATGAGATGTTTGCTCCAAGTGGCTCGATAAGACCATTCTCTTAATGGTGTAATTGAAGAAAGCTCTGTACGGGCACCCAGAATCGATAGTCATTTGATGAGATTAATGATCACCATGGGTGATGCAGATTTCAACCTTTGCTACAAGGTTGAAGATGGTGTCTATATATAGATGACATTCTTCTTTTAGATGGATGAAAGAAGTTTGAATGATCTTGAGGCTCATATCAGTAGACCCATTTGACGGTAGATGGCACAGATAGATATGCAGAAGATTACTCAATGCAGAGTGTGAATGATGTTCAGTCACAGAGGGAGAATTGATAGCTTCTTGGCAAGCTTGGGCTTTACCAAAAGTAAACCTGATCCTAACCTTTACCTTAAGGTTATGGCTGATGAACCTGTCATACTATTACTGTATGTGGATGATCTATTTCTGACAAGGAATGAGAAATAGATCATGGAAAGCAAGAAGAAGCTAGCTACATAATTTGAGATGAAATATCTCAGATTGATGCATTACTTCCTAGGTCTGGAAGTATAGCAAGGCCCAAAAGGAATCTTTCTCAACTAGGGAAAGTATTTGATATGTTGGAATACAAAAGCTATGGCCACTCCCATGGATTCCAACTTGAAGTTGTTAGCTGATGACTCATCAGAGTTAGTGGATGTGACTCTGTATAGACAGATTATTGGGTCATTGATGTATCTGATGAATACCAGGCTAGATATATGCTTTGCGGTGAACACCTTGAGTCAGTATCTAGTGGAACCTAGATGAGTTCACCTAATAGTTGCAAAGCATGTGATGAGGTACCTAAAGGGTACGATAGATTTTGGTCTATGTTATCTTGGAGATCATGACTTATGATGGTATGGCTACATAGATGCTGATTAGGCAGGAAGTGTATCAGGCAGGAATAACACATCGAGTGGATGTTATTGTCTAGGATTTTCCATGATCTCGTGGTTTAGTAGGAAGCAGTCTAGTGTGGCTCTCAGCACAACCGAAGCATAATATATAGTTGCTTGCTTTGCTAGTTGTGAAGCGATATGGCTTTGGAAGCTGTTATCAGGATTGTTTGACTTAGAGATGGACCCCACTGTGATCTTGTGTGACAACCAAATTTGTATCAAGATGACTAAGAATTCAGTGTTCCATGATAAGTAAAAGCACATAGAGATCCGATGTTTTTATATACAGGATATGGTGCAGAAAGGAGCTATCAAGCTCAAGTATGTGAGCACTGACGAACAAGTTTCTGATGTATTGACCAAAACCTCTGTCTCAATCAAAGTTTGAGTATTTCTGAGACAAGATTGGTGTAGTTCAGCAGGACCCTCCTCGAAAGGGGGAGTGATGTGGTCGTTGATGATGAGATCACCTGCATCGACAGAAAGGTCGATGATGTGGATACATGTATTGATGATACCGACGGTGAGGTCGATGATGTGGATATATGTATTGATGATACCAATGGTGAGGTCGATGATGTGGATACCTGTATTGGTGATACCAACAATGAGGTCGATGAGTGGTCCTTAGACTTGGTCTAATTTGACAAGTGGATTGTATCATTCTTGGACACATGTCCTAAAAGAGATCCGTAGACATATGTCTTTGAGAAAGAAGTCCCTAGTGGACGAGAGGGATTACATCATCCCTGGACTTCAGTCCCCTGAATTCATCCGTAGACATATGTCTCCGAGAAAGAAGTCCCTAGTGGACGAGAGGGATTGCATCATCCCTGGACTTCGATCCCCTGAATTGATCCGTAGACATATGTCTCCGAGAAAGAAGTCCCTAGTGGACGAGAGGGATTGCATCATACATGGACTTCGGTCCCCTAAATTGATACGTAGACATATGTCTCCAAGAAAGAAGTCCCTAGTGGACGAGAGGGATTGCATCATCCCTGGACTTCGGTCCCCTGAATAGACCCGTAGACATTTGTCTCTGAAAATTGATGATAGGATTGCATCGTCCCTGAGATTTTAGTTCAAAATGTACGTGATAAGTCCTAGATTTGATCTAGGTCACATCCAGTATGAAAAAGGACTGGCTCTATGGTGATAAATCCTAGATTTGATCTAGGTCGCATCCAGTATGAAAAAGGACTGGCTCTATGCTGATAAAACCTAGATTTTATCTAGGTCACATCTAGTATGAAAAAGGATTGGCTCTGTGGTGATAAATACTAGATTTGATCTAGGTCACATCCAGTATGAAAAAGGACTGGCTCTGTGGTGATAAATCCTAGATTTGATCTAGGTCACATCTAGTATGAAAAAGGACTGGCTCTGTGGTGATAAATCCTAGGTTTGATATAGGTCACATCCAGTATGAAAAAGGACTGGCTCTGTGGTGGTAAATCCTAGATCTAATCTAGGTCACATCCAGTATGAAAAAGGACTGGCACTGTGGTCGGGACTGTATCATCCCTAGACATGAGATTTGTCTTAAAAGGATCAGGATTGATCATCCTGTAAGTAGATCTGGATTGTATCATCCATAGAAATGAGAGATGTCTTAAAGTGAGCAGGATTGATCATCTTGGAACTGGATCGTGTATATTGTAGAGTATGTTGCAATGAGCTATAGATTGAGATGATCCAGATGTTGTAGATCGAGATGATCCAGATGCTGTAGATCAAGATGATCCAGATGTTGTAGATCGAGATGATCCAGATGATCCAAATGCTGTAGATCGAGATGATCCAGATGCTATAGGTCGAGATGATCCAGATGTTGTAGATCGAGATGATCTGAATGCTGTAGATCGAGATGATCCAGATGCTGTAGATTGAGATGATGTAGATTGAGATGATGCAGATGTTGTTGATCGTGATGATCTAGATGACGATGTTGTTGATCATAATGATCTAGATGACGATGTTGTTGATCGAGAGGATCCAGTTGATGACGTGATGTTGTTGATCGAGATAATCCATTTGATGATGTGATGTTGTTGATCAAGAGGATCCAGTTGATGTTGTTATGATGATGATCAGTAGATCCAAACAATGAGGCTGTTGATTGGGTGATCCAAATGATGATGATGTTGTAGTTAATCGAGTGCTGCAGAAGGTGAAGAATCAATACTGACGATGCTGATACTCCAGTATTGAAGACCTGAAGATATTCCAGTAACTGGTTGAGTTACTGATGATGTTGAGAAAGCTTCCAATGATTTATAGATGTATCATGTATGATGTTGATGACTCCTTGCTCCTGCAGATGTTGTTATAATAGCCTTCTCATTAAGGGGGAGTGTTGAAATATTGTAACTTCTAAGAATATTATATTTGTACTTTATTATTCTGGAGATATTTCATTCCTCCGTGAAGACCTTATTATATATCCGAAGATGTTTTATTCCTCCGTGGAGAATGTGGTAACTTGGGTTATTAGACTTTCCCAGTGGGGGTCGGCCATGTATGAGTCATGTGGGTTAAAGGGGTTATTAGACCACCCTAGTGGGGTCGGCCCTACCACATTATGTTAAGAGATTAAGTTGGGGCTGACCTAGTTAATGTAAAAGACAAGTCGGAGATGTGTATAAATAGAGGAGGTAATAACACACACTACACTCACTTGTGAATAACACATAGGTGAGGGAGAGATTTGCTATGCAGGAGAAGGAGCTCATTTCTAGGGTTTACATCTTTGTATTTGTTGGTCATCTATATTGAGGAAGCTTTGCTAGGTTTTCTACCCCATAAGGGTTTCCCGGGATAAATCTGTGTCTCTTGTGTTTATTCTGTGCTTGTTGTTCTTTCAATGATCCTGTATATGCTATTGTTGTGAAATGAAATGCAATGCTGATATTTTCTGTCTTAGCATATTGAATCTTAACAATGTTGATTACTGGTTCTCCTACAAGCTATTTTTCTAATAGCAGGGGTATTCGGCAAGGGTGCCCACTTTCACCTTTAATTTTTATCCTAGTCATTGAAGGTCTGAGCAACTTAAAAATGAAGCAAAATCATTGCATAAAATCAGAGGTCTTAGTATTTCCTGAGCTTTATCCATTTATTATTTATTGTTTATAGATGACGTTTTGATTTTTGGAATTGCTTCTTTGGAAGAATGGAAGACATACAAGGATATTTTTTATGTCTTTTGCTTAGCCTCTAGAATGGCTATTAGTCCTAGCAAGTCAAGTTTTCTCTATAATTGCAAAGATCCTGCTTTTGTTGAAAATATGAAGAATATGTTTCCCTTCAATGTAGATGACATTGATTTGGGTATTAAGTATCTTGGATACTTTCTCAAACCCAATAATTATCATGTGGAGGATTGGCGTTGATTCATCCAGAAAGCTGAAAGGCGAATCAAAAATTGGGATTTTTGTTGGATTTCGATTAGTGGTCATCTTGTTCTGGCTCAATCTGTAATTCAAAGTATCCATGTCTGTTGGTTTGGGCTGAAGAAAATCCCAATATCGATCATCAACTTAATTCGCATTAGATTATTTCGTTTTATTTGAGCACGGAAGTTAGAGTTGAATAAATTTCACTTATCAAAATGACAGAGTCTTTCTTGGCTGAAGAAGATGGGACGATGGGGGTTGATGAACTTGGGAATTTTCAATGAGGCTGTGAGGATGCAAAATATTTGGAGGGCATTAACAGATACCGATTTATGGAACAAGGATATCCGTTTAAAATATCTAAAGACTTATACTATTCTGCAGTGGATTAGGAGGCCATTTTTTATGTAGATGAATGCTTTTATTGTATGGCGTAGCCTTATCATTACTAACCTCATATTGGTGCCAAACTCTGTTGGCGGGTTGTAAATGGTATTGATGTTTACATTGGAATTGATCTGGTTGTTGGTATAGAGTTAAATTATTAGCTTCCAACTTATTTTTTGAAGGAACTTCATCATAGGAAAATCATGGTCTTATCGCAAGTTTTCCATTTTGGCAATGAGATGGTTAGTCCTCATCGGCTCATGGCAGAAGAGATATAACTCCCTGATCATATGAATTTGGATTGGAACATGTATATAGAAAATTTTATTTTTGTTGGGATCATCTTGACCAATACAAATGATCTTCTGGTTTGGAATGATGATGCTGCTAATGGTGTTTTAACAGTCAAGAAGGTCTATAGCACTATTTTGAAATTCCAAATTCCTCTTGAAAGTTGTTGGTGGCATAAGAAAATTTGGGGATGGAAAATCCATCTGAAATTAAAATGTTTCAAGTGGTTATATTTCAGGAATAAGATTCTTACTTGGGAAAATCTATTGAAGAAAGGATTCTATGGACCTAACATTTGCTTTCTTTGTAAAAAAGAAGATGAAGATATGCATCATCTTTTCATAATTTTCTTGTGGTTTTCTCAAGAAAGTTTGGGATGAACTTCAAATTTGGTTAAACTTCAATGACGATTGGAGGGGTCACTCTTTTTTTGATTGTCTATATGATTGGTTTCACAGGAAATTAAAATATAAAACTCTGCCTCTTTTTATGATTTGGGTTATCTGACCCGAAGTTAGAATGCCCTAATTTTTTAAAATTATTCTCCATCTATCTTTGGTACTTATATAAATATCATAAGGGTACTGAATGAATATCCTATTTCTGGGGCTAAAAATAATATCATAATTGTAAATTTCCCTGAGGTGGTGTTGGATACATCTTATGGATTTTTTGATGGTGCTGCAAAAAATGGAATTTGTGGTGTTGGTACGGATCTATATATTAAAAGGAATCATAAGATCCTTCTTAAGATGGGTATTGGAAATGGGAGCAATATGAAGGAAGAGCTTCTGGCACTCGGGAGTCTTCTTTGGTTTGCATTGAGGCGGGGTTTTTTTGTGATGGAAATACTTGGTGACTCTCAGGTTATCATTAATTGGGCAAAAAGAAAATTTGATATCAATGCTATCTCTTTGAATCCTTGGCTTTTGAATGTGGATTCCTTGATCAAATCATTTGACCAGCTATATTTTCACCACATTTTCAGGGAGGCAAATGTTGAAGCTGATGGGTTATCCAAAGCAGAAATTGGACCCATGGATGGATTTCTCTATTTTGAGGAATGTTTGGATAATTCCCTGGTGTATTTTGGGTCTGTTTGGGCTATCTAGATACTGCTATCCATCCTTCAGTGATGCTATGTTACAGTATGCCTTTGGTCTAGGGACTTTGGAATTTTCAGCTTTCAGATTTTAGATCTATGGAGATATCATGTAAGTTTTTTTACGTCTTTATGTTTCTGGACAATTTTGGAATGATGTTCTAGATGTTGGAGATATTGAAATCCTTATGTAACTTTGACTTTCATATTGAAAATAACAAGTTGTAGCTTTTTCTTCTTGAAAAAAAAGGGGAATCTTATATTTTAAAGGATTCATAAAGGAAATTTTGTTTTATGTCTACGTGGTTTTTAAAGTTGTGAAATGTTTTTTATAAAATTTTAGGTGGACATCATACTCAAACGAGAGTATAAAGGAATTTTAAAAAGGCAATTACACCATATTCACAAAGGAGGGAATTTTTAAAATGGGTTTATTAAAAATTGTGATTTTTTTAAAAGTATTTGATGATTCAGTAATAAAAAAAGAGTACATATCAAATTGAATCCCATAACAAGATTGAACCTGTGTGAGAATGTTGATAAAGGGTAGATCCTGAAACCCTCACATGGAAGAGAAGGGATAGAGCTCGATTTGAAAGGAAGAGAAGAGACCCCCCAGCTAAGAAAGGAGAACTAGCATGAAGGGGGTTCCTTTACATAGGTGTTGCATTATCTCAGTAAACGCATATTTTTTTAAGCTGAAATAAGGAAGGAAGAATGAAGGATTGAGAAAGAGAGAAGAGAAGTAAACTGAAGATCGAATTTTTCCATAGAAGAAGGTGAATGAACTGCCAAAAGAAACTATCATGGGTTATAAAAGAAGACTCAAATGGCTCAAGAAAGAGAACATAAGAGCATAAGTAGTAGTTGCAGTGGAAAATAAGTAGAAGATCATGGTGTACTTCTCAAAGACATACTTGTTGCAAACTGTAGTAGAGATGGAACATGAGATAACACAACAATTTCTATCCCCCACCACCAATTTTCACTCTTAAAAATATGATATATTAGTTATTAAAATGAAGACCACATTACATGAAGAAGCCTCTTATGGGATATTGTGTTGAAGGAGCTTGAATAACCCTCCTATGTGGTCATGTCACAAGATTAGAAGAATAATGAGTTTGTAGCATTATCTCTCATTCAAAAAGGCTTGGATGAGATGATTTTACTCAAGATTGAAGAAGCAACAAGCCCCAAGGAAGCTTGGTGTATTTTGGAAACTACATAGTATAGTGAAAGGGGGAGAAACACCTTGTAGAATGTTTCCATATTGGAAGGGGCATCTATGTGTGAAGTGTAGCTACCAGAGAAGGAGAATGAAGTAGAGCATAAGGAATTTGAAGGAATTGAAGAATCCGTGTATGCAACAGAGCAAGACCATACAATTATTGGTGAATACCACTATGTTGAGTCACAAGTGGATGGAGGTCATAATATGAAGATATAGAAGTTGCATTTGAAGCTACCAATGTCACATCCTATTATGGTGAATCTTCCAATGAAGTAGCCAGTGCTTTTTTGAATCCAACTAATGAAGTAGTGAGCCTTGATGGAGTCAATCCATAAGATGATGAAGTAAATCCCACTATGCAGGTGGATGATGAATATGAAGATGATAATGAAGTTAATGGTGAAGTAGAGACAAATATAGCTAAAGTTGCATATGAAAGAGTTGAAGTGTTAGAATATTGAGAATATGCATAAACATACAAAAATACATTTGCTAACATGAAAAGAAAGAATCTACTAGTCTAGCCTTATATTTATACAAGCAACAAATAATAATGTAAGAAACAAGAGATATGAGAAGAGAATGATACACTATATATATGTGGTAAAACCTCAAATGGAGAAAAATCCACATGAAAGCATTGTCTTCTTATTCTTAAAAAATATCCAATCTTACAAGTGAGCTCCTCTCCACATATGCTTCACAACTTTTACAATAACATCACAACATAATAGAATGGTATGCCCAAAGGATCTCCTTCACCTCTACTAGATACCAAGAGGTATGGAAGAATAAAATACCAAAATACATGTGGGATAAATGATATTCCACCTCTTTATATAATGAATGGTAATAGGAGAATATTTCTCAATGATGCATGTGAGAAAACTCCTTTTACATAATATTCTAGAGTTACTTATGTCGTCAAATGCTAGATAAGACATATTACTATATCATACTAGACATCATTACACATGTAATATTAAAATTACACATTCCAACACTCCCCCTTAAATTATGATGACTAATAGAACAACACATAAATGGAGGAATATGGAATTAAATTAGCTTTCCCCCTCGATGACAACTTCCTACATTCCCAATAGACTATGAAGTTACACAAACTTCGCATTTGTGATGGATTTGGTTAATATATTGACTGCTTTCTTTTATGTGGGACAATACTCCAAACAAATAACATCATCTGCAACAAGATCTCGAATGTAATGTGTATCCAAGTTAATGTGTTTAGTCTTGGAGTGATACTGAATTGTATTCAAATTGGATTGCACTCTAACTATCACATATTAATTCAATAGAAAACTTCTAAACAAGTCTAAGCTCTGTAAGAACATGACATATCCACACTACTTAGCTTCCATGTGCTTTACTTCACAAGAAGAAAGAGAAATAATTATCAACTTATTATTAGACCTTGAAATTGGACCTGAATCAAGCTAAAAGATGTACCTTGTAGTATAATTTCCATCTGAAGCATCCTCTTCCCAATTAGAATTTGTATAACCAAGAAGTAAAACTGTAGCCATGTTAGAATAGAAAATTCCATAAGGCACTATCCCCTATAAATATATAAGAAACCTCTTTGTTGCTTTCCAATGACTTTCATGAGGCTTTTGCATAAAAATCAAAACCATCCTGACTGCAAAATAGAGATATGGTCTGTTGTGTGTTAAATATATCAAACTCCCCAGAAGTTGACGATACAAAGTGACATCAACAAGAGGACTATCACAATCAACAATTAACTCTACATTGGACTAGAATGGTGTAGGTGAAGTATTACAATCACTCATATGAAACTAAGAAAGTAAATATGTCGCATACTTAGGCTAAGAAATAAATATACCATCATCCATATGCCAAATCTATAGACCCAAAAAATAATGCAGAAGGCCTAAGTTGGTCATTTCAAATTGCTTTTTAAGATTATAAGTTTGTTTCCTATATAAGTGTAAGATGGATGTTAGTAATGATAAGATCATCCACATAATGTACCACAATGATGACATCATCATAAAATTTCTTCACATATATATTTGGACAATATATACACCACTTCAAACCATAATTTAAGAAATAAGCCTCATTTTTCTCATACCAAGCTCTAGGTGCCAATTTAAGATCATATAAAGACTTGTTCAATTTGCATACTAAACTTGAAGTGTTAGCAATAATAAAACTAGGTGTTTGTTTCATATAAATGTATTCAATAAGTTAACCATTCAAAAACGCACTCTTGACTTCCCTTTGGTGTATTTCCCATTGATAAGATGTAGCAAGAGAAAGAATAGTTTTGATTGTGTTCATTTTAGCAACTGGAGCAAATGTTTCAGTATATTCAAATATACCTTCTTTTTTACATAATCATTTTTCTACTGACCAAGATTTATGTTTTTGATCTATCCATCTACAGTAAACTATGTTTTATATATCTACTTGCATCCAACTAAATTCTTTCTAGGATGAAGAGGCATAAAAGTCCATGCCTTGTTTTTCATTAATGAGTCATATTCAGTAGTCATGGATTTCTTCGTTTTAGGTTTATATTTAGCTAGAGGATAGGTAGAGGGACCATTTTTGGCCAATAATTTAATCATAATAGAAAATTCAGATCTAGTTTGACGAGTATAAAAAAGAATACCAATCTCACAACTTATGGATTCAAGAGTTTTCTGGGCCCAAATAGGAAGAGGAGTAGTGGTAGGAACCACACTAATATCTTTAGGAAATTATGGAGGATCACTTGAAGAAGAAGGTGAACTAGGACCAAGGGTAGGAACAAAAGCAGATGAAGGGGTAATAGATAAAGGAGCAACATAAGGTGAAAGAATATTCAAGGTAACACGAGGTTCAATAGAATTAGGAGGAGGAGAGACTTCATTGAATTGAACATCTCTCCTAATGATAACACCTTGGGTAGATGGATCAAATAACATGTACACTTTGGAATCTGCACAATAACCAATGAAAATACATTTGTGAGACTCGGGTTATAACTTTTTTCCATTTTTCATCTAGAATATTTTCTCAACATTCACTACCAAATATCTTAAAGTTACTAATACTGGCTTTTATTCCATTCCATTTTTAATTGGGAGTAACCTGTAAAACCACTTTGCTAGGGACTTGATTCAAGATATAGTTAGCAAAACAAATAGCTTCATCTAAAAAACCTTTATGTAATCCTTTATAATAAAGCATACATCCATCAATTTCAACCAAAGTTCTATTGTTTCTTTCAGCTACCCCATTTTGTTCACGGGGGCTTCACTCAATAAACCGCTATCATAGCACGTTCATTCATGGCATATGAAACGATACCCCTCATTTCACTAAATATTGGAAAATACCTTCGAAAATTGTTTTTTTTAACCCCCTCCCAATATGCCCTTCCCAATTTAAAAAAACCTCTATTTTCACTAGATATTGTATGTATCAATTTTTTCATTAACATTTTTTATACCCCTTTATATTTCTACCTAGTATATTGATATGATACCCCTCTTATGACCTCACTTGCATTCTACAATACACCTTGCTTCTTTTGATGTATATTGTGGATGCACATTACTTCACCCATAATGCAATTACTCAACCACATATCATTATGGTTTGCAACATCTAATGGTCTAATGAAGAGATAGGAGATCACTTCTTGTATGTCACTAGAGCCAATGCACATAGTACAACATTTAGATTGCATGTTGCAATTCCCCAATCGCTGACTAAGCCTATTGTGAGCTAGGTATCCAAGCCCCCAGGGCCTGTAACAAGCTCTAGGAGGCTGACTAAACCTCCCAAGGCCTGTAATAGGCACAATTGGTTGTGTATTCAAGCGCCCAAGGCCTATCGAGGGCCTATAACAGACCCTGGAAGCTTAGAACCTCCCAAGGCTATTGGTAACAACTGGCTGAGTGCTATTGGTAACAAATGGCTATCAATGAACATTGTCTCTCGACTATGATCGACTGGAAACCCACTTCACCATGAAACCCCTGGCCTCAAGCATGCCTCAAGACGTGATTTCCCTATGTACTGGTAAGCCTGAGCCTTGCCTCAACCCGATTTCTCAAGCGGTTGTGATCCTTCCATCTCCATTTGGCGAATATTTGTCAACCCGCCCATATAAAAAATACCCCAAAGTATTTTTGTACTGTTACATTAAATAAATAAAAAACCCTTTGCCCATTAATATATAAGCAATACAATTTTTAGGTTTTCATGAATATTTAATACCGCAATATGAATGAACGTGGTATTATATTTCCTTCTAGTGAATCCCCCGTGATTTTGTTGTGTATAAGGAAAAGTCTTTTGATGTTGAATATCATGCTTAGATAAATATGCATTAAATTCATTTTTAGTGAATTCTTCCCCATTATCAGGTCTCAAAGTCTTAATACTTTTACTAGATTGTTTTTCAACCATGGATTTAAAATATTGAAATATACCATAGGTTTCACTTTTATGCTTCAAAAATTAAACCCAATATTTACAGCTAAAGTCATCAATAAAAGTAAGAAAGTAGACTGCATGAGACAAAGAAGGAGTTTCAAGAGGACCACAAATATCACTATGAATTAATTACAATGGTTCTTTAGCACGCCAATCTTTACCTTTATCAAGCATTTCCTTATGATGTTTACTAAGAAAACAACCTTCACAAACACCTTTATTGGAATAAATTGAAGGTAAGCCATGTACACTTTTAGACATCATTTCCATTTTACCTAAATTCAGGTGACCTAATATTTCATGCCATAATTTACTTTGTTCATCAGTGTGAGCAACATAGGAATAAAAAGGTTGATATTTGCTTGAATTAAAACAAGTAAACTTATATAATCCAACATTATGATCAACATGACCAGAAGAAACAATTTTGAACTTATGTTTGATATCTTTTAACACATATTTATGAGGCCAAGCTTCGAATTTATAACCTTTCTAACATGCATAATAAATAGAAATCAAGTCGATGGGAATTCCTTGAACATCAAACATATATTCCAAAGTACCATTAGGAACATTAATATGAAGAGATCCTAAAACTGAAAGATGATTACCATCACTTATAGATACTTTATATGTTGTGCTCTTTTTAGTCTCATAATAATTAAATAAAGTAGTTGTACTAGACATGTGGTTAGAAGCAACAAAGTCCATTATCCATTCCACATTAGAAGAAGATTCACTAGGTTGAACAAAATAGGAACATAGGGCTACTTGCTTTTCTTCGGAAGACTTCTTCTTTGCTTTCACAAGTTCAAATCTATGTTTAAAGCAAATCTTTTCAGGGTGATTGGTTTTTCCAAAGTACTTACAAGAATTATACACTTTCTTTTTATTAAACACCATGTTAGAAGCATCATCATTAAAAGAGGTTGATCCTTGATTATGTGGTTTAGAATGTTTATTAAAATTTGTATTAGGATTTTTTTTACTATGTTCTATTAGAATCTTACTATTGGAAAATTGACTAGAATAAATTAATCTATCTTGTTACTTTATCAAACCTTTACAAAAATATTCAAAAATTGGTTTCATAGTTCCTTTAGAAATTTTGATAGCTCTATTCTTAGTTTGGAAGAACATATCAAAACATAAAGATAACTTAAATTTTTTCAACAAGAATAGTAAGAGCATTATCATTGTTCTTGTAATCTTTACCGCCATTATTTAACTTTTTATTATAGGTTTTAATTTCAACAAGAAATGAATCTATTCTATCAAACCCTTTAGGGTCTAACTCACGTATTTTCTTTTCAAGATAGTAAGAAGAAGCATCACCACTTTTATCCATATACATTATTGTGGTGCCACCTTGATGGTGAAGTGTCACCATGTCTTTAACCCAAAAAAGAAGGGGTAAATGGGACCTAACCTCATTTATTCTTTGACCCTCAAGTCAACTCAGGTTCATATCCTCCTCTTTATTTACACTAGTACTAGAACCCTATTATTATTCTCCAATTCAAAGGGGCATCTTTGAACAACCTATAGGGCCTTGAAATTGAATTGTTATTTAAAGGTCTCTAGTTTATGATGCAATTTTGATAGGGGCAATTCTACTCCAATGACAAAATATTTTGTCGATACTTGAGGTAGATAGGTCTATCATGTTTTTTGCATGGTGATCTAATCTAGGTCAAAAAAACATGGAGTCTCTATAATACATGTGATACTGACCATGTGTTGTAATCAACCAAAATTGGAGAATTTATTCTTATGCTTATTAGATGCATCAAACAAAGCATACATTTGTTATTCTGAATTTCACTTCTCTCCATGGAGATTGGTAGGATCGACTTGATTAATTACAATATTTTCTAACTATTGTCTCAATTATATTTTCCTCAAGAAGCCTCATGCATAGCCCTCCACACTGCTTTTAACAATGCTAATATAGTTTTAAACAGTTGAGTGGATTAGCTTTGTTTTCCCTTTTACAGCTTGAAGTTATGCTTTAGATTTAACTTTCTAAAAATTTAAGGAGTCAATTTGTTCCATTTTTCTTGTAGTTCTCATTATGATGTCCCAAATATAGTTCCAACAAAATAGCTATCCTATGGTCCAAACAAAAAACCAAAGTATCATAGGTAGATGGTGGTCCATATACAACCTTGTCTTCAAGTTCAAAACCCTTTTCTTGGGCTCCTGGTCACATGTGCATAAAATTTCAATGGAATACTTTGAGCTGATCCATAAGGGTGTGTCTATCTAGTAGAAGCATTGTTTTCTTATAATGCTTCCTCGAACTAAAATTTAAGTTGTTTCATATACCACTGCAAGTCAAATTTATATTGGTTTATGTGTAATAGAGGATGTCCAAATTCTTCCTTTGTTGCACATAAAGTTCAACAAGATATCGTAATATGGGACATTATGGATATCAGTGGTGGTAGAGGTTTGTGAGTTAAAGGGAACTATTCGGTTCATATAGAAAAGAGAGATAACAAAGTGCTCAATCCATCAAAATTTTATCAATTCCATGTCATACACATGATTTTGAGCTATTGAGTAGAGATAATAAATAAAAACATCACATTCTACCAATGGTAGGGGCATTATAGTGTGAATATCTAGAGTAGAGGGCTATGTCAATGAGTATGTGTGCTTCCTAGTAATAGATGAACTATTGGAGTATGGTATAATCGTCACACCATTGAAAATATAATGTAGACTAATCGCCACATTGGGGTCATGGGACTACATGCTTGGTTTGAAAAGTTTGCCAATATCTACATCTTTTGGTGTAACGACAAACCTTATATGGTATCAAAGCATAGGGGGTACTAAAATAGTTAGTGTTTCAGTGATTTCGTGTCAATAATCCTTCTTTTGCAGGTTGAGAAGGGCTTTTGAATCTACCAAAGATCTCATTTGCACCTAATTTTCATCCATTAAAGTGCTCATCTACAGCCATCAAAATGCTCATTTGCAGGCATCAAAGAAGTGCTCATTTACAGCCATCAAAGAAGTGCATTTGCAGCCATCAAAGAGATCCTTTGCAACCATCAAAAATTTCTTTTGAATCATCATGCATCTCCTATCTCCCCAACTTAGTTGAAACATAGTTGGTATGCTTGATCCAATCTTGTTGAAGGAGGCCCTAAAAGATTCACAACACATGTCCTACGATGACATATTCACATACATTGAGAGGATGAAAGAGGGTCCAAAATATTCACATCATATGGACTAAAAGGAGATATTATCATCCATGATCCACCACTCAGTTGAGGAAGACCCTTTTACAGGCCCAAAAGAAGAGGTGGTCTACAAATTTATTCTATCCATTCGAGAACTAGTCCCAAATCAAGTTCGAATTTTAAAATACTGTGAAGAACTTGTCTTGAGTCAATTTCAAATTGAATAAGCCATCGAATAACTTTTACGAAATCAAGTTCTCATTGAAGAAGACCTCCAACATATCTCTTCAATCTCTGGAGCTACAACCTTTCCTCTTGCTACTCACTAATTTCCACACAACTTGTTTTGAGTATATTAACCTTTTTTTACATTCTCTTTTATGGTTTTTTTTTCCCCTGTGTTTTTTTCCTCTTTTCCTGCATTCAGAGAATCATTTTTGTATACATGGGTACGTAATATGGCTGCAAATTCCTAGGACCCACTTTTTTATTTCTCATCCAATCAGGCTTATGGGGGTGTGTTAGTGATGAAAACCACTTGTTGTATTCAAGCAGAGAGTATAAGCATACACGCAGATATAATCAAGACAAGGGATGAGCGGAATGCATTCATCTATCTTATTCATCTTTAATAGGTATATTTATACATCTTACATGTGGTTGGAGTGGTTGCACCCGCTCCAACGACACTATACTATTACATAAGTAACTAATGACAATTAAGGATCCTGAAGGGTCCCCTCCAACATCTCCCCCACCTCAAAATATTTATGTCCCGAAGAAAACATTAACAACCATGAACTTCGATTCCTTTAGTCTCTGTCAGCAGTCGGGTGGTGGCAAATTGAGCCGCGCACCCCTTTCACCTTCCTACCAGATTCATCTTCCACGGTCCAGGAGCTTATGGGCTTCCATGCTGTACATTGCACCAACTCACCAACTTCCTAAAAAACGTTTGAAATGACATTCAAGATATGCTTGTGCATTTCAATACCGGGGGCTTGATCAATTTAAGTGTTCTTTTGTCATTATTAAACGTGAAGCGCTTTCTCTATGTGGTATAGATGTCTTCTGATTGAACACATGGTTTTCGTAGACTCAGTTGTCGTGAGGCTTCCTGCAAGTTTCGAATGTGTCGCTGCTGCTCATGATCGATACCGACTAATATTGGTCGACTTGACTCAACTCGACATGACTTACTTGACTCGACATGACTGAAACTGATCGGCAAGAAACTAACTTGATTTACAACTTTTATGAATATACATGGTTCAATAAGTTTTGAACAACCCTTTATTTGACTAATTTTCAATAAGCCGACACTTTTTACAACATCACGACCACTTACAATATCGACCAATGATAAAATAGTATCGACCATATCAACTATAGTATCTACCATATCAACTTACAAATTAGAATGACTCGTCGGCTTATAAAGTTTGGACCATTCCACTATATTTTACAAAAAATATTAACCATATTATCCACGTTATGAAACATCTTGACCCAAAAAATATCAAAATTTAACTCTCAACGAAAAGGAAAAAAATGGACCACTTGAAAGTCGACCACAAGATTAAAAAAAAGGCACCAGCCCGCAGAATGAAGTCGTCCACGATCAAATCCATGCATGTAAAGTAGTATTCGACAGAGTTCATCGACGAGTCTCCAACCAGTCGAATACATATGATTGGAGTAACTTCCAACTTATCATTCACTGCTCGGTCCATGGGATAAACTTCTCAAGTCGGTTTCCAGTGCCGACTGGGTGCCTTCCAACTTTGATGAAATGATTGTCCAGGCGAACTGAATAGTGCATCGATAGTTGATCTTTGGCAATGCATTTTTATATTGAATTCAACTCTCCCAATCGATAGTTACCAGGAAATCAAACTGCAAATCACCGCTATATTTTGTAGGAGCACAACGATCTAATAGCAAAAATGTTGATGGAATTGCAGAAATTGAACACATCATTCAAACGAAAGCTTCGATTACTCAGTCGACCTAGATGTACTCAATCGACCGATCTTCGATAGACAAAACTTCTTTTGGATGAGTTGGTTGACAGATTTATATGCTGACGGATGCTCTTATCAACATTTAAACTGTATTGGTTGTCGAACAATAGTCAGTGAAAAGTAGTTAGGGAACAGTCGACGAACAACAAACCACAAACATATATTGAAGGTCACTGAAATAAATACACAATACATCAGATGACCGTTCTTCACCTAGTTGATTTCCGTTTTAAGCTCCACTCCCGTCGGGAACAAATATTCTTAGTGCATTTAAAGGATTTGATTGTCATAGCTTCGATCGGGTCGATGCTCACATAGCGTCGATTTTATTGTAGTATTTCTACACGCAGCAATATCCACAAATATTTCTACACGCAACAATATCCAGAGAGACTCTTCTACACACAGCAATATCCAAGAACATCCTTTAAGATTTTTATTGTGATCATCCTCACGATATCTTTGTCTTTTGCAGGGATTTCTCTTTCAGATCTTTCAGATAGCAGCATCGGTATTCCTTTTTCCGCGAGCATAATTAAAAGAGGGCATGCGTAGTCATTGTTAACAATGCATCAATCAGGGTGCAACACCATTCATTTCTGTGACTTCCTTTTTCTTGCAGGTTCTGATCGCTTCCATTAGATCCTTTCTCTTGCATGCAGGAAAGTCTTCAACAATGCCTCAGCAATCTATTAGCATTATCATTCTTTGATCCTTGCAGCAAATATTTTTCTCCTCATGATCTTTTGCGATCTTTTGTAGGTTCGAACCTGCTCCCTCTGCGGTTGTTGTCACCCAAACCAGAATAAGACGGCAACGGCGCCAAATGTTGTATTCAAGTAGAGAGTATAAGCATACACACAGATATAATCAAGACAAGGGATGAGCGGAATGCATTCAACTATCTTATTCATTTTTGATAGGTATATTTATACATCTTACACGTGGTTAAGGCAGTTGCACTTGCTCCAACGGCTTCTTTAACTATACTATTACATAAGTAACTAATGACAATTAGGGATCCCGAAGTGTCCCCTCCAACACCACTCCATAACATCATTGTTCTTTTCTAGTCACCTAGTACTCAACTTCATGACTCCTAAGGGTCTCTGACCACCTTATCTTCCACATAAACAAAAACCCTAATGGCCAAACTTAGCTTAACTATGTGCATTCCTAGTTTTGAGGGTACCTTCCTTGATTTATGGAGTGATTCCCGGATTTTAGGAATGGTAGAGTTCATTCTGATTTAGTAACTAAAATAAATTTTTCGATTTTTCTCCTAACTGAACATTCATGCCCTAATTTTCCTTCATGGATCTAATTGGGAGTTTTTCACTCTCTCTTATTCAGTTAATTGAATATTCAATCACTTAAATAATTAGTCATATAACTAATTATTGTGAAGTTTATAGTCAGTATAACTCAGTTTAGGATAGTTAGCATGGATAACTTAGAGGTTTTATCCTCTTTTTAAGCCTAACTCATCCCATGGATTGCATGGGCAATTCAAATTGGCTCTAACTCTAATTTGAATTGCGTCTCTTTAAATATTGTACACCACCAGTCATTCAAGTGAATGAAATATATCATTCAATTCTTCCTATTTGCTTCTAGTTTATAGCATAATGATCTATGTTATTCATTTGTTACATAATTTATTGATGTTTGACTTGATTTTCACTATATATCTCATTAGTTTATGCGCCTAGATCTATATGTGTTTAAATCTTATTCGGATCCCAGGTCCAAGGTTTAATTCACTCGAGTTACATTTAAGGGGGGGGTTGGAGTATGGTATAACCACCGCACCACTGAGAATATAGTGTGGACTAATTTCCACAGTGGGATCATGGGACTATGTTCTTGGTTTTCAAAGTTTACGAAGATATGCAAATTTTGGTGTAACGACAAACCTTACATGAAAATTAAACAATGTCATTCATTTCTTCACCATCTACTTCATCCTTGGGATCATTCAACAAAGTCATTAGTGATTTATTTACCATATACTTCATCCTCTCTGATTCCTTACCATCTCCTACACCTAAGTTGAGAATATTTTGTTGTGTGGGACTAGTGGCTGTGAGAATCAAATCTTTAAATTTATGACTAAAAGTGGTATGGGATTCCTCCCTTGATTTCTTCCCCTATTTGAACTAGTGACCTTAATAAATAGTCTCATGAATCTCGATCTCTATTAGCGCTCCATTATTTTGAAGGATATATCCTTAAAACATTTAAGATGGAAATATGTATATATGATCTTAACATTCCATATTTAAGATAAGGTTGTACCATACCAGTTTGTACAAGATTTGAGACATGATCAAAATATGGAGAAATAGATGATTAGTCTACCTCTCATGGGGTCAATTAAACAATTGCATGTTGATCAAGTGAAAGTGATGCGTGCTCCCATGCATCAATCCAATCCAATGATTCACATTCATCCCAATCACCAATGTTGCATGGGGGGAATAAGTAAGAAATTTTCCTAGTCTATATTTCAAATATGGGATTGTCAAAGCTTCGAACTGAGTGAAAACCACAATTCCTAGACATACCTTGCATTCCCACATATGTGAATGACCAACCTCAACCACCTCCCAAAAAAATATTTCCACGTCTCTTTTCCTTATTGATTCTACTCGCACTCTTGACCCTTCTCCCATTACTAACATGCACCACATGACTATAGACTTAGCATATTGAATAGGGGAATTTGTAAATGATTTCAATTGCTCCCTACATAGGAATATTTTTACACAAGCTCTAGCTCCATCATTCTCTCCTTTACCATGTCTAGTATCAAAATAGTTTCATGTATGTGACACTGTGTATTTTTTGTGCAATGAACACAACCATTGAAAGATGCAAGCATCTTTGAACTTACTAACACATCTATCAAACCCAATCCAATGTTGCTCCATTTTTATATTTATCTCCTCAATTGATCATAGAACACATGGAATCAATAGTGTACATAATGGAATTCATGACACCTATCATCACTTATGTAGAATTGATATTCCTTCAATATTTCTTGTTTCTCTTCACTACTATTAATATCATGCCTATATGTGATGTGGACCATCAAGGAAACTTGCTCAGAATGGTAATATTGGATTTTAATTTCATTTGAGGTGGGAAGGTGTATTTCTCAACAAAATCAACCATTAATATAGTACTAAGGGAAATGTATATCTGCAAATTCTAAAATTCTCATCCTGCCATCAAGACAGATGGACATGATGAACATATTGTTGCGTCTTTTAAAAAAAAATCTTGATGAAATGGTTGACTTGTGGTGGAAAAAATTATCTCAGCAATAGTTATGTTTATACATAAAGTTTGACTAAAAAATGAAATTAAAATTTAGAGACCGTTACTCATCTGGGATGTCTGCACCAACTGTATCATTTTCTGTATTTTCCAAGGCATGTGTCATAAGTGATGTATTTGAGGCTTTTCATGTCTGACATCATTTTCCCAAAATTGTGATCTTCACTCTCGTGAATTCACTCGCCCAATAAAGTCATTCCACAACACATGGAGCAAGTCCCATCTAAATGAGTTTTTGCATAATATGTTTTCCCCTCTACCTTACTACACATGATGATATGAATGAAGTCTCTTGATGAATTTGATGGCATTGACAGTATGCAATAATCCACATTTTTAGTATGAAAAGCATGATGAATATATACAAATGTGTCATAATAATAATCATATTATACATGGTATCTACAACAAAAAGGTGTTGCAAAGTGTGTTTTTTCAAACATAGCAAGGCTTGCATTTCTCAAAATATCTCTGGCCCAAGTTCAATTCCTTGTGTTCATTATTTAATCTATCATATAGTTTTGTTTGTGTTTTGTCAAGAAGATGTTTAATGTGTGGTTCACAGTCCCTAGAACCCCTTCTCGTTTTTATTACATCCTTATGGTTTGAAGAAGGCCTGGTGTTATCATTCCAAAAACTCTGCACTAGTCCCTAAACTACATCGATTAGTTTCATGTTGAAACATGGAAACCTGCTAATGAAGGCCCAAAAATATATGTGGCCAATTATGTCAAGATGTTCTCTTCTAATACAATAATAACATAGTGGCTTGACATTGAAATTAACAAGTTTGGATGTAGGCTTTAACAAATGAATATTTCTTGTGTTCTTATTGCAATTGCTTGTAACAAGACACGGTGAACTACATTATGATATTTGGAATGACTTTTCTTACCAATTGCGTTAGAAAACAAGATCGCATGGCAATAAAAATAAAACAAATGTGGAAATAAAACATATAAGAGAACAATACAAGAGAGACACCAATCATACATGGTTTACCCCATATGGGATACATCCATGGAGAAACAACCATTCATTTCCATCAAAATGAAGGGATACAGCCCACAGCACATCTGATGCAACCTCCTCTTCACTCTCTCACATTCTCTCTCACTCAGTCACAATGATATTTCACAATACACAACCACCATACAATTCCCTCATAAATAATAGAGGGTTACCTTCTAGGTAAAAAAAACCTAACATAACTTATACCATCAAATTTTGTGACCTAATGTTGAATGGTCCATATTTACTACGAAATTACAATATTTTAAAAGGTATTTTTCTAAAATAAATCTTTGGGGGATCCGCCTCAAACCCCCTTATTTGGGGGGAGGGGAGAGATCCCCCACTTTGAGGATAGAATCCAAACACGATTTAAACAAGACCAACAAGAGCTCCCCCACTTTCAATTAGGCAGATAATTATGTTCCACAACCAACAAATTATGCTAAAAGCATCTACTTGACTTTCGACAATATGATTTCCTGGGCCAGAATTATTTATTATCTTTGTGCCTAATTGTTTTCTAACAACCATAAAAGACCTAGATTTTAACAAAAATAAAAATAACCTACATTTGTCAGCATCATATTTTAAATCAAAGTAATTATTAATTATTTTTCGAGTTTGATAAGAAATAGTATGTTTAGATAAATCACCTTTAAGAGAACTAATGACTCTTTCATCCACCTGGATATGTTTTGGAGCTCTTTGACACACTTGGGTGAGTTGAGGTGTTGGAGTATCATTTGTAGCATGGAACACTTCACTAGTAAGTGATGACTATTCAACAAGAGCTTTTGGTTGTCCATCCCTTTGTTGGTAGCTAGATGTAGGAGGATAGACATCCTGATGGAGTCATGGGTGTTCTAAAAACAATGTACTCATTCAACAGCAGGTCGAACATCATGGGTGGTCTACACAAAATTTACTTGTTCTTCATCAAAATTCTCTTCATGATTTAAATCTAAAATTCCATGATTTTCATAACCAGTATAGGCCAAACATTCCTATGTTTTCTCCTCATCCAAATCATCTTCAAATGGTGGTATATTTGTTTGGAACTTGCTTGATGTTGGAATTACAACATCTCCTGATAAACACCTACACTTTACTTCTTGACTAGGGCCATGGGAGGCTTGTTCATCCATTGTTCTTGAAAATGAGGGCTCGTCTATTGAATGTTTATGCTTATCCTATTGTAAATTGGTAAAAATACTTGTATCATTTGATGTGCTTGGAATTGAAGCATGCCTCTGATTCATAATGTCTTCCCTTGCTTTTTTTCTAATTTCTTGGATTATCTCAGGAGGCTTCTTTTTTCTTCCTAATCTTCTTATTCTATTACGTATGTCTCCCATTGTCACAATAATTGACGCTATTATCTTGGTTTGGGTTTCCTATCAATCATAAACCAATAAGACAAAAAACTTACAATCATTTTCCACCCAATAGAAACCTGTAGAACATAATTTTCTAACAGATATTGATAGAAATAAGGTTGTGGTGGGACCAAGGGAATTTTTATATCATGATATCGCGTGCACGATGTGTAATGAAATACATGTGCGGTGTGTTACAAATCATGTTCATGATTTGTAATACATCACGCACACATTTTATATCACATCGTGTGCACAATATGGTTTCCAGGCTTAGGTGGCCAGGTTCGGAGTTGTCGAGGCTAGTTCTTATAAATGTGAGCACATTATGGTTTTCTATAACGTGAGTGGGTTTTGTAGAACTTTGGTTGCACCTAAAAGGTCCACCAACTTTGTGTGCATTCCCATTAATAGTTGGTAAAAAAATTGGAATAAAACATCATAAACAATTCGAAAATTACGAAGGATCATAAACAATAGGAAAATAATTTTTAGGTTTTTTAAATTAGGGTAATAAGGACATGAGAAACATTGGGCTCTTGAATTTCTAGAATAATGGCCACTATGCCTCTCTTTTTCTTTAGAATAAGCAGTGTAAGTGAAAACAATAATTGCATAAGAAATTTGTTTCAAATGTAGAAGACTCTACTAGCATCAAACCTTTTATCTAACACTATGCTTGGAGTCCCATGGTATGTGGATAATGTTGCATCCAATCATATGAAATTTTTCAAAATTTCCTTCATTAGACTTCATGAGTAACATGAAGGGATATAGGTGGAGATTGTTGATCATGCCACATATCCCATCACAGGAGTGGGATTCATCTCATTTTGGATAGCCACAAGTGATTTTCTTGAGCTCAGTGATTTTCTTGGAAATATGTATATATGATCTTAACATTCCATATTTAAGATAAGGTTGTACCATACCAGTTTGTACAAGATTTGAGACATGATCAAAATATGGAGAAATAGATGATTAGTCTACCTCTCATGGGGTCAATTAAACAATTGCATGTTGATCAAGTGAAAGTGAAATTGATCCCATGCATCAATCCAATCCGATGATTCACATGCATCCCAATCACCAATGTTGTATGGGGGGCATAAGTAAGAAATTTTCCTAGTCTATATTTCAAATATGGGATTGTCAAAGCTTCGAACTGAATGAAAACCACAATTCCTAGACATACCTTGCATTCCCACATATGTGAATGATCAACCTCAACCACCTCCCAAAAAAATATTTGCACATCTCTTTTCCTTATTGATTCCACTCGCACTCTTGACCCTTCTCCCATTACTTACATGCACCACATGACTATAGACTTAGCATCTTGAATAGGAGAATTTGTAAATGATTTCAATTCCTCCCTACGTAGGAATATATTTACACAAGCTCCAACTCCATCTTGCTCTTCTTTACCATGTCTAGTATCAAAATAGTTTCTTTTATGTGACACTATGTATTTTTTGTGCAATGAACACAACCATTGAAATATGCGAGCATCTTTGAACTAACTAGCACATCTATCAGACCTAATCCAATGTTGTTCCATTTTTATATTTATCTCTTCAATTGATCATAGAACACATGGAATCAATAGTGTACATAATGGAATTCATGACACCTATCATTACTTATGTAGAATTGATATTCCTTCAATATTTCTTGTTTCTCTTCACTACTATTAATACCATGCCTATATGTGATGTGGACCATCAAGGAAACTTGCTCAGAATAGTAATATTGGATTTTAATTTCATTTGAGGTTGGAAGGTGTATTTCTCAACAAAATCAACCATTAATATAGTACTGAGGGAAATGTATATTTGCAAATTCTAAAATTCTCATCCTACCATCAAGACAAATGGACATGATGAACATATTGTTGCATCTTTTCAAAAAAATTCTTGATGAAATGGTTGACTTGTGGTGGAAAAAATTATCTCAGCAATAGTTATGTTTATACATAAAGTTTGACTAAAAAATGAAATTAAAATTTAGAGACCGTTACTCATCTGGGATGTCACCAACTATATCTTTTTCTGTATTTTCCAAGGCATGTGTCATAAGTGATGTATTTGAAGCTTTTCATGTCTATCATCATTTTCCCAAAATTGTGATCTTCACTCTAATGAATTCACTGGCTCAATAAATTCATTCCACAACACATGGAGCAAGTCCCATCTAAATGAGTTTTTGCATAATATGTTTTCCCCTCTACCTTACTACACATGATGATATGAATTAAGACTCTTGATGAATTTGATGGCATTGACAGTATGCAATAATGCACATTTTTAGTATGAAAAGCACGATGAATATATACAAATGTGTCATAATAATAATCATATTATACATGGTATCTACAACAAAAGGTGTTGCAAAGTGTGTTTTTTCAAACATAGCAAGGCTTGCGTTTCTCAAAATATCTTTGGCCCAAGTTCAATTCCTTGTGTTCATTATTTAATCTATCATATAGTTTTGTTTGCATTTTTTTCAAGAAGTTTAATGTGTGGTTCACAGTCCCTAGAATCCCTTCTTGTTTTTATTACATCCTTATGGTTTGAAAAAGGTCTGGTGTTATCATTCCAAAAACTCTGCACTACTCTCTAAACTACATCGATTAGTTTCATGTTGAAACATGGAAACCTGCTGATGAAGGCCCAAAAATCTATTTGGATAATTATGTCAAGATGTTCTCTTCTAATACAATAATTACATAGTGTCTTGACATTGAACTTAACAAGTTTGGATGTAGGCTTCAACAAATGAATATTTCTTGTGTTCTCATCTACAATTGCTTGTAACAATACACGATGAACTACATTATGATATTTGGAATGACTTTTCTTACCAATTGCATTAGAAAACAAGATTGCATGGCAATAAAAATAAAACAAATGTGGAAATAAAACATATAAGAGAACAATACAAGAGAGACACCAATATACATGGTTTACCCCATATGGGATACATCCATGGAGAAACAACCATTCATTTCCATCAAAATGAAGGGATACAGCCCACAGCACATCCAATGCAACATCCTCTTCACTCTCTCACAATCTCTCTCACTCAGTCACAATGATCTTTCACAATACACAACCACAATACAATTCCCTCATAAATAAAATATGGTGACCTTCTAGGTAAAAAAAACCTAACATAACTTATACCATCAAATTTTGTGACCTAAGGTTGAACAGTCCATATTTACTACGAAATTACAATATTTTACAAGGTATTTTTCTAAAATAAATCTTCGTGGGATACGCCTCAAAACCCCCGTATTTGGGGGGAGGGGAGAGATCCCCCACTTTGAGGATAGAATCCAAACACAGTTTAAACAAGACCAACAAGAACTCCCCCACTTTCAATTAGGAAGATAATTATGCTCCACAACCAACAAATTATGATAAAAGCATCTACTGGACTTTCAACAATATGATTTCTTGGGCTAGAATTATTTATTACCTTTGTGCCTAATTGTTTTCTAACAACAATAAAAGACCTAGATTTTAACAAAAATAAAAATAACCTACATTTGTCAGCATAGTATTTTAAATCAAAGTAATTATTAATTATTTTTCGAGTCTGATAAGAAATAGTATGTTTAGATAAATCACCTCTAAGAGAACTAATGACTCTTTCACCCACCTGGATACGTTTTGGAGCTCTTTGACACACTTAGGTCAGTTGAGGTGATGGAGTAGCATTTGTAGCATGGAACACTTCACTAATAAGCCGTGACTATTCAACAAGAGCTTTTGGTTGTCCATCCCTTTGTTGGTAGCTAGATGTAGGAGACCAGACATCCTGATGGAGTCATGGGTGGTATAAAAAACATTTACTCATTCAATAGTAGGTCGAACGTCATGGGTGGTCTACACAAAATTTACTTGTTCTTCATCAAAATTCTCTTCATGATTTAAATCTAAAATTCCATGATTTTCATAACCAGTATAGGCCAAACATTCCTATGTTTTCTACTCATCCAATTCATCTTCAAATGGTGGTATATTTGTTTGGAACTTGCTTGATGTCGGAATTACAACATCTCCTGATGAACACCTACACTTTACTTCTTGATTAGGGCCATGAGAGGCTTGTTCATCCATTGTTCTTGAAAATGAGGGCTCGTCTATTGAATGTTTATGCTTATCCTATTGTAAATTGGTAAAAATACTTGTATCATTTGATGTGCTTGGAATTGAAGCATGCCTCTGATTCATAATGTCTTCTCTTGCTTTTTCTCTAATTTCTTGGATGATCTCAAGAGGCTTCTTTTTTCTTCCCGATCTTCTTATTCTATTACGTATGTCTCCCATTGTCACAATAATTGACGCTAGTATCTTGGTTTGGGTTTCCTATCAATAATAAACCAATAAGACAAAAAACTTACAATCATTTTCCAGCCAATAGAAACCTGTAGAACATGATTTTCTAACAGATATTGATAGAAATAAGGTTGTGGTGGGACCAAGGGAATTTTTATATCATGATATCGCATGCACAATGTGTAATGAAATACATGTGCGGTGTGTTACAAATCGTTTTCATGATTTGTAATACATCACACACACATTTTATAACACATAGTGTGCACAATATGGTTTCCAAGCTTAGGTGGCTAGGTTCGGAGTTGTCGAGCCTAGTTCTTATAAATGTGAGAGCATTATGGTTTTCTATAATGTGAGTGGGTTTTGTAGAACTTTGGTTGCACCTAAAAGGTCCACCAACTTTGTGTGCATGCCCATTAATAGTTGGTAAAAAAATTGGAATAAAACATCATAATTTAATTAAATGATTAAATGTTATTTATTCATGGTTAATGAATAAGATATGTTTAGGGATTATATGAGTGGGGAGTTCCTCTATGGTCTCAATGGAAACCTATAATTGATCTAGCTTGGGGGATGGAGATATCTTGGGGGTTCACTCTATGAACCTATGGCATAGTACATGTGTTATTGGGATATTAAAGAATACACTTAATTTCTCTAGATATTAAGAAATGTCTTAAAAAAACATTTTGTTGAACCCCCCTCCCAATACACATTTTCAATTAAGAAAACCTTTGTTTCACTAAATATCCTAGGTATCCATTTTTTTCATGGCATTTTTAATTCCCCTTTTATGTGTACCCTTTCTATGGTGGCATGGCACACCTCTTATAACTCCTATAAATATTGCAAAGTGAAATATGAAATCTTAGAGAGAGAAAAATATTATAAGATGGAGAACAACCCCCTGAACACATGAAAACTTTATACAAATTCCTTCCAATCAATTACACAACACATTCACTCACAAATCATACATATTCAAACATAACTTTGAATCCAAACACAATCGGATTCACACCACCTTAACACATAGATCATACTTATTCAAACACTAATTTGACTTCACACATTTTGATTCACATCAAATCAAATATATAGTACCTATTCAAACCCCACAATACTGTACTCAATCCCCACATACATAATTACCATCCTAGATCCAAATCCTAGGCTCTATCAAGTGCCGAGAGGGATCATAAATCTCTCGAGGTGCAAACCTCTCCTTGAATAGCTCCTTCAGTGCAATACTTGAGCCACCTAATCCTAAGCTCTAAAGTCTCTAGTTTAAGTCTCATATTTACTTTTTACTTTGTATTATTCTTTTTTGTTTATGGCCGACATAATATTTATTACTTTTTACTTTGTATTATTATTTTTTATTTACTTTGTATTATTTTGTTACTAAACAAACACACTAAAGTCTCATATTTACTTTTACTTTGTATTAAAAGTAAAAGGTAAAGTCTCTAGTTTAAGTCTCATATTTACTTTTTATTTTGTATTAAAAGTAAAAAGTAAAGTCTCTAGTTTAAGTCTCATATTTACCTTTTACTTTGTATTATTCTTTTTTGTTTATGGCCAACATAATATTTACCACTTAATCCTAAGCTCTAAAGTCTCTAGTTTAAGTCTTATATTTACTTTTTACTTTGTATTATTCTTTTTTGTTTATGGCGACATAATATTTATTACTTTTTACTTTGTATTATTCTTTTTTTGTTTACTTTGTATTATTTTGTTACTCTACAAACTTGACAAACACTCAACTAACAACATCTCCCCCATACTGAGTTGTAGAGCGGTGCAATAAACCCATGTAATATATATATGATTTTAATATATCAAAAATACCTTTGAACCATTATATAATAGTAAATATATTGCTTCCATTCTTTAGAGTATTAAATCCCCAAGTATGAATTTGGGTGCTATAATATTTAGTGAACACCCTATGGGGGAGAAGAATTGGCTTTTGATAAAGGTTTTAATTTGGGTTTTTTCTTTTTCTTTTTATCAAGGTGGAAAAACCTAACATAATTCAATTGTTAATAGTATTGAAGATAGTCATAACTAACTCTTATCATATAGCCCATTCATGGTTTATACGAGGTAAAGTTTCACTCCTCCTATAAACCTTCTTAAATCATTAATTTATTTCTCCAAAACTCTTGACCATAATTCATAATTTTAATTGTTACTCCACGACCAAAATAATTGTGTTTTTTTCATTTACCAATAAGTCACTACATGAAAATTGATTATCACATCTCCCAAATATCATATAGTATAACCTTACACCCAAAAGAGAATAGAACAAGATTGATCTCGAATGTTGTGTCCAAGGAGGGAACTTGTGCAACTTCAAATAACATGGAAGGGAAAAGTTTTGCAAGACTTGCATATCCAAAGTATTAATACAAAATCCTTAAACATTGAAGCAAATATTTGGAAAAAAAGTGCTTTCTGCCATGTGTCTACATGTTTAATATACTCAAATTTACTCAAATTTAGGTTATATTATCATGGATCTATCTTAACTTCGGATATGTAATGTGTTGAGAGGGATCACATGAAAACCATTAATTCATTTTTTTAAATGTAAATCATATATTTCATGGTTATATGTGGAAACTACATTATTACTGCTTTGTTGGTAGTAGTATTGAGAAGTATAAGAATGGTGGTGGGTTACCTCATCCTTGGGTATGGGTAGCTGGTGTTGATGGATCCAAGTGCCCCAAGACCTGATGGAGACCCAAACCGAGTGTACATGTCGGGAACAAACGCGAATGATTAATGAATGACAACGTTTCATGGAACTGCGACACAATATTTCAGATTCCAAACGTAGGAGGGATTTTCATAATAAGGGACTACTAAAATATCAAAATGTAAAATGTTGGTCTTGGGGCATGGGCCATAAAATAGAGTTAAAATTGTTCACTCACGGAAAATATTGGTTTATTACTGCTAAAACGCAGCTGAAGGGACTGTGAAATCTACACAAATGAGTGGATAATGGCAGGCAAAGAACGTGAAATCTTTCGACTGATTTCGGCAGTAGATGTAAATTTGGTTATATTTGTAATTTTTCAAAATATGGTAAGTGTTATTTTCTTAGAATGATGAGATTAAATAGTTTTCCACTTTGTATTCGGTTAATTTTCAGTATTCTGGGATTATTATTATAACAAGAGTCGCAAGCTGCAATGTCCTTGACAATGCAATGTCCTTGACAAGTATGAAAATAGCAAAGGAGACACACAATGCAACAACAATTGAAAGTAGAAAATGCCCTAACTTAGATGTATTTAGGAAAATAGCACTATATGATAAAGTAGCAGAAATTCTGACAAGAAATATTAGTGATTAGGAGAAGATATTAGTCACTAACAAATTTTAGTCAAAGATAAGCCAGAGCGAAGATACGATAACAACCAAAAATAGTGCAGTTACCGGCTAAATGAAATCAACACAGGATAGTCCGACTAATCTATTAAATAGTAGATTTGCATACCAAAAAGAATCAACGTAATAAGTTTTATGTTTTGATCGAAAACCTAATATTGAACACATATTTGTTTTGGAGTGGACATCACGATGAAAATCCAACTTCATAGTGTTGTAGCATAATATTACAACCAAAACTCCAAACTACATTTACAGCAAGTCTCAAATTCCACCACAACCATGTATAGGAAACAAAGAGCATTCTGGAGTTAGGGAATATCAGTAATTTTCTCACCAAAAATTTGTTTAGCATGATGTCTATGTTATAGTCTTGAGAAACCTGTAATCTTAAGACCTATACAGAAACAACTATTGTCGATTCAGTTGCATATCAAAATTGTCTTAATCTTACGAACTATAGAGCAGCAACTGTTGTCCATTCAATTTCATATCAAAATTGTCTTGCCCTAAGTGGTATACGTGGTAATGATTCGACTTAAATATGATCAACAGAACTGAGTGATTGACAGATTAGGTGATAAAAATGGCAATAGCAAAATCGTTTTAACATTACACTGAAAATTCAAGCATATGCAATCATGCTAAAAGTTGGGAGCTCCCTTAATAAACTCACGTCTTTCATAACATTAAAAATTATTTCCTTTCCTATTTCACATCTCGTCAAGACTTAAGGTCCTTTGTATAAACAGAACAAAGCAAGTAATACTGACCTTCAAATATGATTTAGGACTTGAAAACTTGATGGAATGCATAAAGTGTTTGAACCTTTAATTAAAAGAATGACTATTATAACTAGCAAATGAAGTACAAGTTGAGAAAGAGAAAGAAGGCTAAATGGATTCCAAATTTATGTGGAAAAGTTTCCAAAATGGAGAGATTTTTTATGATCCCATTTCTAATTTGGCAATTCAAATAAATTATAGTAATAATTGTGACAAATTAAATTCAAATGGTGTTATGTAAATTGCAGAATTGAATTGACAATATAATTCTAAAAATATTTTTGCATCCAGCAGAAATGAACCATAGGATAACGACCCCTTAAATGTTATATAATATATCAGTTCAACTTCTCTCAGATATATCAATGGCCATTGCGGGTTGATTCCAACAAGGACTGGGTTTTATAGCCAAGCATTGACATAATCACTCATCTGCTCAGTGTGGACTGATCTCTTTCCAGGGTATCTGAAGTTTTGTAGAAAAAGATATAATAGATCTTTGTTTATTGAATCTAACACCTAGCCATGAGTATCATATTTTACTTATTTTGAGAAGAAATTGAATCTTGCAGTCAAAGCAATCTCACCATGAAAATAAGGCAATAATGTCATATGCTTATCACACATCAAGAAGACAATGAAATATAATGTATTCTAGTCTTATTGATAAAATCCTATGCAATATGAAATACCAATGCATTGCTAAAAATAAAATAAAAAATGTGGGAGGGCATGCTGCTTACAGTTGTCCTATTCCCTCACCCACCCAATGGCCCCACATTCCAGTGTTAATACTAGTTTGGTCACTTGCAAGTTGCCACTATACCACATGCCTGTGGGCAAATTTATTACTAATTAGTAAGTGGCTTGCCAAATTTATCATTTTTCAAAATTATATAGTTGTTATTCTTCCTAAAGATATTCATGAAAAGCTTTTATGGGAGACCAAATGGGAATTACACTAAGTGCATATTTCACAAAATGGGAATTACAGTAACCGCATATTTCACTTCATTAACCATCATGCTATACAATAGAACTTGCAAAGTGAACATTTCAATTGGCATTTTTTTCTAAACCTCACAGTTCTTAAATAGAATACAGAAAAGAAAATTGAGAAACTTAAGATTCTACCAACACGGAGGATAAACAAAATTTGATGGGTTCGACAGAGAAGTTACAACAATAATAGTGTTATGTTTGGTGTTATAAATAGAGATGACCACATGGAAGGCTTCTGCCCAACATACCAGAAGTACATAAACAAAAGAAACCATTTATTGTCATCTTAAGGATGCAGTTAAGTAAGGATGCAGTTAGACGTTAACATTATCTCAAGGCAGATAGTGACAAGTATTGGCATGATAATGCTTCCTTCAATAGGAAAACAATATTGTCCCCAAGCTCAGCCAAAATGTTGAAGAGTTGTGGCACCACCAAGTTGGAAAATGCTTGAATGTGGACACATGATCTCAGACAGTACAACTAAAATTTAATCCCATTGCAATAACAATGTCAAAATGAAATAAGGAGTGTAATTTTTGGGCATGCCACATGAGCCAAGGAAGTATACATGATTTTCTATATGGATTGCATAAGTTTAGTAATCAAATTTATTTTATTTTTTTAAATGCAAGCTTTTAGATGGTTTCTGTAATTGTGCAAAAATTAAGAAAGCAGTGGAGCATGTCCTCAATTAGGAGTAAATAATTATAAAATGTTCCTTACAGATTGAGACCATTTAGAGCATCAATGGGGTCGATACATTTTTTAAGAATTGGATCATTTGGAGCTAAAAGGGATTGCATATCATAAGATGCAAGGACCACCATACTGACATCCCTCACCAAAAGAATTTGTAATTTAGTTCTCAACGTAATCCTTTCTCTTTCAATGTCTTTAGTTTGCAGTGCCCCAATAGCTGGCAAAACTATGTGCTCCATGGTTGCTTGGTCAAGCAAAACAACCTCAAAACCCTGCACTTTACGAATCATCCAATATAAATAAAGTTTAGTTTGCATGAAATGAAGATTCCAACTCTAAAATTATAGCAATATAACCTCTACGGTGCACTCTACCATTGACAAAACCAAAGAAGGTGTAGACTCTAACAACGAGGTCTCGTCAAATCTTGGCTTTTAAGACAAAGATTAATACAGTGATGCCGCGATATTGCGAAGGAAGAAACTAGAATCGACATGGATTCTTGAAGCTATCATTATAAAGAATTAGATATCATGATATTACTTGTACATGTATAAACAAATTTTATTATAAAATAGTTATTTCAATTACAGTATAGATACCATGATATTACTTGTACGTGTAATAAACAAATTTAAATTTTATTATAAAACAGTTATTTCAATTACAGTAGAATGCATATCACCTAATGGGACGACATTATGGATAAAAATAAGATGGCACAATCGAAATGTGTAGCGTCACTGAATTCAGGAAGAAAGCTATTTTAGCTTCCCATTAACATACAGGCTATTTTAAGATCAATACGGCTTGACCTGTGACCTGCGAACTTGCCATTTATTTTATCAATTCTTAAGAATTGGTATCTAAATATTTTGTTGTTAGCCAATTACTGATTTATCCCTGGCCAACAAATTGGTTGACCTTTACACCCTCATCAAGAATCAAAATCAGAGTATATTAAAAAATAAAAAAATAAATGTAGGGTTTGATACAGTAACTCCAGAATCCTTGGCACCTCCAAAGTTCAAATACCAATCTGGCCTTCCCAAATCTTAGATTTAGAGATGAGGGATAGTAATACATACAACCATTAGGAGGGGACAAGAATCAACCCAAAGTGCTGAGCAGGAATCAAATCGGCATCCCCAATGTCGATGCCCATATGGCCACATTCTTTTGCAATGTACACATCCACCGGGGACTCTAGTTTTATAGGAAGCAAAATGTCGGACTAAGGATTCGAGCCCTTTGCAAGAAGGAAAATTGCAAGGCCCTTGGTTTTCATCTAAATCCTTGTCATGAGGCCCTTTTGTTCGACAGCCATCTCTGCATATGTGAACAAGTGCTTCCATGGCATCGTATAGTTGTAGGCATATCTTCTTCTCCTCTATCTTCCGAAGCCTCTCTTGCTTTCTCTGTTAATGTAAAAATGGAAACCCAAATTATTAATCAGAAATAAGTTTCATACTTCTCTAATTATACATTTCAATCCACTTTTATTTGTGGGTTTAGCTACTCACAGAACCAACCTCAACAACAGATTCCAGAAGCTCTTGCTCTAGCTTAGGATTGGACTGTCTCATCACTTTCCATCCCTCTGACTTGGCAACAGTTTTGAAGCTCTTCACAATAAAGCGCATGCATAACAGATTCAAGCACGGTGCATCACATAATCTTTCCATTTGTAATACATCGATAAAATTATCTTTTGTGAGCAATCCATGCTCCAAATTTTGTGTGCACACCAGTTTCAAGGTTGGTACTAAAAACACATACGAAAGTACCAATATATGGAGGGCATATTTCTTCATATATTCTTGTTCATACCTGAATCATAACAATCAATATGTTAAAGTTTGATTTGCTTCCTAAGATAGATAGCATCAATGACAGAGCAAGAGCAACGTTTCCCTTGTTTCCAATGATAAAGTACCCTGACTAAGTTTAGGAATCCCATTGAGTGACAGGGCTACTATGAAACACCACTGCAATGCTCCTAAGATCTATTGAAAAGGTCTCTAGACCCTATGAACATCAATTATGTTTTTTCAGCATCGCATGAATCAGATAAGGATATGTATGGTAGGAAGGAGGAGACTGTTAATGAAGAACAAAACCCCATTATAGGGATATTCCACTATAGTAGGGAGAAAACAGTTCAGACATAATTTTCTATAGTCACATTTACAATCCTGAGTAAACTTGGAATCCATCCAACACCAGTAATTATTATCCTCAGTCTGTGTTAAAGAGAGAATATTTTGGTTAAAATACAAATTCATTTCAATTGATTTGCACACAAAGATTTCCTGGCCATTAACTCCATCTTGGTGCTGCTATTGTTTAAGGTTTGATGTTCCTAGGAGCATAATCTGTCTGCATTTGAAGGTGCAATTAAGGCTTAGGGTGATTTGCTAAAGAAAAGGGGGAATATGAAAATTTGGATTTGGGTTATGAGTATTGGAGGTCACAATTCACACGTTTAGATCAAACTGTTAAATGTGCCCATCATAAAAGGGTCATGTAGCTCAGTGGCAGACTAATCTAGCAGCTAAGGTAATGCCCTGTGCTCAACTCCTGGCCTAGTATCAGAGCAGGTAGGATCCAGGTGGCTAGGAGGCTTGACCTAAAGTGTTGCTTGAGGGAGGTGATGGAGTAACAATTCACACCTTTGGAGAGTGTCTGTCATGAAAGGAGCACCCAGCTTAGTAGTAGAGCAACCTGTCAGCCAAGGGGTAGGATATCTGTTCAATTAATATCCTGGTATCAAAGCAGGGAGGTTTGAGGTGGCTAAGAGGGAACGTTGAGAGGTAGAAACCACAGATTCCACACCTTTAGATTGAATTGTTAAGGGTACATGTCATAAAAGGGGCATGTATCTCAGTGGCAGGGCAGAACGTTGGCCAAAGCCAAATTTTGGGAGACTCAAGGTAGCTAGGAGACTGGACTCAAAAAGTGGTTTTAAAAAGGGGTGTTGGAGATAGAAATCCACATCACTGAATCATTAAGGGTGAATTCAATAAAAGGGGCATGTAACTCAATAGTAGAGAAGCTCGTTAATCTGATGCCTTACCTGTGTAGCTTTCAATAAAAGGAACTTCTTGGATAAGAGATAGATTGCTCTCAGAGTTTGGCATGCCGCATAGCCTATGCCAACAACCTGCTATTTGGCATAGACAGGATAACTACCTTGAACTGATTTTGCATAACAACTGGGACCCAAAAATGGGAAACAAAACTGCTCAAAGTTTCTACCTCCCATAACATTTTTTTAAAGTTAACAAAAGGGTTTGGTGGCAGCCTCCACAATGGCATCGAAACCATAAAACGAAAATTGGGAGGGTAAATAAAGACGAACTGAGGGTTGAAGGGATATTATTTTTCACTTCAGTTGGCCATATTCATTTTGACAACAACACTTTCTAAACAATAGCAACAAATTTTTGACTATATGGGGGAATTTAGCCTGAGATTTCTTCTAGAGGGAAGTTTTCTTAGGGTGGAGGGATCCTAAGTTATCTTTGCATTTTTTAAAGCAGAAGCAACAGTTATAACTTCTTCGAGGGTTTTATTTTTCTTAAGGAGTTTGAAATTTCCTAGGGTTTTTGTTGCTCCCTATTGTTTCCTATTGAGGTTGCCCTCACTGTATCCTATATTTCAGGCCCAAATCCATTTCCTCACATTTCTCATTTCCAGAAAATTGTATAACTTAATTCATCTATTCAGGGCTATTCTCTTAATTAATAAAACAACATCCTAGAAGGGAATGCATAACACAACAAGTACAAATCTCGCTGGATGTAGGAGGGAATTCACGCTAAAGCAAATGGTTTTTGGTGTTTTTATTTTTATTTTTAATAAAATTGTATACTCTTTCATATTGATGTAATACAAACAAAACATAACTTCATAACTTTAACTAAAGCTAGGGATTTTCAATTCTAGTATGTAAATATTACCTGGATGAATAAAGGAAGCGTATGAAAGCCCGAGATGCATCATAAGGAAAAACTGTAATGGTAAAACTACGGAGGCGAGATTTCACAGATTTCAACCTTTGTTGCTTCAAAATGTTCCTCAACACTGGAAAAGCAATGCCCTATGTGAAGCTAGGAAGTATGAAAGAACAAAAGGTTTTGTTATATCAGAAATCTTTATTCGATTACATGAATCTTGATCCAAGAAACCATGAGAAAAGAAATGGGAAATAAAATACAGAAGTGAAAAATAACTTTGCAATGCTTATCCACTGTACATGAGGTAATACATCAATATATAAAAAATGTTGTATTTAAATCACGATTTTACAAAATCTATGGCCCAGATAAAGGTAATGATCTGAAACCCTCAAAACAATCATTCCATAAATAATCCATGGATTTGTTGATTTAGCGTTCGAGAGCACATAATTTTCAGAAGCTTCAGATTTCATTTCACGAACAAAGGCTTTGAAGATTGCAAGATTTGAAATCAAGTCACATGAAAATAAAAAACTCATGCAAATAAAGACTTACAAGCACATTGCTATGAGCCGGTATAACGCCACCATCATATGTACCCAAAGTGCTGAGAAATAATCAAATCGGAAACCCCAATGTCGACGCCCATATGCACCGCTCCCTTGCCTCCACGAAAGCCATCTTCCTCTTTTTGCACTCGAATATTGGGGGCATTTCGGCTCTTTCCCATGCACTTCTATCCCACCACCTCCACCTGACAACCCATCCCTGATTTAACGATTCTTTGTTCAATCGTTTCCAACAACATCTCAGACCCCAACTTCTTGCACTGGCCACTCATACAAACTTTTATCACGTTGTTCGCCTCCTGCACTGGAATTCCCACCCCTGAATTCAACCCCATTCTATCATCAGCCTCTGCAAATTCAACATGCAAAGCCTTTTCATCGCCATTAAGCTACACTGCATTTGGAGGACTTTCTATGCATTTGGAGGACTTTCTATGAACATGGACGGGTGTTTCTCATGGGCCTCTAAAATCTTATCAACTCGGTGTGTTGACCGGAGCAGAGTCATGTCGACCACCTGTTTTCGAAACCCAATTTAAGCACACTTAAATTATGATTACGTCCTATATAATAAGGACTAAATGCACCAATATAAAAGCACTTGACAGCATGCTTACCTGGTTTCTAAGACACTTTCCTCGCTCGAAAATATGGAAGGCCTGTGAAGTTGTCATCGCAGAGCGGATAGAGCGCAGTGGGAGCATCAGATTGTTTTAGTAATGGTGTGGGGTTAATGTTTGTTTAGGGCATGGCCGCCACTTCAAGGCCTCCTCCGTCATTCTTATTCTCAACATTGCTCAACTGGGATTGATTTCCCATGGTGCCCAATTCACAGTTATTATGTCTTGTAGGGCGTGCTGACCGACAAAGATTTTCGTAACACGCATTTTGGAGGCTAGTAAAATTGTCATCAGTTTGTAGCATCAACAAACATGATACAAAGATCATATTTAATGCAGCGTACAACTAGCGGGTAGGCGGAAAATACGTTTAAAAAAAAAACATTTAAACCATAGTTTAAATAAAAACCTTTAATGCAACGTAAAACCAGGGGGCAGGCGGACAGATGTCGCCTCGATTCCCCGCTCCAAATGTCGAGGCCAGAATCCATTAAATCAACCAAAGTTTTACCTAGCGAATTGGAAAATTAATTTTTGAGTTTTGTGTCAATGGAATATTATGTGGAAAATGGATCCATGACGTCACGGACCCGCACACAGCTCCTTAAACGCTCCCGGCCGGACAGTAACGTCAGCTAGGAACAAATTCCAGCCAAACACTCCGCTCCAAACTTCGAGGCAGTTGATGAGCTCCTTATAAAGTTAAACTTTCGTAAAATTTATGAAATGGAAATTTTTTATGCTACGGACCATCTAATACATGGACATCAATGGGCAGGGACCAACGATAGATGTCTTTTGGTTTCCCCGCTCCAAAAACCAAGTCAAATATATTAGTTCAACCAACGTTTCACTTTGTAAATTGAAAAATTAATTTTTTGAATTTTGTGCTATTGAACTAATATGTTCAAAATGGCCACAATATGTTACGGACATAATAATATAGAATATTTTAATATTTTACTTTTAACGAACATAATAATATAGAATATTTTAATATTTTACTTTTAACGGTCACTCTCCTCACCAAATTATGGATATTTTTAATCATTAAATTTTTATTTTAATCAAAGTAAAGTATGAAAGAGTACAATCTAATGCCATCTTCACGAAATCAAGCTGAATAAACATTACAATGTATGGGGGAGAATACTTAAATAAAATGTATATGAGAGAATATTTAAACAAGGGAGAAGTTGCCTTGCAGCGAGTCCCTACTAAAGTAATAGCAAAGAAAAGGAAGAAGTGGACCAGGTAGGCCACGTGGCATCTAGGTGTTACCAAAATCCATAAGGCACAAAGTTCACTCAAGGCCATTATCAAGAAGGCTCTAACAATGGGTAATAAACCATGAGACGTGAAACTTCAAAAAGGAAAGCTCATCGATGGGATTAGTTGATATAGGGGTAGCAGAATCATCATGGTATACGTCTAGAGATTTGTTCAATGCAAAACCATTAGGAATTCCCATCAATTCTATCGTCGTAGAAATTGAAAACTAAGTTCAACTCTGGCCTTGCAAGTTCTAAAATTCTATTGGGACATAATTAAGATAAACTCTTTTTGTCTAAATTGTATCGGAAAAACAAAATGAGTTGACTAACTAAAAAAACCATGAAAAGTAGGTTGCAGGAATTGAATGCACAACATGCATAGTGTAGCGCCCCTCCTTTAGGGTCCCCTTGAACTAAACCTGAAACTTTAACAACTTCATACAAACAAATTAGCCATCATAGTTATTGGAAAAATAAAATAAAAAGTGTGAATAACTTAACAAAAATAAGCAAAACTTTAACCTGTCAACCCGATTCGGCTGGTCCATTGTCGCCTTCGTCTTCCGTAGGATCCCTCCAGCAAAGCTCGTTTAACCATTGGCGAAGCAACCGTTAGCTTGGCGAAGCAACCGTTAGCTTCGCCACCCAACCATAGGCTCATGCTTTCAGTCGCATGGCCTCCCCCGAGCTTTGGGTCGTAGAGCTCACACACACAAAAAAAAATCATGAAACCCAGTTTGGGATTCCCCCCCACCAAGATTTCCAGCCAAACCCTTAATAGCAGCAAGTCATGAGGTAACTCAATATTACGATAGTCATCCAGGGTCTGGGTCCTTTACCCATCCCCAAAGTCTCCCTTTTAAAGGAAAATCCCCTGTGACACATGTCGCTTCATGCATAAATAATTATTTAATTAATTCTTTAATGAAAAATAACTCACCCATCCAAGTGTCAGTTTCTCTAAGAGATGCACCAACATCCCTAAGTTTGCTCATGTTTGTCCCCTAGATATTTCACTTAACTCCTAGATTTGTGGTGTAGGTGGAGTTGACTAAGTGTCCATGCCTAGGATTCCATTTTGCTCCTAAATAAATATTTATAATATTTTTAAGTAATCAGGAATATCCTTTCATGTGCAATGCCTAAATAACACTTAATATTATTTAAATGCCAAAGTAATCATTTATGTGCAAATGCCTAAAGTACTTAAATGCATTTCTAAGTAAAGTTCTAGGTGCAAAATTATACGTTTCAACACAGTTAAGTTTAGTAATCAACTTTTACTAGGGACCCGGTGTTGCGTCGTTGGGCCTCCTTGTTCCTTAATTTAATTTCTCTGACATGGCACCACTCCATCGAGTCCAGTCATCCATAGTTTCCATTCCTCGGCAAGGCACCACATCATTGGGTCCTTGCATTCACTCTTTCCGTTCTCGGCAGGGTACAGCACCGTCGGGCCCTTCTACCATCATCCTTCCGTTTTGACTTGCGGGAACTTCATGTAGGGATTTCAGGAGCCGTTACCTTCCATCCTCCGTCTACACGCTATTAGGGACTAATGGCGTTGAGGAGTGAGTCCGTTCTCACTGCGCGCCCCCCAACTCGTACTTGACCAGCTCCGTCGTGGCCCACCTCGTACGCCCTCACGCTTTCCTCTTGAGCAAGCGGATCAGTGCTTATCTGCTCAAGCGTGGTATTCCGTCGGAAGTCGACATCGTCGTCGCTCTCCCTGTGTGTGATTTACTCGTACTCTACGACCCTTCATATTCCTTTGTGTGTCCGTAGGTGAACCGTTTCACCTGTCGCTACACACATTTCTCACAAACGTAAATTAATAGCACTGTCCTCAATAATCACAATTTGGTTTATAAATCTGTTGCTCCATTAAGCATCTATAATTTACTTAATCATTACTCTTTCGTCTAATCACATAATCAATTGCACAGCTAGTCGTTAAGCATCATTCATATGTATAGTTTTCATATCAAAGTTAATCGTTAAACAACATGAAATTGTCCATTCACAATAACTACCCAAATGCACATATATCAATCAATCGTAATCATAAATATACTCAAAATAAAATCATAGGGTTATTTTATTAATGTTTCAAACAGTCAGGTGACTCAGCAGGTGCCCTCAATGTCTATAGTAGTCTATGGGCACTACACATAGATTGGGGGTGTTTATAGAAGTGCGGTTCTTTCTACTATACACTTGGAAGAAATAGTTTTCGAGGCAGGTTAGTAGGTTTCTCGTTTTTCTATGTGGTATTATGTTCATCCTTTTGCTCCTTTTGGTCTGATCTGATATGCAATTGTTGGTTGAATTTGTTGAGCACAATTTCATTTATGGTATTTTCAAAATGGATGGCTCTTTGAACCTGAATGCCACAAAATCTATGGGTTATTTGGCCAAATATTGCACTAGTTTTATGAATGAATTTTTTATTCATAATCAAACATGGTGATCAACTATAACCATCAGAAAAACAAGAATTCTAGATCTCGGAACCATCCCTAAAACCTTTCCAAAAGAATATTTATGTCTTGTCTGGTTTCCTACTAGGGAAATGTTCCCACTAGTGTTTAAAGGCTCCCCACAAAGATTTCTATTACCTTTGAAGTTTGAGCTAGGATTGTTTTGAAAGGGCCTAAAGATAGGCACTATCCCTAAAAACAAATTGTTAGCGAAATTAACTACTATTAAGCTCTCCATGCCTTTAATATTAATAGGAATGGCTCTAAATAACTTATTGTATGATACATCCAAAGAAACCAACATGTCAATCCTTCCCGGAGCTGTGGGAATCGAACCCTCAAGGTGATTGAAGCTTAAATTCAATGCTATTTGCATATTACTCATCCCACCAATCTCACCAGGAATCCTCCCACTCAAATAATTACTCCCCAGCTGCAACTTGAGCAATCTCTTACAGTTTCCAATGTTTGACGGAATTTCTCCTCTAGGAGAATTTTCATTAAGAAGCAAAGACTATAAGTGTGGGATACCGCAAATACCCTTGGGTATGGTTCCATTGAATCTGTTACATGAGGTTAAGCTTAGGGCCCTTGCACAAAGTTGAGGTACCTCTTAGATGCATTCTTAGTTTGGTGAAACACGCAAAATATTAGTGAAACCAAAACGCTCGAGTGTTTCTTTATATTAGGAATGGGAGGGCTCGAGACTACCATGTCATTTAAAACACGGGATAGGAAACGAAAATGCTCAAGCGTTATGTGTTTCTATAACGCTCGAGCATTATATAAACACATAACATTCGAGCGTTATGTATTTCTATAATGCTTGAGTGTTATAGAAATGCATAATGTTTGAGCGTTATGTATTTCTACAACACTCAAGCATTATAGAAATACATAATGCTTGAGCGTTATGTTTAATATCTACACACAAAACATTATCCTTGAATCCTTATTTAATATTTCCTTACCAATAAAATATTTCCTTTATTTCCCTATCCCTCATTATCTTCAAGGGTTTTGGGCTTCATGTTGTATGGGCTAGGAGATTAACTAGGGATTTGGTGTTAGGGGTTAAGGGCGTAGAGTTAAAGGGATAAAGGGGTTTAGGTGTTTAGCGGTTCCGAGATTAGAGGCCTAAGGATCGAAGAGGTTATGGATTTTAAACTCGAGTTTAGTGGTTAGTGGTTGAAGCATTATAGGTAAACAAGTCAAGGGGTCAAGGTGTTAGGGATCAAGGGGCTTAGGTATTAAGGGATTTAGTTATTAAAAGGGATTTAGCGCTCCAAGTTTAGGGGGTTATGGTTTTATAAGTTAGACATTGAGGTATTAAGTGTTTGTGGATAAAATAGGGATTAGGTGTTAGGTGTTAAGTGCTTAGAGATAAATGGGTTTAGGGGTTAGGGGATTTAGGGGTTAAGGGATGTTGGAATGGATTTAATACTGAGAGGGGAGGTGAATCAGTATTAGCGCAATTATCATTAGTTTTTGCCTTCTTTACCATATTATCCTTAACTTAATATGGATATTTAGTTATGCATCTAATGTAAATAAAGCATTTCTCCATATATGCACCAAGACAAAGAACACATAACACACAGCATTTTAACATGGAAACCCAAATGAGAGAAAACCACAGAATGTTTCATTTAGAGTGGAAAAATAATACATTCAAGGAAACACCAACTTCCTATGTTTACCAGCACCAACTGGAAAGAGTCGCTGCCCCCTAGTTTTATAGGCACCAACCAGAAGGAAGCACCAAATCCCTATGTTTTTCTAGAACCAACTGCAAGGAGGTTACAACCCCTTGTCTCCTTGCCCTTTCCTGCCACCCAGATATCCAATTTGTGATTTTGACTAATTTAACTTCCAACTCACGCACACTTCTGATCTGTTGATATTATTTTTGTTTTGTGCTACCTTCATATGCAGACGATTCACTGTCACTGAGCTGCATACATCACTTGACTTCTCATTCCTCTCAATTATTCACCTCTATTGATGTCTTACGTCATGTACTATGTGCTTGCTGATTCTGCAGTATGCGATACTGTTCATTCCAATGTTCTGCTACAACGCGACTGCACTGACCAACTAATACTATGCTTTCAATTGATAGTTTGATGCTCTAAAATAATGCACCAGTAACAAATGGAACTGCGCACTTACTGATGTGTCTGTTCTGTCTAAGTGCCATGGTATTTTAGATAATCTGTGACATCCCAGGCATCAAATGATTCATCCTTTCGGTTTAACACACTTGTCTCAGATCATCATCATCATAACGTGCTAGCTGGATCCTGTTGATGCTCTGTTGTTGCGCATCAGATGGACTTATCAACTTGGCACACTTCACTCCAGTCTTTGTGCATCAGCCAAACATAAGCACATCTTCTAATATATCTTGGTTGTGTCTCTGTGCGACAACTTAATTCAACATTTGTGTCTATATGCATGTTGTCTACAATCTGTCATTCAATCGTCACATAGTTACACATACTTCTGTGATTATTCCTTTCGTTGTTTGTGTAATCGTCACAGATCTACAACATCATTTTGTGCACCATCAATTGCTTCATTCCTTCTGCATGTGCGCATTCAGCTCCTTGCTAGATCATAATGTTCTGTCCTCGAGCCCTTGATTCCCTGAATATAAATTTGTATGTTTCAACTAAAGATCTTATGATCTCACCATCAAGATTACATCAAATCTCCAACTTCCATCTCTATTTATACATATCTTGCATGGATTGTATGTCCATAAGTTGGTTGTGGCATCGCTTCTTCCATACTTCACAGAATGTGCATTTTCCACATGCCATTATCTACATTGTTGATGTGTCATCCTGTGTATGTCTTACGCATTCATGGTCCTTGACTTAGTGGGACCTACACCTTGGTGGTGTATTCTTACGCTCTTGACGTACCATTACTTTGACGTGTGTCCACATTCTTACTATCTAAATTAATCAGTCTACGACCCTTGCTGTACCATCCCTTGTGGGTATTGCGCACTTGATGTTCCATCGTCTTGTGATAATTGTGCATAAACAACCTCGACCGCTACACCCTTCTAGGAACTTGTACACCCTTTACCTAACTGAAAGCATCTTCTGATTGGCTAGGCTTGCATGCTTTCAAGACTATCCAACCATATATAGTTTGCGCACTCCTAATATTTGACCAAGTAATGCTTGTGCATTCCAGAATCTTATTTCAATATGTTTTCACACTTGTACCATTTTCTTCACAACTCCTTGGCTGCTTGTGCACATGTACCATTGTTCAATCAAACCTTTGACTATTACCTTGAGTGAGTATGACATGATGGACTTGACTTATGCGTAGGTACTACATGTACTAGGATACATTTCATGATGTACCTTCCTTATGTACTTATTCATACTGGTTCTACATGATGTATCCTTCTTATGTACTTCTTCACACTTATCATACATGATGTATCCTTGGACAGACATCTTCATACTGGATGCAGCATCTATATATACTTGTTTAGACTAGCATCCATATCTGTCACTTTCAATATCTTGTGCATATACTTCTTCAAAGTGGCTTCCATATACTTATTCAAGTTGTCATAGGAATTTTGTATTCACTTTGACATCAATTGATATAAATGAATAAAACTGAATCAATTGACATCTTCTTTGACATTAGTTGACATCAATGAACTCAATCACTTGACATTATCTTTAGTTTACAGCAATGACAACCAAAGCTCAACAATCTCCTCCTTTGGCATTGAAGTCAACACCTTATGAAGTTGCGTATGATATTTTTTGAATTGTTTGTTTATTCTGTACTTTTTGTAGTGCTCCCCCTATGTATTTGCTCCCCCTGAGTTCTTTGGGCTTCTGCACTTTCTGTATTGTAGCAACATCTTCATGACATTTCTCCAAGTGATCTACTTCACTCTCTTTCACATCTGTTGTATCTTCATGTTGTAGGAACTTCTCTTGTTGATGTACATCCAGCTTCATGCATCTTTCCCAAATGCTCTGTCAGCTTCATGCATTTCTTCTAGCTTCATGTCAAGCTTCATGTATTTCTCCCCCCTTTGACACCAATGGCAAAGAGGTACCATTACTTGCACAATGTATGTTCACCTGTTTGTTTTGCACTGGCCTCATCCTCAACTATTTTTCAGGGATGACTCCCTGTGTCTTTATGCTTCATTCTTCTTTACTGTAATTCTGCACGGATGTCCTTTCATAATTATCTTTGATTTCTTTCTTGAAATAGACGTTACATTATTCCTTCATCTTGATCTCTTGTTCCTATTACAACACAGCATTATTATGTGCGCATTGATCCACACAGACATCCTTGAGTGCCAACTGTGTAGTGTGAATTCTTTTCGGATTTGTGCCTCTTTATTTTGGTTCTCATTATGTTGTGGACTAAGAACCATGCCTAATTTTTCCTTGAAATATTCAAATGTACTTTGTGGAAGATGTTTTGTAAATATATCTGCGATTTGCTCCTTCGTAGCAACATATTCCAATTTGACAACATTATCAGCTACTTGCTCTCTCACAAAATGATATTTGATGGGAATGTCCTTAGTTTTGCAGTGCATAACAAGATTCTTGGAGATACTGACTGCGCTTGTGTTGTCACATAGTATTTGTATTGGCTGATCTATATTTACTTGCAGATATTTGAAGGTTGGTTTCATCCATAATACTTGTGAACAACAAGCAGCTACTACAATATATTCGACTTCTGTTGTGGATAATGAAACTAATGGTTTTTTTTGTTGATCCACGACACAAGAGAATTTCCCAAGAAAAATGCAGCTCCACGAGTACTTATCCTAGCATCTATACTTACTCCCCATTTTGCATCAGTGTATGCTAATAGGTCTAGGTTTTTTCTCTGTGGATACCATAAGCCAAGATTCATGGTCCCTTTTAAATACCTAAAATTTATCTTGACTACTTGAACGTTGTTTCCTTGGGTGCTACCTGAAATCTTGCAGCAATACCAACATCTTGCATGATATATGGTCTTGAACTAGTTACATATAATAGACTGCCAATCATAGATCTGTAAAGCCTTTGATCAAGTTCCTTAGCCTTATCTTCTTTACTTAATTTGCACCATGTGACCATAGGTGTACAAACTAGCTTGAAATATTCCATGTTGAATTTCTTTAGCATTTCCTTTACACAATTAGATTGAGAGATGAAGATACCATTATTTAATTGAGAAATTTGTAATCCAAGGAAAAAGGAAAATTCCTTGAGCATGAACATTTCAAACTCCTTTTGCATGTCTTTTGCAAATTGCTAAATCATTTTGTCATCATTGCTTCCAAAAATGATATCATCAACGTAAACTTCCACGAATATCATCTTTTCATTCTCAATTTGACGTAGATATTGTTGTCTACACTACCCCTCCTGAAACCTTGACGTTGCAGGTATTTGTCAAATCTCAAATTCCAGGCCCTGGGAGCTTGTTTGAGTCCATACATTGTTTCTTTAGTTTGTAGACATAATCTTTGTTTCCTAAGAGTGAAAAAGCATCTGGTTGTTCAATTTATACTTCTTCTTCAAGATCTACATTCAGAAAATGTTGATTTAACATCCATATGATATACTTTGAAATCTTCTGCACAAGCATAGGCCAGAAATATCCTGATTGATTCCATTCATGCCACTAGAGAAAAAAAAATCTTCAAAATCTATTCCCTCGATCTGCGCATACCCTTTGAATACCAGTCTAGCCTTATTTATGGTAACTTGTCCTTCTTCATTTAGTTTGTTTCTGAATACCCACTTTGTTCCAATTACATTATTATTCTTAGGTCTTGGAACAAGTTCCCAAGTTTATTTCTTGTTAATTTGATATAATTCCTCATTCGTGGCCTTCATCCATCCTTTATCATCTTTGGATTGTTCAATTCCTTTTGGTATTGTCTGAGACAGTGATGAGAAATGCACTTCTTCAATTGGATTGTTCAGGATCCTTCTAGTTCTTACACTAGCATCTTTGTCTCCAATAATCAAATTTTTTGAATGATTTTTTTGGACATATCTAGAGGGGCCCTTTGTGTTTGTTCTTCCTTATTCTAATCCACACTGATATACTTCCTCCCGTGGAAATTATGTATCTTGAATTTTTTCATACGGTTGTTCTAGCAAGGGTAAATCATCATCTTCTTCAATTTTTCTATGAGTCAGTACTTCATCAAATTTCACTTCAGGACTTTCAACTATCTTTCTGAGTAAAAAATTGTATTCCTTGTAGGATTTTCTCTTGGAGGAATAACCAAGGAAAATCTCTTATCTGATCTATGATCAAATTTTCCAAGAGTATCATCATTTCTTTTGATGTAGCATTTGCTTCCAAATATTCTGAAATGCTTAATTGTAGTTGGCCTTTCTTTCTAGAGTTCATATGGTGTTGAACAATTTTCATTATGATCAAACATTTGTTGAGAATGTGGACATTTGTATGAATGGCATGTGTCCAAAACACATATGATAGCTTTGATTCGTTTAACATTGTCTTGGCCATCTCTTGAACAGTTCTGTTTTTTATCTCTCCTACCCCATTTTGTTGTGTTGTTCTGGCTACTGAAATTTGTCTTTTAATTCCATGTTTGTCACAATAGTTATCAAACTTGTTTGATGTATATTCTCCTCCATTATCAGACCTCAAGCACTTTATTCTTAAATCAGTTTCGTTCTCAACCACTTCTTTAAAATTTTTGAAACATTCAAATGTTTATGATTTTTCATTAAGAAAGAACACCCATGTCATTCGAGTGAAATCATCAATGAACAGATGGAAGTATGATTCACCATTCATCCCTATGGTTTTCATTGGACTACATAGATCTGAATGAACCAATTCCAAGGTTTTTGAGGTAGTGTACTCTTTTGTTGGGTACTTAATTCTTGTTTGTTTCCCATGTAGACAGTGTTTGCAAAAGGATTTTGATGGCTTATTTCTTGTTTCCTACTGATCCTAACCAGATTGTTAAAATTGATGTGTCCCAATCTTCTATTCCAGAGCCAAATTTCATTGGTTTGTACCATGCAGCATTTGTCTTCTCTTTCCTCATCTAGAATGTAAACATTATTAGGATTTCTAGAGGTTGTTGCCACAATTCTGCCTGTATCCTTGCTTTTTATTTTGCATTTTTCTGAGTCAAAAGTGAGAGTGTGTCCTTGGTCACTGAACCGGATTAATGTGAGAATGAAATGAAAGAGAATATATATATTCACCTACACCGATGTATGGCAAGAAAAACAGCGATACAACAAACTCAAATTCTATTAAATGATTGAAATAGAACAAACTGTAAAATAAAAAGCAGCTAGAATGGTGGTAGTTATAACTCTGAGAAGAGATGTGACGGCTACGCTCATTCGTGACAAGCTGAATAGAAAGAGAGGCCGAAAGGTCCTATTTATCATAAGCACAAGGGAAAGAATCCCAAACATCCAAAAACCTAACCCTAGGAGATGAACTATCATAAAGTTTGCAGCCCCAGGTGGTTATAAGTTGAACAGTCAACTTCCCGGGGTCATAACTTTTGCATACGGTCTCCGTTTGGGGCGCTCGGTAGCCCATTGGAAAGATCTATCTGAGGACTACGTAGAGGACCAACAAATAGTGGAAACTCAATCAAACCAAGATTTCCCAAAAAACGTCGTTTAGGGCCTCAAAACAGCCCCGCAAGTTTGGGACTCGAAAAACCGTATAAAAATAACAAGAAAACCGCCAGAATGAAAAACTGTTTTGAGCCAATGGAATAGGTGGGCACCACCTATATCCATTTGGATCATTCCTCCCCCCTTAGGAAGCAATGGTCTCCATTGCGTTGAGTGCCCCCATTAGGTGGGGAAACTTCTGTTGAACTTGACTCTTGGTGAGCCACTTGCCTTGGTGAAGTAGTTGCCCTGCTTTGACAACCCGATATAGTTGGATATTTTGTTGGAAGGTTCCCTTAACCTGTGTGTCCATGATATGATCAATGGTTGCTTGTTCCATGCAGTCGAGATTAATCTCTATAGGTTTCAATTGCTCTGCCACCTCTGAGGTGTCCAACAATGGTGGAAAATATGGGTGAAGGAGCTCCACATTGAACACTGGGTGCAGGCCAAGTAATGGAGGAATGCTTAGCTCAAAGGCATTGTCACCAACTACCTTGGTGATGGTGTACGGCCCATATCGAAATGGACAAAGCTTTCGATGGGGTCTTGTGAGCATCTCCTTCTGCAAATGCAACCAAACCTTATCACCCACCTAGAACTTGTGTGGAACCCGATGTTGGTCATGTCGATGCTTGTACTTAGTGTTTGCCTTTTCCAAAATTTCATGGACCTGTTGGCGGATGTGCTGGATTCATTCAACAAATCTGGTGGCCTTATCAACCTCGGTTTGAGCATGGGAATATTCCTCATGTGTGGATGCAATGGGAAGATCTACATCGATTGGTGCGAGTGGTTGGAACCCCAGACACACTTGAAAAGGGATGTGGCTGGAAGAGCTATGAAGGTGGCTGGTAGAGCTATGAAGGGATCTGTTATAGCTATGTTGAACATAAGGAAGGCTCTCATCCCATGTCCATGGATGTTTAGAATTGTACATCCTCAGAATATGCACAATCATCTTGTTGACTACCTTTGTTTTTCCATTGGTCTGGGGGTGGAAGGCAGTTGATTTGGTGAGCTTGGTATCTATCAATGACCATAGGCTGGACTAGAAAGTGCTTAGGAACCTGATGTCCTAATCTAAAATGATAGTCTATGGCAGCCCGAAATGAACCCAAACACGCTCGAAGAAGATCTTAGCAGTGGCTTCAGCAAAGACGTTCTTCTTGCAAGCTATTAGAATGGCCATCTTAGAGAAACAATCCACGACCACAAACACATAGTCATTTCCATGCTTGGTTGAAGGTAGTCCAGACATGTAATCCATGGAGATGGATCCCCATGGCCCATTGAGAGTGGGCTGAGGAGTGTAAAACCCCTGCTTTTTTATGGAATGTTTTGCGATGGCACAGGCGGTGCAAGATCTTATGTATCAATCGACGTCTTGTCAGAGCTTAGACCAATAAAAATACTTCTGCAATATGGCCACTGTCTTTTCGGTGCCGAAGTGCCCTGCCACCCGACTGTAATGAGCTTCCCAAATCATCTTCACACCTTCACTTGAAGGAACCCAGAGATGGCCCAGGTGACATAGCAAGCCTTCCTGAAGCTGAAATTCTGCTACATATGTGCCTGTGCATAGGGCTCGATATATGGGAGAAAACTCAAGATCACTGCTATATGGTTGAGTCCACCCTGAGGTCTCATGGCCACAAGAGTGGAGCACTATGGTAAGTGCGGCTACTGGAGGCTGACTAAGGAAATCAGTGACTCGGTTGGTGCTGCCCTTCTTACATTTAATATTTAGGTGGAATTGCTGCAAGTAAGTGTACCACATCTGGTGGCGGTCATTCTATAACTTTCCTTGGGTTTGCATGAACTGCAGGGGCTTGTGATCAGTGTGGATGACTGTCTCTTTTCCAAGGATGTAATGCTTCCATTGGCAGTAGGCTTGGACAATGGAATACATTTCCTTGTCGTAGGTGGGGTACTTGCGGACTGTATCTGAAAGTGTCTCATTGTGATATGCCACTGGATGGCCATGCTGAGTGAGGACTGCACCAACAGCATAGTCTGAAGCATCTGTTTCAATCTCAAACTGTTGTTGCAGATCCGGTAAGGCAAGGAAAGGTGTCGAACATAAGTGTTTCTTTAGCTCCTCAAATGTTTGTTGTTGTGGCTTGGACTAGCTGAACTTGGCCTTAGATCCCCCTTTGGTCACCTAGCTAAGGGACCAATCAATATTAGAGAATCCCAACACAAATTTGCAATAGAAATTGGCAAGGCCTAGGAAGTTGCGAAGCTCTGTGAGAGTTGTCGGGGTTGGCCAATCACGGATGACTTGAATCTTGGTTGGATCCACATGAACACCATGTTCGTCCACGATGTATCCTAGATATTGAACCCTCTTCATGCCAAATGAGCACTTCTCTAAATTAGCATATAGCTTGTGTTGGCGCAAGGTGTTGAGGACTTGGTGGATATGCTGCAGATGCTCTGCCCATGTTCTGCTGTAGATGAGGATATCGTCCAGATATATGACCACAAAAGAGTTAGTTAATGGCCATAGGATATCGTCCATCATCCTCATGAAATTTGTTGGAGCAATAGTCAAACCGAAAGGCATGACCAACCACTCAAAAAGGCCTTCCTGATATTTGAAGGTAGTCTTCCAAACATCGGTATGCTCAATTGGCACTTGATGATAGCCAAAATTCAAATCAATCTTGCTGAAATATTTGGTGCCCTTGAGCTGGTCAAGAAGGTTGTCAATACAAGGAATGGGATACCGATTCCGGACTGTAATCTTGTTTAGAGCTCGGTAATCAATACAGAGTCACCATGTCCCGTATTTATGTACCAGCACAATTGGGCTCCCACAAGGTGAGGAGCTAGGTTGAATGTGCCCCTTTTGGATCAATTCTTGAATCTAGCGTTTGATTTCTTCATTTTCCATGAGGGAATGCCTGTATACTGGCCCGTTAGGTAAAGGTGCACCAGGTGTCAAATCAATGGAATGCTTGACTGGGCAATGTATTGGCACCCCAGTGGGTGTGGTGAACATGTCTTTGTATGCTTCCACAATCTTGTCCACCTGTTTTTGTTGCATAGAGGGGTTCTGCATGGAGCTGGTGGATGTTGCTGCAATCTTTAGAACAAACCATGAAGAGGACGAATTTCCCTATCTAGGAGATTACCTTCTTGCACTGCTTAGCTGTGATGAGGGAAACTGCAGAGGTGGGAAGTGTCTCTAGTATCCTGTAGAGCTTCTTTCCCAAAGGAATAATGACTCTACGAGGTCTAGACTCATACACAGCATGACGTTTCCACATATATGGTTGTCCTAAAAGAACATCACAAACTTCAAGCGGGGCAACATCACACATTACCTCATCTTTGAAGGGCTTGATCCTGTAGGAAAGGCGGCATTGTTGACTAACACGGATGTCTTGTCCTTGGCTCATCCAACCGATGTTGTATGGTTGGGGATCTGGAACCGTCGGAAGCCTCAATATTTTGACGACCCCAGCTGAGATGAGGTTTTTCTGGCTACCACTATCAACAATGAAGTGTAGCAGAGTTCCTTGCACCCGCAATTTTGAATGGAAGAGGCGCTCCCCTTCCTCTGGCTCTTCTGACTCTTTTGGTTGAATATTTGTAGTTGCGATGGTAGCACTAGGTTCTGCATCAATGATCTACTTTCCCTTTTCTTTCTCTCCATCAGGTTCTGAGTCAGAGTCTAGATCTGGGGATTTTGTCTTGTCCAACAAGGATTGTTTTGAGCGGCACTCATCAGTGTTGTGCCAAGGGCTCTTGTGGAATTCACACCACTTTCCAGTGTCCTTCTTTGATTTCCCATTACCCTTCTTTGCCGGTGGCTTGGGATGGTTTTTGGGGATTTGTCCATCCTTGCTCTATCCTTTGCCTTGTGAGTTGGGGCCACCTTTTCCAGGCTTCTGCTGCTGATTTGCATACCCAAAATCACGCTTATTCTTTTGCTTAAACTTCTGCTCGATCTTGATGGCGTATCTATAAGCTACTCCTTGTTGAGCCCAGAATTGGCCTCTTTTAATCATCCTCGATCACCTTTTCTTCCCCTGTTCTACACCATTTAGCATGCTAATCAGACCTTTTGTCCTCACTTTATTCCCCCAAGCTGCCAAGGTATGACTGATCATTGCTCTATCTTATTAATGCTTATGATTGTGATAACTAAGGCTGTTTATCTCTCAATTGTGCTAACATGTTATGATTTATGAAGTTAGTTTGAGATAAGTGGACTGCAGGAAGGTGGGGCTGAACAAGTCTTGAAAGGAGGGATGTTTGCTGCTTAAAAAGGATCCTCGGGGCTCCAATCATCAATTAATGCACGTGGTTCTAATGTAACATCCTAGACCGAGCTGTGACAGGGCAACTGTAACAGAATGCGCTATAATTGGAGATCTTTAGTATGTTGTTGCTCGAGTATAATTGTGATCTGAAAACATCACCACTCCTGGGCCAATCAACAACTTTCTCACATTTTTTATATCTCTACTATGCCATGTTTGTAACAGCTAGTGTTATTTAGGGCGCCTAAAGATCAGAGATCTTCATGGTTGCCCGTTATTAGGATTGGATGTTATGATCTGCATGTATAAATATGGGGATCTGCCTCGACCCAGGGGGTTGAACAACGAAGAATTCATTCATTGTATTAGCAGTGGAAGCAAATTGTGTAATCATCATTCTGTTAATATAAAGAGTTACCTCTGAGTTAAAGGAACTTTACGTTGTTCAGCCAGCATCTCTGTGTGAAGGCTGGTCCCATCTTCCACAGAGATTGCTGAGTTAAAGTAGGACCTCTCGAATCTATTGTTGTGTGATGTTTTGTTAATGATATTTCCTTTGTACGCAGCAGTAGTAAGTGTGGATTTGCAATATAATTAGGATTACATTTCCTTGAGATTGGTAAGTGGTACAGAGTGACAGTCGACTCAGTAGGAAACTTTCTTTATGCAATTCGTGTGATAGTTGTATACAACCTTGTTCATCTTGCAGTTTAAGTTGTTATCCCATGAACCCTTGCAAGTTATCTTTCCTGTTATGATTGTTGATTTTCATTCCTGTAATTCAAACTCTTAGAGCAATTGAACTCAATCCTTTGCAATTGAATTTCTAGATTAATATTCAGTTTATGCTCATGGTTTTCAAGAGTTATCAGATTGAAGAGGTGATTGTTCTAGGATGTGAATAGGATTTCTTTTTATCTGCAATCGTTGTTGAATCTTACATCATTTCTTGTTGATGCATGGTAGAAAGGAATTGAAATTGTAGCATTTAGAAGGCAATTGGGATTACACAGATCCTTGGGATGGACATAGTTGTTAGAGGATAAAAGTGTTCAATTATAGTGATTTGGTGTTTGAGCATAGATTGTGCATTTATCCTTTGAAATAAAAGACTTTCTCAGGTTGACAATAAATCTCGTATGCTCTGTATGTTGGAATAATCTATCTGCATATTGGGTGCTCGACATTTTGGCACCGTTGCAGGGGAAGGATAAAAATTAAACACTAATCATTAGTTGCATCTGGTAATTGTTTCTAGTTAGTCTTTTCTTTGCTGAAATGATTCGATTCGCATGAATACGAGGAGGGTAAAACGCGATCACCTCCCAACTCCCAAAACCCCACAAAATACTAATAGTGCAGGTGGCTCGGGTCACGGTCGAGGACCACCATTAGGAAGAAGAACATTCATCGACGATCTTGTTGACAGAACTAATTCATCCACCAGGGCTCGTCATCAAGAAACTCCTATCAGAAGAAGTCCTACTGATCTTGGGGCGCTAGCGTCAGGATCCACGGTGGAAAATACACGAGCAGCCGTGACTCCCTCATATATCCCTGCTAAGGAAGGCACAACTGAACCTGCTAATACAATTGAGGAAGACACAGCTGTTACAACTGGACCTGCTGTTACAACTGAGGAAGACACAGCTGTTACAACTGGACCTGCTGGTAGAGGTCCGATCTGCCACATTTATGGGAAGGCTGTAACTGAAGAAGAGTGGACGCAATTCCACCAGAAGTTTGCTGATCAGGAACAAGACAAGGACGAAGGAAAAAATGAGGAAAAGAATGCAGGAACGAACGAAGAGGAGAAAACAGAAGAGGAGATGAGTAATAGACACGAGTCCGACGAGGAAGAGGCGATGGTGGAAAACTATCATCATAAAAATCACTCCCTTCCTGAGGGAATGATGGCTACACTGCAATTTTCGATTCGACAACCAGAAGGGACAGCCCCTATGAAAAACATCTCACCATCAGTGTTTCCTCGCTTCCATGGAAGGGTGGCAGAAGATCTAGACGAATTCCTTTTTGAATTCGATATCCTCTGTCGCAACTATGATTATGTCACCGATGCCCAAAAGCTAAAACTATTTCCCGCCACCCTGAACGACAACGCATTACGCTGGTTCATGAGCCTTGGGGGAGGAACCGTTGCTGATTGGGATAAGATGAAACAAGTGTTCCTGGAGAAATATCAAGAATATTGCAACACCAAGGACAAAAGAGAGGAATTATTCAAAATGTTGCAGAAGGAGGACGAAAGTCTGGAGGATTTTGTAGAAAGGCTATTGTACAATGTGCAAAGATCCAGGCAGACGAACATGGGGCTGGATGTGCTCAAGATAATCTTGCTTCGTGAGATCAGGGATGATTGTTTAGACATGTTAAACCTGCTAGGAAAGGGAGATATCTCCAAAGAACCTTTTGGGAAGATTGTGGAACTATGTAAGAGATACTCCAGGGGGTCTTCCAGGAACAATAAGCGGGACAAACGGGATAAGCTGGAACATGATGTATTCGACAGAACTCAGAAGTCATCCAACGGAGGAGCTACCCGTGCAGAGATAGGAAATCTCCTTGAAAATTTTAAAACAGAAATTATGAGCTCCATCTCTTCGGAGATCGATGTACTAAAGGAAAAACAAAAACAAGCAATGGAGGATCTCACACTAGGTGTGTTCTGTCCTCGATGTAGAAAGAATCCTCCGCTGAAAGAATGCCTGCTTGACAAAGTAGAAGTATGTCAGCTATGTGAGCTGAACCATGACATGAAAGAATGTCCCTCACTTCCCCGAGTGAAGGCTGTTCAGCAGGCATCAACTCCATAAGTGGAATCATCCTATTTCATTGCACAGAAGAAACCTTAGCAGCCTCGAAATCAAGGTATGCCTCTGGACTCGTTTCCATTTTTGAATAATATGAGCAATTGGAATAATAACATGCAAAATGTGAATACACAATTCCCTTCAAATTATGCTCAGTGGAATCCTTCCCAACCTGCAATGCAAAATTATAACTCATGGAGTCCTTGGACATAGCCACCACATCAACCTACGTCGTGGTCTCCTGGATGGAGGAATTTCCATCTCGGGAGCCAGTTTCCTCAACCACCTCCACCTCAACAGTCACCATATTCTCCTCAATACCCTCAATTTCCTCAATATCCTCAATACCCACCTCAGCAGTCGTAGCTGCAGCTGCAGAATAATTCTGTCCCTAATATACCAATACGACCTCAACTGCCTGCCCAACCTAATCCTAACCCGAATAATAAAACATTCCATCAATTGGAAATTGTCAATATGACGGCTTACTCCCTTTCCCCTATACCTTGTAATGATATTCGTCTACGATCTGGGAAAATAGTAGAACCCGTAATTACAGAAGATGCTCCACCTTCTGTGCATAAAGAAGGAGGGAGTTCACAGCATCCATCCGATACAGTTCCTATCACTGAAGATGCTGAGCATCCCTTGGATGGGACGGCTGAAACATCAAACAATAAATCGGACAATACGCAGCCTACCCAGCAGATAAGTCAACCACCATACCCTGAGAGACTAATGCTACCAAAAATAGGGGGCAACCTCAGTTTAACCTCCTAGGAGAGTTAAGGAATCTTTACGTCAAAATCCCCCTTCTCCAAGCTCTTCAAGACGTGCCTATTTATGCTAGAACCGTTCGGGACCTGTGCACTAAGAAACCAGGGAGGAAACCCATAGATCCTCCCACTGTTCACGTCATAGGGAATTTATTTGCTTTGATAATAGGAAAAACCCCTGTGACCAAGTATGACGACTCTGGCAATCCTGCTGTCACTATACATGTAGGACAGACGCAGATACCCAACGTGCTAGTCGATTTAGGAGCAACAATCAATGTCACTACAATTGAGACTGTAAAGAAGCTTGGACTCACTAATTTTAGACCGACCCCTACCATTTTAGAATTGGCAGACAGATCCACCATTAGACCCGAAGGGATTCTGGACGACCTTGTCATCTCAGTAGATTCATGGGAGTACCCTGCTGACTTTTTGGTATTACAACCAAAATCACAGTTGGGGACACCCATTGATCTTGGGGAGGCCTTGGTTGGCCACATATTATGCTTGCATCAGCTGTCGATCGGGGTCCATGACTATATCTTATGGTACAGAGACTAAAAACCTCACCCTGTATCCTCCAGCTCGTCCAAGTCTAGAGGCTGAAACTTCCCTTTGGATAGAGTAGGAGGAGGAGGAGGATGTTCAACCACTATTAACTATAGGGAAAGCCTTAACTTTTAAAAATGAAACAGAAGACGATGCTATTAGTAATTTTATTAGTGAACCTACTTCAGTGGATAAAGAGGTCTATCATATCCTGAACATTACCCTTGGTAAGGAAGAACAAGAAAATCTTACGGAAGAAGCACTAGTTGGTGACACAAACATAATCCCAGTTTTGAAAAGTTCAAAAAGTATTCCTATTGAGGTAGAGCCTGGAAGGACTTTGAATATCAACTCTTGTCTCTCCTTAGAGGAACGGAGGCACCTAATCAGTCTCTTGAAGGAACATAAGGGGGCATTCGCCTGGGAGTATACAGACATGAGGGGTATTCCCTCTAATTTGTGCACCCACCATATTTATATTAAAAATGACTCCCGGCCTGTGTGTCAACCCCAACGACGCATGAACCCCAATCTGAGGGATATAGTGAAGGAGGAAATCCAGAAACTTTTGGAAGCAGGATTTATATATCCTATTTCAGATAGTGAGTGGGTTTCCCCACTCGTAATTGTGCCCAAGAAAAATGGTAAATGGAGAGTCTGTGTTGATTATAGGGAACTGAACAAAGCTACGCAAAAGGATCATTTCCCTTTGCCCTTTATTGACCAAGTACTTGATACCCTATCAGGGAAGAAGTTCTTCTCCTTCCTAGATGGGTTCAGCGGGTACAACCAAATTCAGATTGCTCCTGAGGACCAGGATAAGACCACCTTCACTTGCCCCTGGGGAACGTTTGCCTACAGAGTGCTTCCCTTTGGTTTATGTAATGCACCAGCAACGTTCCAAAGAGCTGTAATTGGCATATTCTCTGAATTAGTTAATGATAGTATGGAAGTCTTTATGGACGATTTTAATCCCTATGGCAAGGATTTTGAGGAAGCACTGAAAATTTTTAAAAAGGTTTTAATTCGTTGCGAACAGACTCGCCTCTCATTAAGCACTGAAAAATGCCATATGATGATGAGTGAGGGGGTGGTATTAGGGAATTTCATCTCTACTAATGGCATTCAGGTGGATCCTTCAAAAATTAAGGTGATAAAAAATATACTGACTCCTTCAACTCAGAAAGAGGTGCGAAGTTTTCTGGGACATGCTGGATATTACCGGAGGTTTATAGAAAACTTCTCCAAACTTGATTCTCCTTTGTTTTCTTTGTTAATGAAGGATGCACAGTTTGTGTGGAGTGAAGCATGCCAGACAACGTTTGATAAGCTTAAGGAGAAGTTGTCCACAGCTCCTATCCTAAGGGGACCTAATTGGACCCTACCCTTCCACATTTCTTCAGATGCTTCTGATACTGCCATTGGAGCAATACTAGGATAGCAGGATGGTCAAGTACCTTATGCCATCTATTATGTTAGTAAAAACTTAGCCCCTGCTGAACTTAATTATACTATTACCGAAAAAGAATTCCTTGCTATTGTTTACTCTATTAATAAATTTCGGCATTACATTACTGGGTATCCTACAGTTGTGCACACTAACCACTCTACCATTAAATATTTAATGAACAAACCTGTCACCAATGCCAGAGTGACCAGGTGGCTCTTGTTATTGCAGGAATTTGATATTACCATTATAGATAAACCTGGAAAAGAAAATGTTGTTGCTGATTTTTTATCTCGTTTTACTAATAGTGATGACAGTTTGCCTGTTGAGGACTCTTTTCCAGATGAACATCTATTCGCACTTCTAGCTTATTCCCCCTGGTATGCAGACGTCGCTAATTATTTGGTTGCAGGAAAGCTCCCACCACACATTTCTAAACGAGAAAAGAGAAAAATCATCCAGCAAAGTGCCAGGTATTGTTGGCTCAATGGTCATCTCTTCTACACAGGACCCGATCTTGAGATTAGGAGATGTGTAAGGGAAGATGAGATCTTTCACATACTGAAGGCCTGTCATGATGGACCTTATGGGGGACACTTTGTAGACAAAAGAACAAGGCATAAAGCGCTGCGGATGGGCTAATATTGGCCGACTCTGTTTAGGGACGCTAAAAGGTATGTTCAGTCCTGTGACAACTGCCAAAGGATGGGCCAGCCTAATAAAATAGATCAGATGCCTCTACAACCTCAAGTAGTAGTTGAACCATTTGATAGATGGGCATTAGATTTTGTTGGCCCTATCAGCCCTCCTTCCAGATAGAAAGTTTACATTCTGGTTTGTACTGATTATATGACCAAGTGGGTAGAGGCTGTAGATTTGGCTAAGGCTAATGACCAGGCAGTGATTGATTTTCTGTATAGTGAAATCTTTACCCACTTTGGGGTACCGAAGGAAGTAGTTACCAATGGGGGGCCACAATTCATGTCACACCAATTTGAATCCTTGCTCCGGAAGTATCATGTGCAGCATAGGGTGGCTTCACCTTACCACCCCCAGGCCAATGGTCAGGTGGAAAGTACTAATAAAGTTATTGAAGCAATCCTTACTAAAACAGTTAAGAGCCATCGAAAGGATTGGGCTGACAGGCTTCCGAAAGCATTATGGGCATATCGCACAACTTGGCGTAACACCACAGGGTTCTCTCCCTATGATTTAGTGTATGGAAAGAGTGCAATCTTTCCAATTGAGTTTGAGATCAAAACCCTGAAGACAACCACCGAAATGAATCTGGATGTAACAGAAGCCCAGAAGAGAAGATTGAATCAACTAAACGAATTGGATGAGAAACGGTTAGCTGTAGTGGACCAGACTGTGTTGCTTCAGCAACATAGATCCAATTGGCATGATCGATTTATTAAAAATAAAATCTTCCGTGAAGGAGACTGGGTGTTACTATATGACTCCAGGTTCAAAAGGGATTTTAAAGGTAAATTACGTACAAGGTGGCTGGGTCCATATTTGGTCGACAGGGTATTTGACAACGACACTGTCCGTCTGGTGACCATAGATGAAAACCGTATACCATTACTTGCTAATGGCCACAGACTGCGACTGTATCATAAGCCTACTTCGAAAGATGCATTCATTTCGCAAATTTCCATCGATCCAGATTATCAGCTGGCACTAGAGCAGGAATTTATCTCTGCCTTTGCCAATCCTTAAACTGAAAATCGCATTTTAAATTACTGTACGTAAATAATTTTCTTTCTTTTCTGCTGTAGCGTATAATTGTTTTTTTTTCTCTTTGCATTTGATCTTTTCGTTTGTTGTTGTTTTTCAAAAACTTCCAGGGAAGCGCCAGGGGAATGACCAGATTGGGCTTGTCAAACGCAAGTCATCTTCCTATGCCTTCCTATGTTGTATTTCCCTTTTCCTTAAAATAAATTTTTCGACAGTTGCGACACATTTCCCAGCAGCTGCAACATCTTTCCTAGCAGCTGCAACATATTCTCCGGCAGCTGCAACATATATCCCGGTAGACGTAAAATCCCTTTTTCCAGCAGCTGTGAACAACTTTCCCAGTGGCTGCAATATTATTTCCCGGTAGCCGTGAACCATTTCCCGACAGCTGCAACAACTTTCCCAGCGGCTGCAACATCATTTCCCAGCGGCTGCAATATCATTTCCCGGCAGTCGTAAAACCTTTTTCCCGGCGGCTGTGAACCATTTCCCGGCAACTGCAACAACTTTCCCAGCGGTTGAAACATCTTTTCCCGGTAACCGTGAACCATTTCCCAGTAGTTGCAACATCATTTCCCAGCAGCTGCAACATCATTTCCCAGCAGCTGCAATATCGTTTCCCGGCAGCCGTAAAATCGTTTTCCCGGTGGCTGTAAACCCCATTTCCCAGCAGCTGCAACAACTTTCCCAGCGGCTGCAACATCATTTTCCAGCGGCTGCAACATCATTTTCCAGCGGCTGCAATATCGTTTCCTGGAAACCGTAAAATCGTTTTCCCGGTGTCCGTAAACCCCATTTCCCGGCGACCTTCGACATATCTCCCGGCGCCATAAAACTTTTCCCTGGCAGCCGTGACTTTTTATTCCGATGACCGTAAAACCTTTTTCCCGACTGCCGTGAACCATTTTCCAGTGGCTGCAACATATTTCCGGCTACTGCAACATATTTCCCGGCGACTGCGACATATCTCCCGGCGCCGTAAAACTTTTCCCTTGCAGCCGTGACTTTTTATTTCGATGGTCGTAAAACCTTTTTCCCGGCTGCCGTGAACCATTTTCCGGTGGTTGCAACATATTTTTCGGTGGCTACAACATATTTCCCGGCGACTGCGACATATCTCCTGACGCCGTGAAACTTTTCCCTGATAGTTGTAACTTTTCCTGATCTCGTAAATCCTTTTCCCGGTGGCCGTGAATCTTTCCTGGCGGCTACAACATCTTTTTCGTCGACCGCGATATCATTCCTGGCAACTTGCATTGGTAACTCCTGTGTTAACAGAAGAATCGCTTCAAACCTACTAAGCTATGGCTCTGATTCATCCTATTCGTGCCGGAGAACTCATCATTCCGACCCCGAGGACGCGATGGTTTGTGTTTCACTGGTGGAAGGAATTATTGCATTATCCTGGTCATCATGATCATATTTATGACTGTGCACGAGTTTGGTTCTGCAACGTCACCAACCGCACGCTCCACCATTCTCCGCAGGATATCTAATGCACAGTCTCATGAGGTATGGCTTTCATTTATCACGTGATTAAGTGTTGATATAATTGAACAATATCAATCGTACCTTTATTCATATCACCATTATGCCTAATTAAACCTTTCCCTCATACGACGTAAACACTAATAACTGTCACCTTCCCCAATTCGGAATGGAAATTTCGAACGTTTTTATGTGCTCAACTTTCCAAATTTGCCCATTTCCTCAACATCTCTGCTCAGCGATTCGTGCATCCTCTGTGCTGCAACTTCCATTCTCGGATTCTGTAATCTGTGGGATAGCAATCTCAGTCTGTAGCCAGGACCATGGGGATTCCAATTCGTCATGAACCTTTGAATACACAGGAACTTAGGAAAAATCTTCAAGTTTTTGCCATCTTTCAAGCCGCCGGCTGGATCAAAGTTTTTTGAGCGACTAGATGGATTCAATCGGGAAGCAGCCTTGCAATTTGCTTTAAATCTCACCAAAACTCACTCCAAGGTGTGGGGGTTGCGCATAGAAGTCTCCGAGGCCATTATATCTGAGGTTACTGCCATCCCACAGGTGGGAAGGGCATGGTTTAACCGACGAGTCCCCATGACGACTGCACGGGAAGCATTTTTATTGGAGGGGGAGCAAGTTCAATCATCCAAAAGAGGGATCGCACTGCACTCATTGCCGTGGCCATGGGACCAGGTTGCTGTCTTTCTAAAGAAGTACATCACTTGTGAAGGTAGATACCAAACTGTTTATAACTCTGAACTCCCTTTACTTTCTCATCTCTGCCATGGCATTTTATTGAACATTCCATATTATCTACTGCATGACTTGCGTCATATGGCGGCATTTGTCCAGTCTGCTAAGCACCCACTTTCCTCCCTCACCCACCATGGCCTTATCAAATTAATAATTGTAAGAACCCTTGCCCAGCATCATATAACCTGGGAGCAATTCATAGCTCGAGCTCAGGAACCCACTCCCTTACAGATTGTCCCAATACAGCAGGTACGAGTTCCATTACAGCAGGAGGACCGGAGTCCCTCCACTGAAGTTGGGGGGGGGGGATGAAACTGTATTAGAAGAAGAGAAACCGGGGGCACAAGCAGAGCCATTTGGGGGGGATGAAACTGTATTAGAAGAAGAGCAATTGGGGGCACAAGCAGAGCCATTTGGGGGGGATTAAACTGTATTAGAAGAAGAGCAATTGGGGGCACAAGCAGAGCCATTTGGGGAGGATGAAACTGCATTAGAAGAAGAACAATTGGGGGCACAAGCAGATCTGTTGGGGGAGGTTGTAGATAAAAACCTTGTGGAAAACCCAGACAACAGGGCAACTCTGACAGCAGAAGGTGAAATTGGAGCAGCACTAAATGCTGCGACAAGTGAACTTGAAGGTGACAGAGCCAGGGCAATAGAAGAAAACATTGAGCTAGTAACTATTGAATCCTCACTTGAGTGGGGAGGAGGAACTTTAATTGAAGAAGAACGGCATGAGGAGCAAGAAAACATTCCTTCGACCTCAGCTGTGAATCCCGATATACCAGCTCCACAAAAGAAAACACCACAAAGGAAAAGAAAGAGATCAATCAATGAATTTAACATAACCTCATCAATTAGAAGAAAAAGAACTAGATCAACTACAGTAGCAGAGGCAGCCAGAAAAAGATGGGCAACCTTAAAGGCACAGGTTGAGCTCCCGATCCTTGTACCAAGACCAATGGATGCTCCACAAAGGCTAGTTGAGGAAGAACCCGGAATTGAAGGACTTCTGGCTGAGAACACACTGTTAAAAGAGGACCTCCAAGTACTTCGGAGGGAATTGGAAACCTGGAAGGAAACCTGCAGAAAACTAGGTGAAAGGAAATTGTATACATTGGTAGAGGCTGCAGACCAACTAGAGGAATCAAACTCTACCGAGCCTGGCAAGGAAGATGAACGAGTAATCTGTCCCACCTGTGGAGAAATCTTTAAGGAGGCAGGCCACAAGATTATACTTCGTACCTGCTCAGCACAACAGCCTATGCCCACAATAGAGGAAGCTGCAGAAAAAGAAGATGCTGCCACACAAGAACCAACATCTTTAACCATCCTTGCTGAAGCTGCCACCAATCCTGTGACAGAGGAGCTAAGGGATGAAATCATGTATGATGATGGGGATAATGAATATACTGTAACCCCAGAATGCTCCCAAGACACAGAGATTATAGAGCATATGGGAGAAGAACCTGGAACGGAGGACACTCTGGAGCTTAATAAAGAATATACTGTAACCCCAGAATGCTCCCACGACACAGAGATTATAGAGCAGATGGGAGAAGAACCTGGAATGGAGGACACTCTGGAGCTTAATGAAAAATTCTATACTGTAACCCCAGAATGCTCCCATGACATAGAAATTTTAGAAGCTGAGCCACAAAGGCAAGACATTGATAAACTTGAACAGGCTGCTGTAACACAAGAACCAGCAAACCTGAGTATACTTGTCCAATCGACCGAACAGATGGGAGAAGAACTTGGGATAGAGGACACTCTGGAATTTAATGAAGAACTATGGATTGTAACCCCAGAATGTTCCCATGACACAGAGCTCATAGGAGAAGAATTGCAATAACAGGAGGATGAAGAGGCAAGCCAGGATGTTGCTACACAAGAACCAACATCCTTGGAGGCTGCAGCAGGAACTCCTGAATTTCAATTAGAATATAACCCTGGAATGGATATCATTCCCGATACGCAGTGGAGTGAGGATGAACAGGTACAGACACAATCCTCAGGTGACACCGAAATCTTGGAGGAGGAGCTGCACAATGAGAAAGATATCCAATCTCAGCAGCAGAAGGACAAAGAAGACACTATTACACAAGAACCAGTGTCTCTAAAAGCAATGAAGGTAGCTGCTGAAGAGAGTCTAAAGGATGTTGCTGTTACACAAGAACCAGCAACTCTCATATTAGAATTAGATGTGTTGGAAGACACTGTCCCACAAGAACCAGTGCTTCTATCTCCTAGAAATATCATTGATTTGGACTCAGATTAAGATTTCCTTTCAAGTCCTCCCTAGGCACAGCATATAATGAGACTGCAGGAAGAAGTGATTTCCACTTGCACCAACTACATTTCCAAACACCAGCAGGTAGCATTGGAAGGGAGTAAGCATAGATGGCAGGCTGCCTCCTCTGCACTTAGAAGCCGAGATCCTTACTATTTCAAGAATTTCAAGCAGGCACTTTCCAGAGTCAAGGGCTATGTGGGAAGTATGAGGGAGAGTGGAGTTAATTGGTTGGGTTTGAAATGCAATTTCCCCCTCATTTGGTGGCCAACGAAACCATATAATATGGATTTTTCCTTGACTAGGGCAGGGGAGCAGTGATGCTGGAAAGTATTGGGTTACTCACAGAGGATTTTTAAAGACAGATGAGGTGTCTGAGTTTCCCTACAACTTTTCCTCTCTCCATGAATAGAGCTCAGTACAGGACTCAGATTCCAAATGATGCAGGTTGTTGCATGAGGACATGCAATAGGATAGTTGGGGGGAGATGCTGAGCCCAGAATTGGCCTCTTTTAATCATCCTCGATCACCTTTTCTTCCCCTGTTCTACACCATTTAGCATGCTAATCAGACCTGTTGTCCTCACTTTATTCCCCCAAGCTTCCAAGGTATGACTGATCATTGCTCTATCTTATTAATGCTTATGATTGTGATAACTAAGGTTGTTTATCTCTCAATTGTGCTAACATGTTATGATTTATGAAGGTAGTTTGAGATAAGTGGATTGCAGGAAGGTGGGGCTGAACAAGTCTTGAAAGGAGGGATGTTCGCTGCTTAAAAAGGATCCTCGGGGCTCCAATCATCAATTAATGCACGTGGTTCTAATGTAACATCCTAGACAGAGCTGTGACAAGGCAGCTGTAACAGAATGCGCTATAATTGGAGATCTTTAGTATGTTGTTGCTCGAGTATAATTGTGATCTGGAAAGATCGCCACCCCTGGGCCAATCAACATCTTTCTCGCATTTTTTATGTCTCTACTATGCCACGTTTGTAACAGCTAGTGTTATTTAGGGTGCCTGAAGATTAGAGATCTTCATGGCTTCCCGTTATTAGGATTGGATGTTATGATCTGCATGTATAAATATGGGGAGCTGCCTCGACCCAGGGGGTTGAACAACGGAGAATTCATTCATTGTATTAGCAGTGGAAGCAAATTGTGTAATCATCCTTCTGTTAATATAAAGAGTTACCTCTGAGTTAAAGGAACTTTACGTTGTTCAGCCAGCATCTTTTTGTGAAGGCTGGGCCCGTCTTCCATAGAGATTGCTGAGTTAAAGTAGGACCTCTCGAATCTATTGTTGTGTGATGTTTTGTTAATGATATTTCCTTTGTACGCAGCAGTAGTAAGTGTGGATTTGCAGTATAATTAGGATTATATTTCCTTGAGATTGGTAAGTGGTACAAAGTGACAGTCGACTCAGTAGGAAACTTTCTTTATGCAATTCGTGTGATAGTTGTACACAGCCTTGTTCATCTTGCAGTTTAAGTTGTTATCCCATGAACCCTTGTAAGTTATCTTTCCTGTTATGATTGTTGATTTTCATTCCTATAATTCAAACTCTTAGAGCAGTTGAACTCGATCCTTTGCAATTGAATTTCTAGATTAATATTCAGTTTATGCTCATGGTTTTCAAGAGTGATCAGATTGAAGAGGTGATTGTTCTAGGATGTGAATAGGATTTCTTTTTATCTGCAATCGTTGTTGAATCTTACATCATTTCTTGTTGATGCATGGTAGAAAGGAATTGAAATTGTAGCATTTAGAAGGCAATTGGGATTACACAGATCCTTGGGATGGACATAGTTGTTAGAGGATAAAAGTGTTCAATTATAGTGATTTGGTGTTTGAGCATAGATTGTGCATTTATCCTTTGAAATAAAAGACTTTCTCGGGTTGACAATAAATCTCGTATGCTCTGTATGTTGGAATAATCTATCTGCATATTGGGTGCTCGACACTCCTAGTGAAGATATGTCAAGGAAATCCATCTATGTTTGAATGTACTTGTGTAGGCCGTTGTGGTACTTTAGGACCAAGTCTCGTTTGGAGTCTCGAATACCCATCTTGGAGCACAAGGTATGGAACATGGTAGTAAAATCTGGGACTATTTGGTCCCTCTCCTAGCACAAGGTCGTCCATCTGGTGTACTGGTCATCATAGTTTCCGACAGGGTAGAATTTTTCCTTGAAGGCATCGATAAAAGCCGCCCAAGTACGGTCTGTCCTAAATAGTTCAGACTCGTCTCTTGCATGCCTCTCGCAGTACCCTTCCCACCAGTCTTTAATATGGGGAAGGGAATTAAGGAGCGCGAATGTGATCTTTTCGCTGTCGAAAAAATTTTAAACAGAGAAGTGACCCTATAATAGACTCAACCATTTCTCTAAAGCATCTGCATCTATCTTTCCTTCAAATATTGGGATGTCAAAGTTAACTTGTACCTTGAAGGGAGTGGCACCCCCGAAATTGTTGCTCGTTGAAGGTGCATCCGCCGCCGTTGACATCCTGCGAAATATTTGTGCAAAATTATCCATCATCTCGTTCCTCTGTCGCGCGAGGGCTTCCTCGAGGAAAAGCTTAATAGGATCTCCTGCTCCGTCATCTCTCTTTTCTTCTCCCTCCATGGGAGCCTACTTGGGTCGACGACGAGGGTTTTCCCCAAGCTCAACTATTTTGAGACCCAACTCTCAATATTCAAATCTCGTCAGGGACATGCATTGAGAAATCACAAGAGCAGAAGGCTTTGATACCACTGATCTAGATTCATGTGAGAACGAAATGAAAGAGAATATATATATATTCACATACACAGATATATGGCAAGAAACACAATGATACAGCAAACTCGGATTCTATTAAATGAATGAAATAGAACAAACTATAAAATAAAAAGCAGCTATAATGGTGGTAGCTATAACTCTGAGAAGAGATGTGATGGCTATGCTCATTCGTGACAAGCTGAATACAAAGAGAGGCCGAAAGGGCCTATTTATCATAAGCACGAGGGAAAGAATCCCAAACATCCAAAAACCTAACCCTAGAAGATGAACCGTCATAAAGTTTGCGGCCCCAAGGTGGTTAGTTGAATAGTCAACTTCCCGGTGTCATTACTTTTGCATACGATCTTCATTTGGGGTGCTCAGTAGCCCGTTGGAAAGACATATCCGAGGACTACACTAAAAACCATAAAATAGATAACCTCCGTCGGACCAATATTTCCCAAAAAACGTCGTTTAGGGCCTCAAAATGGCCCCAGAAGTTTGGGACCCGAAAAACCGTAGAAAAATAACAAGAAAACTGCCAGAATGAAAAATTGTTTTGAGCCAATGGAATAGGTGGGTGGCCACCTATTCCTTGGTCCTTTTGTTTCCTAGGCTTGCCAAGTCCTTACCTAGAATTTTGGTTGAGCCATTATCCCCAAAATAGACGTTTCCTCCCTTATCTTCTCTAAAATTCATAAAGGTTTTTTATCTCCTATCATATGTTTGGAACATTCATTGTCTATATACCATTTCCCCCTTTTATTCTGTGCATGAAAGGCTAGGCTACATGCTTCCTAGTGATCTTAATCCTTCTGGTCTTCAACTGTCTTAGTGGATTGCGCATGTTGTTGTTGTTTTTTCGCAATTTTGATTATCATGTTCTGAGGTTTCACAACATTCTTCGTTTGAGCTTAAAATACTGAAGGGATTAGGGTCTTCATTCAATACTTCAAGCGATTTTCTGAGGAATCTTTGTTTATGATTCATCTCATTGCACAAACCATTCTTCCTGGTGTATGCTACTGCAGGAGCTCTACAATTTATTGCTTTATGACAAAAATTGTGATAGTAATAGCAATTTTCCAAGAAAATATTTTGGTACCTGACAGGATAAAAATATCCTAAGGAGAAGCTCCTACTAGGAGATGTCTATCTCTTATGCTTGGGTTGTATGATTTCTCTATCTATCTCTGAGGAAGTTATTGGGGTTTTTCACCTTTATGGTTTTCCCCAAGTAAACTCTTTGTCTCTTGTGTCATTGCATTATTGTGTTCATGTTTGATATGCTGTAGATATAATGTACATGTTGTTCTCTCAGTTAATATCCTAGATCATATTAAAGTAAATTCTGAAAAACTAACATGGTATCAAAGCTAGCCTGAAAGAAGGCATGGTATGGCATGTATGACACTTGTTGCACTTATGATGCTAGGGCTTGATATAGCAAAAACCAGTCATCATAGAACTTTCGCTATAAATAAATTTTGGTGAGGTTTCAGGGTTTGAAAATCATACAGGGCGAAGCTAAGATCCCCATGTACCTTGTTTCCAAAGGAAAACCTCTAATTCATTGTACTTTGTGATTTATGATCTGTACAATATAGGGTTTTTGCCTCTTCCAGATCTCAGTCAAAAACAGGTAACCTTGGAAAAAAGGTCATAACTTCGGCTAGGAAGCTCCAAATGAAATTTCGTAAAATGTGATAGATAGTGCACGGACTAAAATTTCTGAGGTAAAGTTTTCAGAGGCCGAAACTGAACCAGTGACACGTGGTACACCATACAAGTTCACTCTCCTGTTTTATCCCATAAACAGGTCACGTTGCGACACTTGGAATAACTCTCTCTCAGAGAATCCATTTGAGTTCAGACCTATGGGTTTGGAAATATGACAAGTTGGGATATCCCAGGAAAACTTTTCAGACCGTGTCGATCGAAAATTTTGGAGTTACACTAGAAATAATCATGTACATATTTCTATCAAAACATAATTATTTTTGAGCACCTTCATTCATGGCTTCCAGAATTTAGCGTTTAGGAGAAAGTTGGAATTTTTGTAATCGGAGACTACAGCTGAATGCTACTCATCAAAATCAAAATTTAGAGACCAAGATCAGAATGTTTGGTTGGGCAGAAGGCCGGGCTTGATCAGACACTAGTTCGGGACTTTGATCGGAAAAGTGAAAAATTAGGGCTTCTGCAAAAATGTGAATTTTTCAAATCTGTGACCACGGCTGGAAGCTCCTCAGAAAACTAGAAGCTTAGAGATTTGGATCGAACCTTTTGATTGGGCAGAAGGGTGGGCTTTATAAAACCCTAGTTCAGGGTCATGTCCTGTGAATCCGGAAGTTTCAAAGGCAAATTTGAGGGGTGAAACTTTGCAGTTTTCTCTGAGTATACCAGCTTGATCAGCTCATCAAGGTGCATATTTCTATCCTTTCGGAAGTTTGAAATTCAAAGTTTGAATTTTTAGGGTTTCTCTGACAAACCCTAATCCAGCTCCAAATCCAGTTCCTACAAATCAAGTGGATTGGGTTAATCCTAGAAGAGAATGGATTGGTCACCTGCATAAGTGAAGAAGTTCCTATTTCAGAGGGAGATGAGGCTAAGGCCTTACATAAGAAGATTACAAGCAATCTCGATAGGTATGACTCATCCAGGTATGAATCATCCAAGTATGTTATGAGATTTGTTCATGATTAAGTTTATGGTATGTTTGTCTTCATGTTATTACGGTTAGTACAATCTTGATTAAATTTAGACTTGTCATATCACCTTAATAAAATTATGAATGCATGATAGAAGATATTCATTGATTAGGGTGTTGACACTTATGATTGTACTAATGCATTATGGTGTTGTATGAGGTTTATGTTGTCCACTAACATGAAAGGTACACCAAGAAAGACAAATCATGTTCTAGCTCAAGAACATATGATCATGATGACATGAGGACAAAGATTCATCCATTGTCAAGGATCACTTAGAAGATCTATTTGCGAGGTATGTATAACTTGATTCTATAATGGTTAACCTATGAGATATGCAGGTTACTAGCACAAGTCATTGAAGAGAACAAGAAGACATACTGTGGGTATGTTAGACATAAATAGTTAACATACCAATCCAGGTATGTTTTTCCTATATCAAGTTAGAATCCTACCTTTTGTTAGGATCCCTTATAAAAGTTTACTTGGTATGATTGGTTATGATTATTCATAAAGTTAGAAATGTAAGTAATCAAGGGTTTATGCATATTATGTCTCTTATCTTGATTGATGATTTAACTAACTAGAAGAGTCCTATGATCAAATAAGAATATGCATGAGTAAAAGAAGACTTTCCTGAAACCTTGAATACTAATTTTTATTATCTGTGCTTGAAATGATCATGACTATACATGTTTAAGATTATTGTGTTTTGATATTATTAAGATTATACTAATGAATGTGTGATTATGTATGAGACCTCGAGGATAACAAAATGATGATACTAATAAGAATGCATAGTGATGGATATAAGTTCAAGGACAGGTAATCCAGGAAGCAAAGATCAAGAGGGAGTACACTCCAGTTGTTCCTGCAAGGAAGCAAAGATCAAGAGGGAGCACAGTCCAGTTGTTCCTGCAAGGAAGCAAAGATCAAGAGGGAGCACACTTCAGTAGTTTCTGCAAGGATGCAAATATTCAGAGGGAGTTGACCACTTCTCACAATCCACATCAGAATGGAGTTGCAGAAAAGAAGCAAAGACTGAGAGGGAGTCAACCCAACAAACAAACAAAGATAAGTATTTAAATTATCATTCCTTGCATATTTTATTGTTTAAATAATATTGTTCAATAATGTATATACTCATGTTCTTAGAATTAGGTTTTGTACTATGCATATTAGAATAGTTGCATTGATGAACAATATACTACTAATATACATGGGTAAGTGGCCTATGGCACTGTACAACATTCCATTGCTACTTATCTAGAATGAAACCTCTTTGCTGACATGTTGGGAGTTGTGCACACTCTTAACAATGTTCTGGTAGAGATTGGAAGGCATCTAGAAAGTTACGAGATATGGATAAATGTTGTATTGAAACATTGGCTAAGATAATTGGATGACTGTATGACATATTTCTTTATGTGTAAGAATTTGTTCTGAAAACTATGAGATGTTTTCTAATCATGCAATTTAACTTGTTGTGTACGAAAGATCGTATACCATCACCTGCAAAATAAGGACTACAACATTTGTTCAGCAACAAAGTTATCTATTGAAAATATTGAAGATATTGAAGTTCTCAGGATCTGGGAAGACTGCCATGATCGAGGAGTACCAGTCGATCATGAAGATGTTTGGGATGTAGTCCTAAGACCTGAAGGGGATTCTTTTGTGACTTCTAAATGGATCTACAAGATCAAGCATGCTGCAGGTGGTAGCATAGAGACTTTTGCTCCTGTAGCTAGATACACTTCCATTAGATCCGTACTTGCTCTGGCTGCAGTGATGAAATGGAAGATACACCAGATGGATTTCAAGACAGCTTTCTTGAATGGTGTAGTTGAAGAAGAAGTGTATGAGGAGCAGCCACTTGGTTCTGAGACACATGACAGGGAGTCATATATGTGTAGAACTTGGTATGGTAAGATAGACAACTTTCTATCTAGTTTGCGCTTTACCAAGAGTAAAGCGGATTCCAACCTTTACTACAAGGTTGAGAAAGGCAATCCAGTGATACTACTTTTGTATATGGATGACTTGTTTATTACAGGTGAAGATAGATTGATTGTCGACACGCAGTAGAAGCTTGTTGCCGAGTTCGAGATGAAGAAATTGTGGATGATGCACTATTTTCTAGGCATGGAGGTGTGGCAGAGTGCAGATGGAATCTTCCTTGGACAAGGGAAGTATGTAGTAGAGATCTTGAAGAGGTTTGGGATGATGGACTGCAAGGCCATGGCCACACCTATGGCATCAAACCTGAAGCTTCTGTGTGATGCTTTATCTGAGCCGGTTGATATCACTATGTATCGTCAAATGATTGGGTCCTTGATGTACCTGGTGAACATGAGACCAGATATTTGTTTTTCAGTGAACACATTGAGCCAGTTCCTGAAGGATCCGAGGAGTGTTCACCTAGTTGCTGTAAAGCATATTCTGAGGTACCTGAAGGGTATAGTTGATTATGGGCTCAAGTATGATGTGAATCAAAAGGTTTAACCTGCAGGGTCATGTTGATTCAGATCGGGCAGGCAGTGCTGCAGATAGGAAGAGCACATCTGGGTGTTGCTTCAGTATGGGATCAGGTGTGATCTCTTGGTTTAGTAGGAAGCAGTCCTGCGTAGCACTGAGTACAGCCGAAGCAGAGTATGTTGCGATAGATGAGTAGGTTGCAGATGTATTGACCAAGCTGTTGGCCAGAGTGCAGTTTTGAGTACTTCAGAGAGAGGCTTGGTGCACTTCAAATTGAGGTTCCTTCCAAAGGGAAGTGATGAATCCAGAAGATGCAGATGCACATGAGATTTTCTGACATGGTTGATGTGTTCTCCCATGGTCGTGATGTAATTGCTGAGCCATTCTCACATGGTGGTAGATGTGTTCTCCCATGGTGTAGATGTAAGGGCTGAAGCCATTTTTCACATGGTGGTAGATGTGTTCTCCCATGGTGAAAAAGTAAGGGTTGGAGCCTTCCCCGAATGGTGGTAGATGTGTTCTCCCATGTCGGTGGTGTAAGTGTTGGATGATGTTCATTTGGGCTGTGCTTCATGGGCGATGAGATGATTTGAAGAGGACGATGCTATGATGATCAGGAGGATCATGGATGATGAGCATCAAGATGATGCTCTAGTTACTGCTCTATAAATGTATATGCATCATGTTGGATGCTTGTTATGATCAGTTGGATCATTTATGTATGTATGCATCATGTTGGATGCTTGTTATGATCACTTGGATCACTTATGTATGTATGCATCATGTTGGATGCTGGATATGATCAGTTGGATCACTTATGTATGTATGAATCATGTTGGATGATGGATATGATCAGTTGGATCATTTGTATGTATTTGTATATGCATCATGTTGGATGCTTGGACCATGTATCTTTATATGTATCAAGTGGATACGTTGTATGATCAGGTAGATCATGTATGTTGATATGTATCAGGTAGATACATTGTGTGATCAGGTGGATCATGTATCTATGTATGTATCAGGTGGATACATTGTATGATCAGGATGATCATGGATGACGAGCTTCAGGATGTTGCTCCAGATGATATCCATTAGGACGATGCAGTGATGATCATGTGTACATCAGGATGATGTATGGTGAGTATCAGGTTGATACTCTGTGTCCGTGGAATAGGTTGTGCAGATGAGCATGTCTGGGAGATCCTATAAGTCAGAGTTGTGTACCCGTAATAGCCTGGGATGATCTTTTGAGACATTGCTCCGGGAGGACATATAATAGCGCCCTGGGAGATCCTTCAAGTCAGAGTTGTGTACCCATAACATCCTGGGATGCTCTTTCGAGGTTTTGTCCTATGGCATATAATAGCGCCCTGGGAGATCCTTCAAGTCGGAGTTGTGTACCCGTAACATCCTGGGATGCTCTTTCGAGGTTTTGCCATGACCACATGTAATTTGTGCCCTGGGAGATCCTACAGGTCGGAGTTGTGTACCCGTAACATCCTGGGATGCTCTTGCGAGGTTTTATGGTGACCACATCTAATTTGTGCCCTGGGAGATCCTACAGGTTAGAGTTGTGTACCCGTAACATACTGGGATTCTCTTTCAAGGTTTTGTGGTGGGGTCACATGTAATAGCGCCCTGGGAGATCCTACAGGTCGGAGCTGTGTACCCGTAACATCCTGGGATGCTCTTTCGAGGTTTTGTGACGCACGTAATAAGTCCTAAGGATTCCACAGTATGGCCAGTGATGATGAAGACCTGTAGGTGGTGGGCCTACATCCAGTATGAAAAAGGACTGACTCTGTAGAAATTCCTATGACGAGTAGATTCAGAGATTGATTGAGATAGCAGCAGTAGTGACGATGACGATGACTCGATGATGATTATCCAGTGACGATGATCCAGAGAAGAAGACTTGTGCTAGAAGACCTATGTCAAGAAATACCTTCCTAGTTAAGAGGGAGTGTTGATGTATATGTAACTTCGGAATGTATTTCATATATGTATATTATACTCCTATAAAGATGGTATTATTCTTCTATACGGAAGTGTTTGTATTCCTATAGAGATGTTATTATTCCTCTATACGTAAGTGTCGTCATTTATATTGTTGGGGTCGACCCTGTATAAGTCATGTGGGTCGAAGGGTTGTTAGACCACCCTATTGGGGGTCGGCCATGTGGGTCAAAGGGTTATTAGACCACCTTGTTGGGGTCGGCCCTATATAAGTCATGTGGGTCGAAGGGTTATTAGACCACCCTATTGGGGGTCGGCCATGTGGGTCAAAGGGTTATTAGACCACCCTATTGGGTGTCGTCCCAGTCAACATTATGTTATGTGGTTAAGTTAAGGCCGACCTAGTAAAGGTCATTAGGCAAGTCAAGTCAAGTATAAATAGAGTGCGGGAGGCACTCTATTTGATCATTCTATTCTCTCTCACACTCTCGCGAGAGTGGCACACTTGTGGAGGAGGAGAAGCTGCTACTAGGAGATGTCTATCTCTTATGCTTGGGTTGTATCATTGCTCTATCTATCTCTGAGGAATTTATTGGGGTTTTTCACCTTTATGGTTTTCCCCAAGTAAACTCTATGTCTCTCGTGTGATTGCATTATTGTGTTCATGTTTGATATGTTGTACATGTTGTTCTCTCAGTTAAGATCCTAGATCAGATTGAAGTAAATTCTGAAAAACTAACATCTATACCTTCATTTGCACAAAAGGTTTGGAACTGACCCTTCACATACTCTCCTCCATTATCAGTGCAGAGAACCTTTATCTTCCCATCAGAGAACATTTATACATAAGCTTTGAATAACTTGAAGTGTCCAAAAACTTTAGATTTCAATTTAAGAAAATACACCCAGCTGAATCTAGAATAGACATCAATGAAATTTAAGATAATACCTTGATTTGTTCAAATACAGATGAGGAAGTGGTCCTGAAATATCACAATGAATCAGTTCAAGAGGTTGAGAGGCTCTCCTCGCCTTCCATTTCTCAAACTTATGCTCTAGATGCTTTCCCATCAAGCAACCTTTACAGGTGCCTTTACCAAACTTGATCTTGGGAAGTCCTTCAACCATTTCCTGATTGTGCATGTCTTGCAAGTACTTGTAGTTAAGGTGCCCAAATATCTCATGCCAAAAGCTACTTTCTTCATTTGCATGTGTGAGCAATGCATTCGATTTTGAGTAAGGCAGGAAGTGAGAAAACTCATAGAGTTTTGAATGATGACCAGCAATATATTTCGCAATGATGTTTCTAGTTGAGTTCTCTTGGATCTCGACCTCATTAGGAGTGAAGATGACCTTCTTGGGTACTCCTGTATGATTCATTTGGTAGACAAAAAGAAGATTTGTTGCAAGATTAGGAACATAGAGTACATCACTAAAGTACCCATGCTCAATATTGATCCTTCCAATCCCCTCATAGGAGACCTCCGAATCATTTCCCATCAATATTGAAGGGCCAACTACGGATTTGAAATCAGAGAAGAGATTCTTACAAGCAAACATGTGTCTTGATGCTCTAGAATCAATGATGAAGGAGGAGTCATTCAAAGTGCCTGCCATGAGTGCATGACACCTCTCCTTGTCCTCATCTTTTGGATCAACTTTTCTTCTAGCATTCGCTAGTACTGGAAGATTGTTCTTCTCCAGTAGTTGTGCCATTAGATATATTTTCTTCTATATACAAGCACTCTCAGGATGGAATCCCCTGTTGCAATAGGGGCATTTGATCTTCTTCCTTTGAGTTTTCTTGCCTCTCTTAGAATTTGAAGCCCCTTCTGACTGATAGGGAGCCTCTCTTGTCTTATGCTCATTTGAATTCTTTTGTTTTCCTTTTTCCTTCCCTTTGGCATTCACATTCTTCCCTTCTTTAGCTACAAGAGCTGAATCCATTCTTGGTTTGATCACTCCCATTTTCACTAGTTTTTCCTTCTCTTGAGAGAGAGACAGGATGAATGCTACAAGAGTGGCCATTTTCCAATTTGAAATGGATAGTTTCGCTGACTGGAAGGTGGAGACAAAAACTGAGTAATCAGGACCCAATTTTGACAGAATGGCGAGGATAAGTTGCTTCTCTTCTTTCTCAATTCCATAAGATTTTAGCTGAGAAACCAAATTTTTAAACCTTGTGAAGAACTCATTGATTGATTCAAAACTACTGGGGCTCAGAGAGATAAGCTCATTTTCCAATTGGTGACCCTTCAAGTCATCTTTCTTCCAAAATAGAATTTCGAGCTTGTCCAAAACTTCTTTAGGAGTTTTGAGATCAGTGGCATGAAATGTAGATCATCGGAAATACTAAGGAGTAGCAATCGAACTGCTTCATCAAGTCTATCAAGATACTTTGATTTCTCAGTAGCACCCATGGGTTCAACTGTTGTCCCATTCAACACTCTAGAAAGGCTTTTGGACTTCATGAATATGTCCATCTTTTCTTTCCATTTGAAATAGTTGAAGGAGGTGAGTTTTAGATCCATGCTAGCTGCTAAATTCGAATCTGAATGATGGAATAAACCTACAAAACAAATGAAATGTTGTTGGAGATTTGTTGCAGAATCTAGAAAACACTGCTTTAGGATAGTGAGCACTTTTGAATGGATCCTTCACACATGGCTAGACCTCACTAGATTGCTCCAGTGAATTCAATGCAATGGCACCAAGATCTGCTGTGGAAATCCATAGGCTTCTGGTGCTGTACTGAAAAATAGTTGTTCAATAGACTATTGCAACTGCTACTACTACTGCAACATGAAAATTTGTAACAAGCTCTGATACCATGTGAAATTCTGCAGGTGAAGATCACTTTAACTTGAACAAACCTCACAATTTCGATCAAGAATTGCAAAGAAGAAGAGATAGAATATAATCAATATTCATACATGAAACTCAAAGAATGTGGAAAACTGTTGTAATTTCATTCATCAGCTGTAAGCTGGAAAAAATATGAGAGTACAATATAATGAATTCGATTGTCCCAAAGGTGATTTGAATTCTCCTCAAGGCATGGCTTGGACTGCATTGGAGACATCACCCAATTAGTGGTAGTGGCCACCGATAGTCAAACATCAATCAAATGTGAGTCTAATTGAGTCTAACTGATGCATGTGAGCACTAATCAAGAGAAGCAGACTCCAAGGGCGCATGACAGATTGTCAAGTGGCACTCGAATATAGATACTTAGAAGCTATAATCAGGTAATTGAGCAATCAATGCATGAACTGTCTGATCAATGCATTAACTGATTGATCAATGCATGAACTGATTGATGAAATCCTATAAGTGTGTAGTAGGGTGCATTAGTATACAAATGACGAAAACAATGTGCACTAGTTAGGTAGGAGGGATACTGATGGCTAAAAACGGGCTCCAGGGAGCTCAAAAATAAGGACTAGGTGTTGGGAGACTACCATACTGATGACTCGATGCATGCAAATACAAATGATGACGGTGAGAATATTCCAACATCTAAAAGACAAAATTCGCATAGACTTAAAACTCCAAGACGATAAAAATTATAGTAAGAGCTCTCTAAACAAAATTATTTACCATATCTTTTTATATACTTCAAAGATTATTTCTCCATCAACATCGTTAATATAGAGGGTTCCTGGTTCATTTGATAAACAAATATTTGATATTTGATCTGCAATCTGAAAGTTCTCGCACAATCTTTATTCAGGAAGTAAACATTCATCAACCTAATTTTTAACAATAATAATGAAAAATATTTATGTTTCTATTCTAATTTATAATTTATTTTGATCATCAAAAGGGTAAAACCTAGACTTTAAATTCATAAAATATTTTCTCTTGTCGACTATAAAGTGGTGCTAACTTCCTAAAATAAAACATCATACTAAACAAAGACAAAATTAGTTACTATGACAATAATTAAAGTTGTTGTAGTAACCAATACAATGCTTGTATTATGTCATAATTTCACAACATTATAGATCACTATAATTTAATGATGTCAATCTCCTAGACTTACTACGGAAACTCAACATAGACACAATACTTAATATAATATCAAATTATAACGAAAATCCAAGTTAATAATAGTAACGAACATTGATTGTTAATGGCATTAAATAACTTTAATAATATGTAAGAAATATTTTTCACAATCTATATTCATGAAGTAATCATTCATCGACTTAAATTTTAATAGAAAAATAAAAATAAAAATCATGTATGGTTGTATGGTTGTGAAGTTTGGGGTTGTAGCATCTCTAAAGAATCTTGGAGAATGATTGAGTAAATCCAACATCGTTTGATAACTTATAACCTCAAAATTAAAAGCAACACGCGCTACCCTATTCTCCTAAGTAAAGTGTGTCTTTCGCCCATCGAGAGCTATGACTATGTTTATGATGTACAAGTACAAGATAACTAACATGGGATATCATAGACTCTCTAAAATTCCCTTAAAACTCTAGTCAAAACCACCTTCAAAGCAAGGGAGGTTGGTATAAAGACACTATGGATTGGTTAAACCATTGGGAGATCTATGAAAATGTCATTCTACAAAATATTAATTTCCTCAAAAATATTGTTACTTTTAAGTTTAAGGAGAAAATGTGGTGCGATAATGGTATAAAGGTTTAAAAAATTGAGATATTATAAGGAGGTTGTTAAACCTAATCTAGAATATTAAAAGTACCTCTATGTATTGACTAGTTCAAAGTAAAAAATTAATATATCCAAGATAAGAACAAAATCTCATGAGCTCCATACTGAAACAAGGCGTTGAACAGTTCCTAAAATGATGTGGGCGAAAAGAATTTTCCATCTCTATGAGACTATGAGCATTGCAAATGAAAATCACTCTCTTAGAGTGTCCCGTGTACAACCATATTATATTTTAGTTTCGTAATCTTTGTTGCAATACAATCCTTCTTAGCCTTCTTATAAGTCAGAATTATGGTGAACTTGGAACGCTTCTTGAAGCGAATAATTATTCGTTCATACCATAATTTTCACCAAAAGACTTGGTAAACCAAATAAGCCATAATAATAATTGTATTGATGATAGAATAGGTAAAAGATGATTACAATGGTTGATAACCTGCCTATTAAATAAGGCTCGGGCGTTGTGAATGATAGGTCATGCCCTTTCATTCTTAAGTACAATTAATTATGTCTATTATTATTTATTTACTATTATGTTCGTAGCACTTCTCCTCAAGCTTTTTGAGCATATGAATACAACTTTAAAGAAAACCAAATAATTTCGCATAAGGTCCAATACAACAAAGTAGGTCTCAGTGGACGTTAACAACCATCATCATCATCATCATCATCATCATTATCATCGTCATCATCAATAAAACATGGTACTCAACACATGCAATATTGACTAACTATGTCTATAATTAAAATTGTTATAGCAACAAACACATTGGTATTATGTTATTAAATAGTTTTTATGTGGCTGGTTTTAAAATTGTGCGAACCCTCAAGTGATAGGCATAGATCCATCTTAAATCTAGATCTATCAAATACTAGGAGGGATCCAATTTCTTGAGGTGTAATTTAAAAAAAACAAATCAAACTCAAGAAATTTGATTTCTCTTGATTGATGAATCTCGATTTTAGTTTTTTTTTTTATGTTACATACATTACCTTACATGAAAACATCTCCTTTATTATTCTATTTTTAATGAAATATGTGTTAAAAGGAATCAAGCCTTATTTTTGTTTCATTACCATTCTTGAATCAAGCCTTATTTTTTTGTTTCATTACCCTCCTCAAATTATGTGATATCAATTTTATCAATTTATAATAATTAATATCTTTTATTTAAAAATAAAAACTTCAATAACTTAAAAAACCAATTCATAAAACTTTTAAACTATAAATTCAAAATTTGTTATAAAAATAAAATTACCCATATATAAAAATAAAATTACAAAATTCTTACAAATAATTTTTGAGATAAACATCTTAACACAACTTTATACACCACAAATAATACTTATAATATCTATATTTCATTCCAGTAAAACGAAATATACATATCTCATTGCCTACCTTGCATACATGAGAAGATGATAAAACTTATTATACTTGAATAGTCAAACTGTTATAGCAAGTCCATCTACCATCAATTACCTAATTTGCATTGATTCATCACCCTCATTCAAACTGGTAGCGAGGACAGCTACCCTATTTGCATTGATTCATCACCCTCGTTCAGAAAAAACCACTCACTTTAAATCTATCTTATTCCAGGAGCATACATATCTCATTCTAAAAATGCAGAACAGTTTGTAAAGAGTGGCACTGGTAATGCAACCCAAACCGCAGCGACTAACAGCTTCACAGCCCTGGTAGAAATAAGTATGTTCAGTTGCAAAACAATTTCCTTGATCATGCTTACCATAATCCTTTTATTTCAATTAAAAGAAAAAGATGCTTTTATTTTTTTGGACAATTTCCGACAACAAACACAGGAAAATTACAGCTAGCACAGCCCCCACATTTCAAGTTCCTAACAGACAAATTATATGTTACCTTTAAATGGCCGAGAGGAGAAGGAAAAGGAAGTTCTTCCCCATCATAGCCTAACCCCATCATTGCTAGAAAGGATAACTTTCATCGCTAGAGAATATAACTTTGACATAATACAGGATGGGGCTTACCCCTATGGAACCCTAGTTACTACCTAAACTTTATGCTATGAACATGCATTACTTACGATCACCTGTCGAGGATCTTGCGCCAGACAAGCTATTTTATCCAGTAGCACCGTTAGTGAAGGTCAATAGGAATTAGTTTATCGTAGAATTGGAGTACCGTGGTCAATATTTATGATAGATATGGCTATTCATTAATCAACATTAATTAAATTAAGTAATACACATTTGATTCTTAAGAATTTATGCTATCAAAGTATTGAAATAAGTACGCCTTATTGACGTAAAAATTTAATTACCTGAGCACTGAACAGGTCCACGATCACTGTTAAAATGGCTCCCTCAACCCGAGCTCCCAATACTCCCATTAGACGGTGAACCCGAGGGATCCACATATGGCTGTTGTCGAGTATATGTATCGCTAAATTTAGCATCATACAACCCTGAGGTGTATCGTTTGAGTTGCCCTAGCATAGGGTAGGGCGTCCTACAACCTTCTTCTGTAGGACAATCACCACTGCTGGCCACCACAAAATCACCTGGTCCTCTTCCTCCATGGTTGCCGAAGATGAACTTCCTGATCTTGGACAACAAGTTACCCTTCGTCGTTTGCCCAGCGTTCTTTTCGCCGCTATGGTTGGTCGCCTTGTCCCTGTATTTCTGTTTCAACTTAATCTGCCCCATACAGCCTACCTTGGGAGAGGTTGGCTCCAGGGATTCGAACCCGGCGCCTCTCCGCGGGACTTTGGAGCCCGATTGTGCTTTTGCCGGGCGTTGCCTGCTGCAATATTTCACTTCTCTGTCGGGGCTGAAGGGAGCCATCGGCAATACTGCAATCGGCGTTCTGATTACATGGGAGGAATTCGTCGGCACTTGACGCCCGGGACTTGGAGCCATTTCGCTCGAGCTTATCGGACTGTTGGTCTGCTGGATTGCTTTGTTTATATGCAGTTATTGAGGTCTAGGGTTCAAATTTCTATGTGAACTCAGATACAAAATTCTATGTAATTTTGTTTAAATGTGCATAGGAATAATAATAGGGCAGCTTGGTAGGAATAATAGTTGGTCTGTATGTTGAGTAATGTAAACAATCGCTTGTCTGTATACTGACTATAATCACCAATCGCTTGTCTGTATGAATTTGTCAATTCTAATACTTACCCCCATTATCTACTCTGAAATCGTCCATCCTAATGCTTAAAACGTTTTAGAATGTTCTACGTACACTTTTGACATTAACATCATAATAAATTAGATAAATACACTTTCAACATTATTCATATATATTCATATATTATGTTAAGGTAATATATTTCCTTTTCTATATATATAATGACTTATGACGTAAACTTGACGTAACACATATATATATATATATATTTCAATATGAGTATCATTTACATGCAAATCATTTATATAAAAAGACAAAATGCTTATATAAAACCATTTTATATAATGTTAATATAAACTTTTTATAATCATGACATTCATATATGTATAGATTTATATATGAACATCTCTTTGAACCAGCAAAGGGAAAAGACGAAGAATATTAACTGAAAATTAGTTTTATTCATATATGTAATATAGAATAATCGATGACATTCTCTTTTAAGTAATGAATTTTAGTGTTTAAAAAAAATAACAAACATTAAAATAAGATTTTGATTCTATTTTGTTTATATTCAAATGTTCACATGTGAAGAAGTGGTTAGTTGTTTATGAATCTCCAAATTGATATAGTCAAAATTAAAATAAGATTTTGATTCTATTTTGTTTATATTGAAATGTTCACATGTGAAGAAGTGGTTAGTTGTTTATGAATCTCCAAATTGATATAGTTAGGTGCATTATATATTTGGTAGCTAGGTCATTCTAGAAACTCTCTGCTATTTATTTAACTAGTTTTTTAAGTGATCGAAAAGCATGAAGTGTGTTGTATGCTTTTGCTACGCTTTTCACATGGTATCAAAGTAGGACAAGCCTCTTCGGAAATATAGAGAGAAGGAGTAGGCATCTTAAAAAAACGAAGAGTAGGTATAAGCCTCTTCACATATAGAAGAACAAAAAGAGTAGATCCACCACTCTAGTGAACAAATGAGGTTGTGAGTTGAGATCTGCATGTGAGGAGCGAATCATACCGGCAGGGAAGAAGTCCTCGCTAAAGCTACCAAGCCACTGAGAGAAGCATTATGAGCGAGAGAAATATCAACATCGAGTGAAGATCTACGATCATAGATCCAACAATCTTCTAGGAAGAAATTAAAAAAAGGGAGGTTTTTTCTTAAAGCCCTAATAAGGAGGCTGTCACTCTCTCCACAAGTAGTGGGAGTGATAACACTAAGAGGTCACACCTAAATACACTAAGGCGAGTGATAATATTCTTTGACTTATATTTATCCCTCCTATCACATGTGCATGTCAAAAAGGGAGTTACCATCCTTTTGAGGTAAATTGTTCTTAATACAATATAAAATGTTAGTTTTTATGACATGAATGGAAAGGGATCATGTCACTCTAAGAGGGGAATATCAACTCTGCAAAGGATTTTCTCGGTAAGTTCAAAACATTTTTTCCCTTGCTTTTAAAATCATTAACTCCAGAGGAAATATTAGGGGCTTTGGCTGTTGGGGATGTCGACTCTCCAGTTTTAGGTCATCCTCATGATTCTCCTGCACAAAAGAGTCCATTGTCACCCATTAGGGTTGTGGGTAACCCTGAGCTGATTTCTTTGGCTGAGAATGTCGATCTTATTGTTTCTCTCGGGTTGTTTGTGCTTAATAATACCAGGGTTGGGAACTCTGATAGTTTGGGGATTAGAATTTATCCTTCTCCTATTCAAGATGAGGCTCATGGTATTGATAACCTTGTCTCTTCCCCTCCTTCCTTTAATGTGGGATTTATATTGATCAAGGGCTGATAATGTGGAATCTATCCCGCATGTACACAATCCTCCTTTCATGGCCAAGATCCCTCTAACTATTCATGGTGGGAACTCTGTTGAGACATAGAGTGGTGTCTCCTTTGGAACTATTAGATTTTTCAATGTGACTACTAGAGAGAAACAAGGTAAAATGTCGGTCAATACTAATTCAAATTTGAGTGAGAAATGGGTAAACCCTAAATTATCCAGTGCTACTTATAACTCTTCTTCTTTGAATTTTGACTCTCCTATTAGGCCTCTTAGCGAAAGTGATGGCCTAGATGATGTTTCCCAATGATAATTGTGTCTTTTAATATTCGGGGGATTGGTAGTCATCCCAAAAAGACTGCCTTGATGAGATTGTTGGATACTGCTAGGATGGATGTGTTATTGTTACAAGAGACCATGCATACTGGCAAGAGTGCTTGTGATTTTTTTCACAAACTTCGTCCAGATTGTAAATGTTGTGGTGTTGATGCCAGTGGACATTCTCGGGTATTCTTGTTGCTTGGAACCCTGAGAGCAATGATTTTTCTGCCTATAATACTTGCATAAGTATTAAATTTGAAGAGAAATTTAGGGGAGTGGATTGTGGCTTTAATATATTAAATTTGTATGGTCCTTATAGGAACAAATAACTCTTTTGGGATCAAGTCTTTAATTCTGGTTTACTTCTTGACCTGGATCTTATTATGGGTGGCAACTTTAATTTTACATTATCCTCGGATGAGGTTTGGGGTTCTAAATGTTTTTTTGATCCTCTATCCCCACACCTCAAAGAGAATTTTGATCTTCTGGGACTTCTTGATATTTGTTTGGCTACATTAGTACCTACATGAAACAATGGCAGAGTTGGTGGTAATGGTGTAGCAAAATGTTTGGATCGGTTTATGATGAATGAGTCACTTGTTGGTAGTATATTTAGATTTCGGACCTGGAGTGAGCCTACCAGAATCCCTGATCATAAAGCTATTATACTGTAATTGGAATTTGAAGTTAGTAATACTTTTTATCCCTTTAAATTCAATAGCACCTAGTTAGAGGATAACAGTTTTTATGATTTTGTTAGTAAAAGATGGAATGATATGTCACATTTTAAGCACCATTCTCCTTTGCAACTATTTTTTATGAAGTTGAATTGTCTTTATGCTGATGTGATTATATGGGATAAAAATAAGGAGAAATCTATCTCTGAGGACCTGTGTAACATTGAGAGACAAATTAATCAGATGGATAATTCGGTTGAGGAGGAATTCTTTTCAGAATGCAGGAAAGCGTCCTTATTGGCTCTTGAAAAACATAAAACTCATATTCTTAATTAGATGGAGAATACATGCCAACTTAAAAGTCGAGCGATTTGGATTTCCAAAGGAGATCAAAACACAAAATTTTTCCAAATATATGCAAATCAGAGGTGAATTATTAATTCAATTTGGGAAATCAGGGGTGTTGATTGAAAAACGTGCACAAATCATTTGTCTAACAAGAAAGCTGCAGTTGATCATTTTCAGTAGATCTATAAGTAGTAACCGGTGAGGAATTTAGAAGGTCTTAATTTTTTTTATGATGAAGAAGGTCTTTTGGTTGGCAAAGAAGTGACTTTGGAAGAAATCAACAATGTTCTAAAGGATTTTTTCAAAGAGAAAAGTCCAGGCCCTGGCAGCTGGACTGTGGAGTTCTTTCTCCACTTATTTGACCTTATGGGACATGAATTTATTCAAGTAGTGGAGGAATCAAGATAAAAGGATTTTCTGCCCAAAAAACTCAATGCCACTTATCTCACTTGGGTCCCAAGAAAGAATAAACTGGAATATTTAAATGATTTTCACCCAATTTCATTGTGTAATCTCTTGTATAAGGTGATCACAAAAATCATCTCTATTCATATCAATCCTTGTTTGTCCATATTTATATCCATGGAGCAATTTGGTTTTCTCTTTAACAGACATATCCTTGATGTTGTTGGGGTTTCCCAAGAGTGTTTAAACTCTGTTAAAATCAAGGACATACAAGCCTTCATTTTAAAGATGGACTTGATCAAGGCGTATGATTGTATAGATTGGTATTTTTTGAGATTAATATTTCTCCAAATCGGGCTGCCAATTGAGGTTAATAATTGGATTCTGGCATGTATCACTTCATCAAATTATGTGGTGTTGATTAATGGTTCTCCTACAAGCTATTTTTCCAGTAGCAGGGGTATTCAGCAAGGGTGCCCACTTTCACCTTTAATGTTTATCTTGGTCATTGAAGGTCTGAGCAAAATTAAAAATGAAGCAAAATCATCGCATAAAATCAGATGTATTAGTATTTCCCGAGCTTTATCCATTTCTCATTTACTGTTTGTAGATGACGTTTTTTTATTTTTGGCATTGCTTCTTTGGATGAATGGAATACGTGTAATGAACCTCAAAAACCCATAATCAAAAAAAAAATTACGTGCATAATATTTGAGTTAATAAAAGGATACCCCCCACATTTTATTTCTATTTATGAGATTCATCAAGTAAAACAAATAAGAATAATTGCTTTAAGCAAATTACACAATTAAAAAGGGCAGGTCGCCCAAGAGGTAGAAGGACTTAACATTCAAAGGAATTTTGCCCAAAAATGATAAAAGGGATACCCTCTAAAGCTATTTATTGTTATAATATTTTAATATTAAGGAAAACAGACACAGTAATAAGGAGGGGCCACGAAACTAACCCTAAGCTCAAAACCAAATACTAAGTAGTGCGACCAGGGTGATATATGGTTTAAACGTGCAAGGTCGAAAGTCTAAAAAAAACTATAGGCAAGGGTGGGATTCATGAATGATAACAAGGTGGTTGAATTAATTTAAGGCTCGTACTTGTAAATTTAATGTGGTTGATGGAAGCTTTACGGCCAGAGCTGAGATTTAATCTCCAGCGTCCATTTGGAAGGCGAAGGGTTTTGAAAAGTATTTAATGTGTTCAGAATGTCTTAACTTTCTTTATTACAATTTTTATGGTCTTTAAACGAAGTGATCTAGGTTTGCAAGCTCAGTTTGATGCACCCAAGGTCTGCGAATTCTGTCTTCATGCCTCAGCCTAAAAACTATGCCTCGGTCATGCAACTGCTCGTAGCTGTGACTTAGTACAAGCTCAGAGTTGTTTCAAGCCATCCTTAACCAGGTATGACATTCTTAAAGAACCTCGACAGTTTAAAATTTTCCTGTTTCTTTTACAAAGAAAGCCAGTGTTTAAAGAATGAAGTCCCTTCTTGCAGGTGGCTAGAGTAATAAGGGTTAGAGAGGAGGAGACGACCCCGAGCTCTCCAAAATTAAAGAGAGGGTAGCAGGGTTGGAAATTAACTGCTTTTATTCAAATATTTTTCTTAGATTGCTACTAAGGTTTTTACCTTATACAGGAGATTCTAGATAAAGAGAACATCTAAAAGAGATAGGGTCATCATCTCTGATGCCCATGTCGCAAAAACTCCCAGGTAAAAACAAATCCCTTTAAAATAAGGAAAATAGAAAGGGCTTATAAGTAAAAGGTACCCTGAGTAATAACTCGAAAAGTTTTGTGGTGTGTAGGCGAGGCGACAGGAGGTTAGGGCTACGAAGGTTAATTCAGTTTTGGCGTTTTGTAAAGATAAGTCACCAAGCTCACCCATAAAAGGGTTAAATGTTTAACTGCTCAGTGCTTTAATGTCTTGGTTCCATTATTATTGTTTATGTTAAGCCTTATTATTGTATAATCATTTTAGCAGAGGCGCATACATGTATAATACTTCGTATAATAGGGTTATTTAAACTAGAAGTACTTACCAATTTTCTGGTTTATGCTAGTGGTTGTAAACCTCTTACTACACTGAACTACATGTAAAGGTTATAATGTTGTTGTTGTTGTTGTTGTTTTTTTTTTAAATCCTTTTATGAAGGTGGAAGCAAGTCGTAATTTTTAAAGGTCTGTGTTTTTATGAAGTTTACCTCTTAAAAAATCTACAGGATTATTAATAGTTTTGAGTATAAACTTTCACCGAATGGAAATATAAATGCAACCTCTTATTTAAACAACTCTAAAATAGAGTATGGCATAATCGTTACTTTTGATGTTGAATAAACAAGTAGTTCTGAGTTTTTGTAATTAGTAGATATGAACATGCCGGTCCAACCAGGTTTGGTGCTTTTAGCTAAAATTTTACCCTGTTTATTGGTTATATATATATATATATTTTTTATTTTTTTTGAATCATGCCTCTGAAATGTTTTGGTAAGCCAGTTATAAAATCCATACTGATCGTTTCCCATTTCCATTCCAGAATGGGTAGCGGCTGCAACAGTCCTGCTGGATGTTGGTGTTCATCCTTGACTTCCTGTCATTCTAAACAACGAGCTAAATATTCTGCTACTTATTTCTGCATGTTTGGCAAAAAAAAATCCTTCCTGATCATGGTGATCATCTTTTGATACCCTGGGTGTCCTAAATAGGTTTGCTTGTGCAATTCATTCAAAACAATTAACTTGACTTCTGCAGAATTGGGTATGTATAATCTGCTTTTATACAACAATACTCCTCTTTCATTAATACGGAGATCTTTTTTTAACTGATTATTTTTATTTTCAGCAGTTTTCTTCTTTAAAATTTGGTATTCATTATCAAAATTTTCTGCATTTAAAATCTGTTTTTCCAAATCAGATTCATAACTGCTACTTGCAAATAATAAAGTTGCATTAAATTTGCATGACGGCTTAAAGCATCTGCAACTTTGTTTTCTTTACCCTTTATATGTTTTATCTCAAAGTCATATTCGCTTAAAAAGGACAGCCACTGTCACGTCCCCATCTTGACCTTATCACATTAAAATTGTAAATGATGTAATCTTATTATATGATCGTGGTGAGGAGCTCAAGGCCAAGGTCCCGCCATCGATTTATTGATGCATATGGTTTACATGCCAACCCAACACAATGGAATTGTAAATGTCATGTAAATATGCATTTAATAAAATACCTACAACTAGCTATGCAATGCAACAAGAGATGGGGGCATGATTTTACAAGGAATTGGGAGGGAAAACATTCAAACCCTTGAGCCAATCAAGTCAAGCCAAGTTTCAATGAGATAACCCATCAAACTCTCAACTACCCATGTTGACTTTTGTACCCAATCATTCATTTCTCCCAAAAGTTGGTTGAGGTAGTTAATGCCTTGGTAGTGGAGAGGTATGGCAGTCAATTTCGAGTATGGGCAAGCCACCAACATGGAAAAACGTGTTTGGCTTCCTTGGCAAGAAAAGAGCCATGAATTTTCTTCCCAAGCCATAACCCATCAAGCAGATTTGCCTCTCTCACATTTTTGGAGCTAGTTGGGCTTTCCCCATCACGTTTTTCACCATTTTCCTGCATTTTCCATGCCTGGGAACTTGTTTCTGTATTGCACAATGGCTGGGAGGAAGAGAGCCACGATTTTGGGGTTTATGGAGGCTGTATTTGTCCCTTGAATGCCCAGAAACGTTTTCCGGAAACGATTTTGCTCTCACAGGGTTGATTCCCCAATTGCCATTTCGTTTTTGGTGTGCCCACAATTTGGGAAAGTCCATGGCCATCTTATTTGTAAAAATCTCATTGCTGAAAATGGGTATCCATGCCCAATTGGAGTTGTTGTGTGTAAAAGAAGGTTGGGGTTGAGATGGGTTTCTATTGCTTTGGCTGTGAATGAGCTGGAATGTTCCCTTTTCCTTGTAAGAATCATGCCCAGCTCGGGGGTGGCAGTTGTGTTGAGAGATCTATGAACACAACTGGCCTATGGTTGGGTGGAACGTTGCAACAACATATCTAGTTGTTTGGGGCCATTTCACCATCTAGATGAGTGTTTATCTGTCTATGCATTTACTTCTGAAATGTTTAAATTGATGGTTGTTTTTGATATGCTGTATGCATATGAAATGTGTGTGTGTGGATGAGTTTTAATTCTGTTGTGCTTAAATTGCTTAAATTGTATCTGCACACTATGTTTTTAATTTGTATGAAGCTAATGGTTTCGGCTGAGATTATGTGAAAGCCCGGAACTTAGCATCATGTTCCCTTCCAGGAATTGGCTACATGGGAGGGTACGTGACAGATGGTATCAGAGCTAATGGTTGCAACATTGGGCCTTCATGGGCTACCTATCACAGTTGCATAGGTAAGTATGCCTCTTGCCCAGCACTAAACATCAAAAAGAAGGAAAATATTTCAAAAAAATTTCTGACTGTTTTTGAAAATTTGAAAACTTTTCTAAGTGTCTTTTTTAAAATTTTGCACCACGGGCGTGGCGACAAAGTTAAGCATAACTCTGCGCATGTGGCACCAAAATTAGCATAAATGCTGTGCTGAAAGGGAAGAGAGATTCAAAAATTTTCTAAGTGTCTTTTTTGAAATTTTGCGCGGCGCTGGCGGCAAAGTTAATGGTAAGACCCGCATGGCACTAGAGGCAATTCTAATACTAAAATTGTGATGCGCGCGCCACACGCGGCGAAAATAATGATAAATTCTGCAACACTCAGCGGAAATTTTAGGCTTAAAAATTGCGCAGGCGACAATTTTTGCCTTAAATTTTGCGACGCGGTCGCAACAACGAAAGATTGCGGGTGACGAAGATAAGGCCAGGACTGCCGCGATGGGCACAGAAGTTAAGGTTAAAATCTGCGCTAGTCAGCGGCGACGCTAGCGAAACGACGACAATTTTAGCCTTAAAACCTGCGATGGTTGGCGGCGATTTTAGGGTTAGATACAGCGCCAAGGGCAGCAATGTTAAGGATAAAAACTGCGCTGCGACGGGGGAGTTAAGGTTAAATCCAGCGACGGTTGTAGAGGGGAAAAAAAAAGAGTTTAGAGCCAAAAACTTGATTTTTGGATAGAAGGAGCAATCGGGCTCAGAATGGGATGACTCACATCAGAAAGGGATGCATACCTTTCGGGTGCTGGGTTATGTTAGGGTTTTCAATATTGACTACACCCTAAGGGAATGGACGCATTCCTGGTGTTTCAATACTTGATAGTGAATGTTATGAAATACGATTACAATTTTAGAACAACAATACTGATGAGCTTGCTTATCCTTCTTGTGCTATCAGTTTCAACAGATGCACTCTGGTGTTGCACGTAAGAGGCAAAGTTAAGAAGGGTGCTCTAGAGGACTGTATGGGTAGTGGTAACCTTTCTATGCCCACACTGAAGGACACTAGAAGAGATGGATGGGCCCAAGGAGTTGTGTAGCAAAAAAGGGGCATCATCCTTGTGTAGTGTGAGTAGGGTATTGTGGAGCCATGCTAGCCTGCAGTCAAGTAAGTCACCTATGGAGTTCCTAGAGGGAACCACTGGTTTGCATAAGAGAAGGAGCCACGTAATCATATTATGTTGTTCTTATTGCCTGATAAACCCAGTCGGTGTACTGGCTTGGTAATGGTTGTTGTATGCCTGATAAACCCAATCAGTGTACTAGCTTGGCATTGGTTGTGTGGATATTGTGGTGAATGGTTGTTGGATGCTTGACAAACCTAGTCAGTGTACTGGCTTGGCATTGGTTATTTGCATGTTGTGGAGGTATTGGTGAAGGGTGTTATTTCCTGACAAACCCAATCGGAGAACTGGCTTGGAAATGGTCATTGTATGCTTGATAAACCCAGTCGGTGTACTGGCTTAGCATACTAATTTTTGAAATGCTTGATAAACCCAGTCAACGTATTGGCTTAGCATACTAATTGTTGGGATGCCTGATAAACCCAGTCGGCGTACTGGCTTGGCATTGCCTATTTGGATGATGTTATGGAAGCAGCATGTGTGCTAGCCAAGCATCCACCCCACAGGTGATCCAAGGCTTGTAAAGAAGAGAAGGAAACCTATGGAATAGCAAGGAAAATGCACAATACAGATAAGTATTCATTTTCATTTATTTTCTTGTTTGGAATAATGAAAATTTCAAGTATAATTCTTCTAACAGCTAAGCTGATACACTATTGTTTCTTTGTTGGAAACCTTGGTCATTGCAGGAAGCACGAACCCTGAAAGAACTATAAATTATTGGTAAACCAGAGAGTAACTGGTTGTGCACTATAAATTCTTGGTAAAACCAGAGAGTAATTGGTTGTGCACTATAAATTCTTGGTAAACCAGAGAGTAACTGGTTGTGCACTATAAATTCTTGGTAAAACCAGAGAGTAATTGGTTGTGCACTATAAATTCTTGGTAAATCCAGAGACTAATTGCTGCTCGATAAATTCAGAGAATAGTTGGTGGGGGCATTAACCACTTGATGTTGTGGAGCAGACGGCGTGCTATCCAAACATTCTTTAATTAATTAATAAAACCAGTCGGAGCACTGCCCTAGCATATTGCTAAATGAGATGATTGATGAAACCCAATCGACGTACTGGCTGGGCATTTCCTATTCGAATGGTTGTGGAGTAGCCTACATGCTGGCCCAACATTCTTTATTGCATCCACGGGCAATCCAAGGCTTATAAAGTGAAGAAGGAGCCTGTGGAATAAAGTGAAGACATCCAATGCAGATGAGTATTTGGTTACATTGCAGCTTCTTGCTTATGAAATACGTGTGTATATGATTTGTATATGATTTCTTAAACTCTTGTTTGGAGACAAACCCTATGGAAATAAACTAAACATATGAATTGACTCAATGTTTGAGTGTAGGTAATGCTGGAAGCAAGGACTATGAAAGCATCTGGAGGATGCATGTGGACATGTGACTGTCCTAAAGAGCTCAGTATGAGTAGTAATGAAAGATGGTGCTAGTGGACATATGTGGGTCCTAGCAGCCAAAGGTCCTGTAGGCAACAATGGGAAGGACTCCCACGTTGAAAATACTTAAACAAGACCTTAAACACTAAGTGTCATAGCCAAGAACGGGCAAGTCAAGCATTCACGTTGAAGTGAAAGAGGCTAAGGAGCATGAAACCACAGTGATGGTGTGGCTCCAGATTGGAACAAGACTAAGAGGGGGAAACTCTTACTCTTCTCTTTCATTTTTGATTGATGCATTTTAGTAACAAAGGATTGTTGAATGGATGTTGTGACTGGAAGTTGATTGTGTTGTTTATTGCTTGAAATGAATTGTGAATGCTGAAATAGTTACTTCCCTGTGAAAGGATGAACATGAACGAGTTCATGTGTATGTTGGGAAAGCATGAAATGTGTGGAAGTCTCATGGGTAAAGCATGGACGTTCCATGTCAATTAAGCAGTTAATTGACTAATTTTAATATTGTGTTATGCTTGTCCTAACAGGAATTGCCATGATGAATCTCACAAGTGAGATAGTCAAAGCCATTGGTTTTGGCTGAAAATATTCCTCAATCAGTTTCCAGGATGGCAAGAAAGATGGAAGCCATGAAGTTCCAGACTTGTAAATCAGCTGGAAGGTGAATAAAAGAAAGGGATTGCTGTGGAGCAATGTCTGCCTGCAGAGCTGGAAGATCAAGCTAACAGGAGAAACTTGTGGAAGCCAAAAGACTTGATTCTGAAAGTTCAAATTCAAGAGTTGAACGCCGGACAGACCTACCACCAGTTGTGAATTTTGAGGCATGTGTAAAGTGGGTATATATTTTAAAGTATTGGAACACCAAGGATGGTGTTATTCCAAGGGGAGGGAAATGTCACATCCCCATCTTGACCCCATCACATTAAAATTGTAAATGATGTAATCTTGTTATATGATCGTGGTGAGGAGCTTAAGGCCAAGGTCCCGCCATTGATTTATTGATGCATATGGTTTACCTGCCAGCCCGGCACAATGGAATTGTAAATATCATGTAAATATGCATTTAATAAAATACCCACAACTAGCTATGCAATGCAACAAGAGATGGGGGCATGATTTTACAAGGAATTGGGAGAGAAAACATTCAAACCCTTGAGCCAATCAAGTCAAGCCAAGTGTCAATGAGATAACCCATCAAACTCTCAACTACCCATGTTGACTTTTGTACCCAATCATTCATTTCTCCCAAAAGTTGGTTGAGGTAGTTAATGCCTTGGGAGTGGAGAGGTATGGCAGTCAATTTCGAGTATGGGCAAGCCACCAACATGGAAAAACATGTTTGGCTTCCTTGGCAAGAAAAGAGCCATGAATTTGCCTCCCAAGCCATAACCATCAAGCAGTTTTGCTTCTCTCATGTTTTTGGAGCTAGCTGGGCTTTCCCCATCACGTTTTCCACCATTTTCCTGCATTTTCCATGCTTGGGAACTCGTTTTTGTATTGCGCAATGGCTGGGAGGAAGAGAGCCACGATTTTGGGGTTTATGGAGGTCGTTTTTGTCCCTTAAATGCCCAAAAACATTTTCTGGAAACGTTTTTGCTCTCACAGGGTTGATTCCCCAATTTCCATTTTGTTTTTGGTGTGCCCACGATTTGGGAAAGTCCATGGCCATCTTATTTGTAAAAATCTCATTGCTGAAAAATGGATATCCATGCCTAGTTGGAGTTGCTGTGTGTAAAAGAAGGTTGGGGTTGAGATGGGTTTCTATTGCTTTGGCTGTGAATGAGCTGGAATGTTCCATTTTCCTTGTAAGAATAATGCCCAGCTCGGGGGTGGCAGTTGTGTTGAGATATCTATGAACGCAACTGGCCTATGGTTGGGTGGAACGTTGCAGCAACATAGCTAGTTGTTTGGGGCCATTTCACCATCAAGATGAGTGTTTATTTGTCTATGCATTTACTTCTGAAATGTTTAAATTGATGGTTGTTTTTTATATGCTGTATGCATATGAAATGTGTGTGTGTGGATGAGTTTTAATTTCGTTGTGCTTAAATTGTATCTGCACACTATGTTTTTAATTTGTATGAAGCTAATGGTTTGGGCTGAGATTATGTGAAAGCCCAGAATTTAGAATCATGTTCCCTTCCAAGAATTGGCTATTTGAGAGGGTACGTGACAGCCCCCTTGCTTTTCTAGTGTTTAAATTATGTTGGTCAAACAAGTATTTTAGGATTATGTTATCTGACATAAGCAAAAAATTTCTTCCGATTAGGTAGTGTAGCCACATTTTTAAATCATGTATAATGGCAGTGAGTTCCAAATCATGTGTAGCATAATTTTGCTCATGTTCTTTTAATTTTCGGGATTCATAAGCCATGACCTGGTTTTCTTGAATTAGTACTCCGCCTAATCCTTCATTACATGCGTCGGTGCATACGAAAAAATCCTTAAAGGGATCAACAATTTTTAGTATAGGGTTGATAGTTAAAATATGTTTTAATTTATTGAAGCTTTCCATACATTTTTCATTCCAGTCAAACTTTTTACCTTTCTTTTGTCGTAACCCGTAATTCCCGTAAAAGATCTATGTCAGTTACATTTTTAGGAACCAGCCATTTAGTGATAGCCTTAATCTTGTCGGGGATGACAGATATTCCATCTTTAGACACTACATGTCCTAGATATTGAATTTTGTCTTTATAAAAGTCGCACTTGCTAAACTTAGCAAACAATTGTTGTTCTCTTAAAATTTTCAGGACTATTCTTAAATGTTCTTCGTTCTCATGTTCTTTCTTTGAATAAATCAATATGTTGTCAATGAAGACAACTACAAATTTATCTAAGTAGTTGTTAAAAATACTGTTCATTAAACACATAAAATCTGTAGGTGCGTTTGTTAAACTGAAAGGCATTACAACAAACTCATAATGTCCATAACGAGTTCTAAAGGCAGTTTTAAAGATGTCTTCATCCTTGATCTATACCTGATGGTAGTCGGATCTTAAGTCTATTTTAGAAAATATTGTGGCCCCTTGGAACTGATCAAATAGATCGTCTATCTGGGGTAAAGGATATCGATTTTTAATAGTCATTTTATTTAATTGTCGAGAATATATACATAATCTTAAGATTTCGTCTTTCTTTTTTACGAACAAGACCGGTGCTCCCCAAGGGGAAACACTAGGTCGAATGTAACCTTTGTCAATTAATTCTTGTAATTGTGATTTAAGTTCAGTGAGTTCTATTATATTCATTATATATGGAGCTTTTGATGCTGGTACTGCTCCTGGTACCAGATCAATCGTAAAGTCTATGTCTCTTTTCGGAGGTAGTCCAGGGACTTCCTCTGGAAAGATATCTTTAAAATCTTTTAAAATAGGTGTATCACCTATGTTAAGTTTTTTATCTTTCTCCTTATTATATATTACATATATAACAAATACTTTACATCCCTTACGTACTAATCTTTTCACTTGTAAGGCTGATATTTCCCTAATGGTGGTTTTTCTAGGAATTCTTGTTACTTTAACTGAATTTCCAGTATTATCTATAAATGTAAAAGTCTTGTCAAAACAATTCAGCATACCTTTATGTCTTTTCAACCAATCCATTCCAATCAGCATATCATAAGAACCTAACGGTAAGATATTCAAATTAGCATGCGTATTAAATTCATTCATCAATACTTCACAATTTTTCACACAAATAGTGACTTTCCGTTTAGTACTTGTAGCTAACTGTACCAGCCAAGGTTTTCAAACTTTTCAGATACTAATTTACATAATTCAACAACCCTAGGTGATACATAGCTTAAACTTGCACCTGGATCAATTAATATGGAAATAGGTTGGCTTTTTATCATACCTTCAATTTCGACCATTGAAGCTTGATGGTCTGCCTGTCGATTCTCCAGTGCAACATTGATTCTGGGCATACTCCTTGCCATATCTCCAACTGTAACAACTTCCTGAATGGAGTGAACTTTATTAAAAGTTTTATTTCTTTTAGGGTAGTCTTTGAAATAATGTGGTTCACCGTATTCCCAACATTTTAATGTTTCTTTCTGAGCAGTGTTTTTATAGTTATGGGGGGGCTCTCTCTCCCTTGCTGCAGGGTGTTGGGGTTTAAAATTTCTGTAATTGTTACTCTGATACCCTCTATAACTGTTTCCAGAATTTTTTTGAAATCTATTGTTATTATTTTTCTTAAAATTATCTCGCCTCTTTAAGTTCCAATTAGGTATTTTTTCTCTCTTATTTTTATTATGTTCGTAACAGTAATTCGCCTTCCTCATTGCTTCTTCTAGCATCTTCGGATTGTCATATTTGATCTGTTCTTTAAATGGAGTTGGTAAGAAACTGAGAAAACGTTGTATTTTAGGCTTTTCATCAATTATATAAGGTACATAACGTAGCAGACTTAAGAATTTACTACAAATTTCTTTCATGGTTAAAGCACCCAACCTTAATTTGTAGAATTATTTTGCTTTTTCCTCGTAGTATTGTTCTGAAAGATACTTTTATTTAAATAATTTATTAAAAGTTTTCCAAGTTACTTGTCGTTCTTTAATCCCTTTTACTTTCTTGATATCTTGCCACCAGATATCTGCTTTTCCGCTTAGGTTATAGATGGACATTTTCGCCTTTAGTTCATCTGAATAATTATAAATCTAGAAATATTTCTTCATTCCAGACAACTAGGCTTCTGCCTCTTCCCCTTTCTCAAGTTCACCGTTAAACATTGGGTGTTTAATTTTTTTGAATTCTCCTGAAATTTCTTCATAGGGTATGTACTTCTTTTTATCTTTATGACTATCACTACTTTCGCTAGAATTTTGACGTTCTTGTTTATGTGACTCTTCACTGGAAGTTTCAACCCCATGGCTGGAAAATTCTAGTTTCCTTCCCTTATGTTTAGGAGGTGTAACTTTTGGCTTTGCTTCTTTAGTTTCTTTATTTTTATCTTTTTCATTACTATGTATTTTATCTAACATAATATTATTTAGCTTTTCTTGAGCTTTCATTATGCGTTCGTTTTCATCCCTAACTCTTTTTAATTTAGACCTTAATTCTTTGACAGTCTGTTGTAGTTCTGATGGATTGTCGGTTCTACTTTCGTTCAAGTTTACCCATATTTCACCTCCTTCAGTGTTCACTGGTATTCGAGGAGGTGATTCCTCTCCTTCATGCATGACGAATTCGGCCATGGTCTTCCTGCAAAATGTAGTTTCTTCTTCTTCCTGTTTAGTAAGAGAGTCAACCAGAAAATAAAATAGCAACATTAGTTTACTGTTTCTATCAGATGTGTAATTGTTGGGTCGGTTCAAGCCTAGTGTTGTCACCATTGCTCTGATACCATATGTAATGAACCTCAAAAAACCATAATTAAAAAAAATAAATTATGTGTATAATATTTGAATTAATAAAAGGATACCCCCCACATTTTATTTCTATTTATGAGATTCATCAAGTTAAAAAAATAAGAATAATTGCTTTAAGCAAATTACATAATTAAAAAGGGAAGGTCTCCCAAGAGGTAGAAGGACTTAACATTCAAAGGAATTTTGCCCAAAAATGATAAAAGGGATACCCTCTAAACTATTTATTGTTATAATATTTTAATGCTAAGGAAAACACACAGTAATAAGGAGGGGCCATGAAACTAACCCTCAGCTCAAAACCAAATACTAAGTAGTGCGACCAGGGTGATATATGGTTTAAACGTGCAAGGTCGAAAGTCTAAAAAAAAACTATAGGCAAGGGTGGGATTCATGAATGATAACATGGTGGTTGAATTAATTTAAGGCCCGTACTTGTAACTTTAATGTGGTAGATGGAAGCCACCACCAGATCTGAGAGTTAATATCAAGCATCCATTTGGTAGGCGAAGGGTTTTGAAAAGATTTTAATGTGTTCAGAATGTCTTAACTTTCTTTATTACAAGTTTTATGGTCTGTAAACGAAGTGCTCCAGGTCTACGAGCTCAGTTTGATGCACCCAAGGTCTGCGAATTCTATTTGATGCATCTTTGGTTGTCCCTTTAGGTGAGTGAAAGGTATGGGAAGCTGTCTTCGTGCCTCAGCCTAAAAACGACACCTCGGTCATGCAACTGCTCGTAGTTGTGACTCAGTACAAACTTAGAGTTGTTTCGAGCCATCCTTAACCAGGTATGACATTCTTAAAGAACCTCAGCAATTTAAAATTTTCATGTTTCTTTTACAAAGAAAGCTAGTGTTTGAAGAATGAAGTCCCTTCTTGCAGGTGGCTAGAGTATTAAGGGTTAGAGAGGAGGAGATGACCCCAGGCTCTCCAAAATTAAAGATAAGGTAGCAGGGTTGGAAATTAACTGCTTTTATTCAAATCTTTTTCTTAGATTGTTACTAAGGTTTCTACCTTATGCAGGAGATTCTAGGTAAAGAGCGCGGCTAAAAGAGCTAACGATCATCATCTCCGATGCCCATGTCGCAAAAACGCCCAGGTAAAAACAAATCCCTTTAAATTAAGGAAAAGAGAAAGGGTTTATAAGTAAAAGGTACCTTGAGTAATAACTCAAAAACTTTTGTGGTGTGCAGGCGAGGCGACAGGAGGTTAGGGCTACGAAGGGTAATTCAATTTTGGCGTTTTGTAAAGATAAGTCACCAAGCTCACCCATAAAAGGGTTTAATGTTTAATTGCTCGGTGCTTTAACATCTTGGTTCCAGTATTATTGTTTCTGTTAAACCTTATTATTGTATAATCATTTTAGCAGAGGCTCATACACGTATAAGACTTCGTATAATAGGGTTATTTAAACTAGCAGTACTTACCAATTTTATGGTTTATGCCAGTGGTTGTAAACCTCTTACTACAATGACCTATACGTAAAGATTATAATGCTTTGTTTTTTGTTTAAAATCCTTTTATGAAGGTGGAAGCAAGTCGTAATTCTTAAAGGTCTGTGTTTTTATGAAGTTTACCCCTTAAAGGATCTACAATATTATTAATAGTTTTGAGTATAAACTTTCACCGAATGGAAATATAATGCAACCTCTTGTTTAAACAACTCTAAAATAGGGTATGGCATAATCGTTCCTTTTGATGTTGAATAAACAAGTAGTCCTGAGTTTTTGTAATTAGTAGATATGAACATGCCAGTCCAACCAAGTTTGGTGTTGTTAGCTAAAAGTTTACCCTGTTTATTATTTATATATATATAATTTTTTTTTGAAAAGATTTAGAAATAATTACCCGAGCTGCAAGGGTTTGTAAAACACAACACTAGGGTTCTTTAACATGATTTAACCCATATCAAGCCAACCGAACAAAATAAAAACTTTGATTCTTACTCGGCCGGTTTGATCTATTCACAGTAAGGTATGGACAGGTCCTGATTGGTTCCCAAATGATTTGATAGAATTTTAACTAAAATAAAAGTTTATTAGAGGAGTCTAAAGCAGTCTTGTTTTCATCGATCAGGAAATTTACTGCATTGGAGGCAGGTTAATCTCTAAAAAGAAAAAGCAGGAAATTAAATTTATATTGAAGGACAGATAGATGTTTAAAACTATGCTACTAAGTATAATAAACGAAGGAAGTCATAATGCATACTTAAAATAAAGAACATCATACTATGGAAAGAATATTAGAGAAGAGGATTTTCGATTTATACTAGTTACAATAATCATCCCTTAATTCTACAGTGTTTGTACGACAGTATATATATAAATAAAATTTTGATTCAATGGTAGTATATTCTCATATGTACGACATAAAATAATTCTTAGATTGAGTTCGATGCAGAAATAAATAATTATTAGGGTTTAAATTTAGAGATGGAAATAAAATTCACACAGTAAGAAATCTAATGATTAAAAAAAAACTGAATAAGAACCTGGCACTACTATCGGGAAAACAAAGTTGGAATAGCCATTCCTCCCAACCAACTCCTGGAGCAGCCAAGTTACTTGCTCCAAGACCCCCAAGCTTGTTCGCTGAACCATAAGAGAAAAATCTTTCAATGCACCATCTCTTGCATTCTCAGATTCAATCCCTATCCAATGCTAGCCTCTTTCTGCTCATGGACATACTAATTTATAGTATTTTTCCTAGGACTTGGTCATTTATGAACCTCCTGCTCTTCAACACTCAACTAATAGTTGTGACCTGATTTTTAGGGACGATGCCTCCTGCATCTTGAGTTCTCACTCAATGGCTTCAGCCACCTATATTTTCCTCTTGTGGGTCAACAAACACTCTTCAACAGCTATTTCCACTTTTGTCCCCCTTTCCAGCATTTTTATTAAATAAAATAAATTATTACAAGTTGTTTCATTTTTTACTTTCTGTCAAAAATAATAATAAAATAATAGTTTAAGTATTACTTGTATTTCTCAACATAATTAAAATAATTTAATTACTCTCGGTGTATTACAATACCTACAAGGATATTTTTTATGTCTTTTGCTTAGCCTCTGGAATGGCTATTTGTCCTAGAAAGTCAACTTTTCTCCATAATTGCAGAGATCCTGCTTTTGTTGAAAATATGAAGAATATGTTTCCCTTCAATGTAGATGGCATTGATTTGGGTATTAGGTATTTTGGATACTTTCTCAAACCCAATAATTATAATGTGGAGAATTGGCGTTGGCTCATCCAGAAAGTTGAAAGGCGAGTAAAAAATTGGGATTTTTGTTGGCTTTCCATTGGTGGTCGTCTTGTTCTAGCTCAATATGTAATTCAAAGTATCCATGTTTGTTGGTTTGGGCTGATGAAAATCCTAGTCTCGATCATCAACTTAATTCGCATTAGATTATTTTTTTTTATTTGATCAGGGAAGTTAGAGTTGAGTAAATTTCACTTATCAAACTGGCAGAGTCTTTCTTGGTTGAAGAAGATGGGAGGATGGGGGTTGATGAACCTGGGAATTTTCAATGAGGCTATGGGGATGGAAAATATTTGGAGGGAATTAACAGATACTAGTTTATGGAGCAAGGATATCCGTTTAAAATTTCTGAAGACTTATACTATTCTGGATTAGGAGGCCATTTTTTATGTAGAGGAATGCTTCTATTGTATGGCGTAGCCTTATCATTACCTACCCTTATATTGGTGCTAAACTCTGTTGGCGGGTTGGAAATGGTACTGATGTTTACATTGGAATTGATCTAGTTGTTGGTACAAAGTTAAATTATCAGCTTCCAACATATTTTGTGAAGGAACTTCATCATAGGAAAATCGTAGTTTATCGCACGTTTTCCATTTTGGCAATGAGATGGTTAGTCCTCATCGACTCACGGCGTAAGAGATGGAACTCCCTGATCAAATGACTTTGGATTGGAACAGGTATATAGAAAATTTTATTTTTGGGGGGATCATCTTGACCAATACAAATGATCTTCTGGTTTAGAATGATGTTGCTGCTAATGTTGTTTTAACAGTCAAGAAGGTCTATAGCGCTATTTTGAACAGCCAAATTCCTCTTGAAAGTTTTTGGTGGCAAAAGAAAATTTGGGGATGGAAAATCCCTCTAAAATTAAAATGTTTCAAGTGGTTGTGTTACAGGAATAAGATTCTTACTTGGGAAAATCTATTGAATAAAGGATTCTATGGACCTAACATCTGCTTTCTTTGTAAAAAAGAAGATGAAGATATACATCATCTTTTCATTTCGTGTGGTTTTCTCAAGAAAATTTGGGACGAACTTCAAATTTGGTTAAAATTCAATGACGATTGGAGGGGTCACTCTTTTTGTGATTGTCTATATGATTGGTTTCATAGGAAAGTAAAATATAAATCTCTACCTCTTTTTATGATTTGGGTTATCTGGAGAAGTCAGAACGCCCTAATTTTTGAAAATTCTTCTCCATCTATCTTTGGTACTTGCAGAAAGATCATAAGGGAACTAAATGAATATCCTATTTCCGGGGCTAAGAATAATATCATAATTGTAAATTTCCCTGAGGTGGTGTTGGGTACATCTTATGGACTTGTTTATGGTAATGCAAAAAATGGAATCTGTGGTGTTGGTCTGGCTCTATATATTAAAAGGAATCATAAGATCCTTCTTAAGATGGGTATTGGCAATGGGAGCAATATGAAGGCAGAGCTTCTGGCACTCAGGATTCTTCTTTGGTTTGCATTGAGGTGGGGTTTTTTTGTGTTGAAAATATTTGGTGACTCTCAGGTTATCATTAATTAGGGGGAAAGAAAATTCGATATCAGTGCTATCTCTTTGAATCCTTGTCTTTTGAGCGTGGATTCATTGATCAAATCTTTTGACCAAAAATATTTTCACCACATTTTCAGGGAGGCAAATGTTGAAGCTGATGGGTTATCCAAAGCAGAAATTGGACCCATGGATGGATTTCTCTATTTTGAGAAATTTTTGGATAATTCCCTGGTGGATTTTGGGTCTGTTTGGGCTCTCTAGATATTGCTATCCATCCTTCAGTGATTCTATGTTACAATATGAATTTGGTCTAGGGACTTTGGAATTTTTAGCTTTTAGATTTTCGATCTATGGAGATATCTTGTAAGTTGTTTTACGTCTTTCTATTTTTGGACAATTTTGGAATGATGTTCTAGATATTGGATATATTGCAATACTTACGTAACTTTGACTTTCATACTAAAAATAACAAGTTGCAGCTTTTTCTTCTTGAAAAAAAAAAGAGGGGAATATTATATTTTAAAGGATTCATAAAGGAATTTTTTTTTATGTCCACGTGGTTTTTAAAGTTGTGAAATGTTTTTTATAAAATGTTAAGTGGAAATCATACTCAAATGAGAGTATAAATGCATTTTAAAAAGGTAATTACACCATATTCACAAAGGAGGGAATTTTTAAAATGGGTTTATTAAAAATTGTGATTTTTTTAAAATTATTTGATGATTCAATAATAATAAAAAGAGCCCATATCAAAATGAATCCCATAAGAAGAGTGAACCCTTGTGAGAATTTCGATGAAGGGTAGATCCCGAAACCCTCACATGGAAGAGAAGGATCATAGCTCGAGTTGAAAGGAAGAGAAGAGATCCCCCAGCTAAGAAAGGAGAACTAGCATGAAGGGGGTTCCTCTACATAGGTGATGCATTATCTCGGTAAACCCATATTTTTTTAAAGCAGAAATAAGGAAGGAAGAATGAAGGATTGAGAAAGAGAGAATAGAAGTAAACTGAAGGCCGAATTTTTCCATAGAAGAAGGTGAATGAGCTGCCAAGAAAAACTATCATGGGTTATAAAATAAGAATCAAATAGATCAGAAAAGAGAACATAAGAGCATAAGTAGTAGTTGCAGTGGAAAATAAGTAGAAGCTCATGGTGTACTTCTCAAAGACATACTTGTTTCAAACAGTAGTATATATGGCACATGAGATAAAACAACAATTTCTATCCCCCACCACCAATTTCCACTCGTAAAAATATGATATATGGGTTATTAAAATGAAGACCATATTACATGAAGAAGACTTATGGGATATTGTGTTGAAGGAGCTTGAAGAACCCGCCTATGAGGTCATGTCACAAGATTAGAAGAATAATGATGTTGTAGCATTATCTCTCATTCAAAAAGTCTTGGATGAGATCATTTAACCCAATATTGAAAAAGCAACAAGCCCCAAGGAAGCTTGGTGTATTTTGGAAACATAGTATAGTGAAAGGGGGGAGAAACACCTTGTAGAATGTTTCCATATTGGAAGAGGCATCTATGTGAGAAGTGTAGCTACCAGAGAAGGAGAATGAAGTAGAGCATAAGGAATTTGAAGAAATTGAAGAATCCGTGTATGCAACAGAGAAAGAGCATACAACTATTGATGAAGCCCACTATGTTGAGTCACAAGTGGATGGAGGTCATAATAATGAAGATATAGAAGTTGCATTTGAAGCTAACAATGTCACATCGTATTATGGTGAAGCTTCCAATGAAGTAGCCAGTGCTTTGGTGAATCCAAATAATGTAGTGAGCCTTGATGAAGTGAATCCATAAGATGATGAAGTAAAGCCCACTATGCAGGTGGATGATGAAGATGAAGATGATAATGAATTTAATGGTGAAGTAGAGACCAATATAGCTAAAGTTGCATATGAAATAGTTGAAGTGTTAGAATATTGAGAATATGCATAAAAATACAACAATACATTTGCTAACATGAAAAGAAAGAATCTACTAGTCTAGCCTTATATTTATACAAGAAACTAATAATAATGTAAGAAACAAGAGACATGAGAAGAGAACGATACACTAGATATATGTGGTAAAACCTCAAATATAGAAACATCCACATGAAGGCATTGTCTTCTTATTCTTCAAAAATATCCAATATTACAAGTGAGCTCCTCTCCACATATGCTTCACAACTTTTACAATAACATCACAACATAATAGAATGGTATGCCCAAAGGCTCTCCTTCACCTCTACTAGATACCAAGAGGTATGGAAGAATAAAATCCCAAAATACATGTGGGATAAATGATATTCCACCTCTTTATATAATGAATGGTAATAGGAGAATATTTCTCAATGATGCATGTGAGAAAACTCCTTTTACATAATATTAGAGTCACTTATGTTGTCTAATGCTAGCTAAGACATATTACTATATCATACCAGACATCATTACACATGTAATATTAAAATTACACATTCCAACACTCCCCCTTAAATTATGATGACTAAGAGAACAACACATAAATGGAGGAATATGGAATTACATTATATTTCCCCCTCGATGACAACTTCATGCATTCCCAATAGACTATGAAGTTACACAAACTTTGCATCTGTGATGGATTCGGTTAAGATATTGACTGCTTTCTTTTATGTGGGACAATACTCCAAACAAATAATATCATCTGCAACAAGATATCGAATGTAATGTGTATCCAATTTAATGTGTTTAGTCTTGGAGTGATACATTGAATTGTATGCAAGTTGGATTGCACTCTAACTGACACATATTAATTCAATAGAAAACTTCTAAACATGTCCAAGCTCTATAAGAACATGCCATATCCACACTACTTAGCTTCCATGTACTCTACTTCACAAGAAGAAAGAGAAATAATTATCAACTTCTTATTGGACCTGAATCAAGCTAAAAGACATACCATGTAGTAGACTTTCTATCTGAAGCATCCCCTTCCCAATTAGAATCTGTATAACCAAGAAGTGAAAACTGTAGCCATGTTAGAATAGAAAATGCCATAAGGAATTATCCCCTGTAAATATATAAGAATCCTCTTTGTTTCTTTCCAATGAATTTCATGAGGATTTTGCATAAACATCAAAACCATGTTGACTTCAAAATAGAGATCTGGCCTGCTGTGTGTCAAATATATCAAACTACCCACAAGTTAACGATATAAAGTGGAATCAACAAGAGGACTGCCACAATCAACAATTAACTCTACATCGGACTAGAATGGCGTAAGTGAAGTATTACAATCACTCATATGAAACTAAGAAATTAAATATTTCGCATACTTGGGCTAAGAAATAAATATACCATCAGCCATATGCCAAATCTGTAGACCCAAAAAATAATGCAGAAGGCCTAAGTCGGTCATTTCAAATTGCTTTTTAAGATTATAAGTTCGTTTCCTATATAAGTGTAAGATGGATGTTAGTAATGATAAGATCATCCACATAATGTACCACAATGATGACATCATCATCAAAGTTCTTCACATATATATTTGGATAATATATACACCACTTAAAACCATATTTTAAGAAATAAGCCTCATTTTTCTCATACCAAGCTCTAGGTGCCAATTTAAGATCATATAAAGACTTGTTCAATTTGCATGTACTAAACTTGAAGTGTTAGCAGTAATGAAACTAGGTGTTTGTTGCATATAAATGTCTTCAAGAAGTTCACCATTAAAAAACGCACTCTTGACATCCCTTTGGTGTATTTCCCATTGATAAGATGCAGCAAGAGAAAGAATAGTTTTGATTGTGTTCATTTTAGCAACTAGAGAAAAAGTTTCAGTATATTCAAATATACCTTCTTTTTGAGATAATCATTTTTCTACTCACCAATATTTATGTTTTTGATCTATCCATCTATAGTAAAATATGTTTTGTATATCCACTTACATCCAACTAGATTCTTTCTAGGAGGAAGAGGCACAAGAGTCGATGCCTTGTTTTTCATTAATGAGTCATATTCAGTAGTCATGGATTTATTCGTTTTAGGTTTATATTCAACTAGAGGATGGGTAGAGGGATCATTTGTGACCAATACTTTATTCATAATAACAAATTCAGATATAGTTTGACGAGTATCAAAAGGAATACCAATCTCAGAACCTATGGATTCAAGAAGTTTCTGGGCCCAAATAGGAAGAGGAGTAATGGTAGGAACCACACTAATATATTTAGGACATTCTGGAGGATCACTTGAAGAATAAGGTGAACTAGGATCAAGGGTAAGAACATAAGCAGATGAAGGGGTAATAGATAAAGGAGCAACATAAGGTGAAAGAAAATTCAAGGTAACATGAGGTTCAATAGACTCAGGAGGAGGAGAGACTTCATTGAATTGAACATCTCTCCTAATGATAACACCTTGGGTAGATGGATCAAATAACATGTACACTTTGGAATCTGCACAATAACCAATGAAAATTACATTTATGAGATTGTGCTTCTAACTTTTTCCATTTTTCATCTAGAATATTTTCCCAACATTCACTACCAAATATCTTAAAGTTACTAATGCTGGGTTTTATTCCATTCCATTTTTAATTGGGAGTAACCTGTAAAACTGCTTTAGTAGGGACTTGATTCAAGATTTAGTTAGCAAAACAAATAGCTTCATCCAAAAAACCTTTATGTAACCCTTTAGAATAAAGCATGCATCTATCTATTTCAACCAAAGTTCTATTGTTTCTTTCAGCTACCCCATTTTGTTGTGTATAAGGAACAGTCTTTTGATTTTGAATGCCATGCTTAGATAAATATGCATTAAATTCATTTTTAGTGAATTCCCCCCCATTATCAGTTCTCAAAGTCTTAATACTTTTATCAGATTCTTTTTCAACCATGGATTTAAAATATTGAAATATACCAAAGGTTTCACTTTATGCTTCAAAAATAAACCCAAGATTTACAACTAAAGTCATCAATAAAAGTAAGAAAGTAGACTGCATGAGACAAAGAAGGAGTTTCAAGAGGACCACAAATATCACAATGAATTAATTACAATGGTTCTTTAGCATGCCAAGCTTTACCTTTATCAAGCATTTCCTTATTATGTTTACTAAGAAAGCAACCTTCACAAACACCTTTATTGGAATAAATTGAAGGTAAGCAATGTACAATTTTAGACATCATTTCCATTTTACCTAAATTCAAGTGACCTAATCTTTCATGCCACAATTTACTTTGTTCATCAATGTGAGCAACATAGAAAAAAAAGGTTGATATTTGATTGAATTAAAACAAGAAAACTTATATAATCCAACATTATGATCAACATGACCAGAAGAAATAATTTTGAAGTTATGTTTGATATCTTTTAACACATATTTATCAGGTCAAGCTTCAAATTTATAACCTTTCTAACATGCATAATAAATAGAAATCAAGTCGATGGGAATTCCATGAACATCAAACATATATTCCAAAGTACCATTAGGAACATTAATATGACCAGATCCTAAAACTGAAAGATGATTACCATCACTTATAGATACTTTATATGTTGTGTTATTTTTAGTATCATAATAATTAAATAAAGTAGTTGTACTAGACATGTGGTTAGAAGCACTCAAATCCATTATCCATTCCACATTAGAAGAATATTTATTAGGTTGAACAAAATAGGAACATAGGGCTACTTGATTTTCTTCATAAGACTTCTTCTTTGCTGTCATAAGTTCAAATCTATGTTTAAAGCAAATATTTTCAGGGTGATTGGTTTTTCCAAATTACTTACAAGAATTATACACTTTATTATTATTAAACGCCATGTTAGAAGCATCATCATTAAAAGAGGTTGATCCTTGATTATGTGGTTTAGAATGTTTATTAAAACTTCTATTAGGATTATTTTTACTATGTTCCATTAGAGCCTTACTATTGGAAAATTGACTAGAATAAATTAATCTATCTTGTTCATTTATCAAACCTTTACAAAAATATTCAAAATTTGGTTTCATAGTTCCTTTAGACATTTCAATAGCTCTATTCTAAGTATGGAAGAACATATCAAAACATGAATATAACTTAAATTTGTTCAACAAGAATAGTAAGAGCATTATCATTATTCTTGTAATCTTTACCACCATTATTTAACTTTTCATTATAGGTTTTAATTTCAACAAGAAATGAATCTATTCTAACAAAACCTTTAGGGTCTAACTCACGGATTTTCTTTTCAAGATAGTAAGAAGAAGCATCACCACTTTTATCAATCTACATTATTGTGGTGCCACCTTGATGGTGACGTGTTACCATGTCTTTAACCAAAAAAAGAAGGGGTAAATGGGGCCTTACCTCACATATTATTTGACCCTCAAGTCAACTCAGCTTCATATCCTCCTCTTTATTTACACTAGCACTAGCACCCTATTATTATTCTTCAATTCAAAGGGGTGTCTCTAAACAACCTATAGGGCCTTGAAATTGAATTGTTAGTTAAAGGTCTCTAGTTTAGGATGCAATTTTGATAGGGGAAATTGTACTCCAATGAAAAACGATTTTGTCGATACTTGAGGTAGATATGTCTATCATGTTTTTTGCATGGTGATCTAATCTAGGTCAACAAAAACATGGAGTCTCTATAATACATGTGATATCAGGCATGTGTTGTAATCAACCAAAATTGGCGAATTTATTCTTATGCTTGTTAGATGCGTCAAACAAAGCATACATTTGTTATTCCGAATTTCACTTCTCTCCATGGAGATTGGTAGGATGTACTTGATTAATTACAATATTTTCTAACTATTGTATCAATTATATTTTCCTCAGGAAGCCTCATGCATGCCCCTCCACACTGGTTTTAACAATGCTAATCTAGTTTTAAACAGTTGAGTGGAATATTTTTTTTTCCCTTTTGCAACTTGAAGTTATGCTTTAGATTTAACTTTCTAAAAAGTTAGGGAGTCAATTTGTTCCATTTTTCTTGTAGTTCTCATTATGATGTCCCAACTCTAGTTCCAAAAAAATATCTATCCTATGGTCCTAAAGAAAAACCAAAGTATCATAGGCAGAGGGTGGTCCATATACAACCTTGTCTTCAAGTTCAAAACCCTTTTCTTGGGCTCCTGGTCACATGTGCATAAAATTTCAATGGAATACTTTGAGTTGATCCATAAGGGTGTGTCTATCTTGTAGAAGCATTGTTTTCTTATAATGCTTCTTCCAACAAAAATTGAAGTTGTTTATTATACCACTGCAAGTCAAATTTATATTTCTTTATGTGTAATAGAGGATGTCCAAATTATTCCTTTGTTGCACATAAACTTCAACAAGATATTGTAATATGGGACATTATGGATCATTAGTGGGGGTAGAGGTTTGTGAGTGAAAGGGAAATATTCGATTCATATAGAAAAGAGAGATAACAAAGTGCTCAATCCAGCAAAATTTAATCAATTCCATGCCATACACATGATTTTGAGCTAGTGAGTAGAGATAATAAACAAAAACATCACATTCTACCAATGGTAGGGGCATTATAGTGTGAATATCTAGAGTAGCGGGCTATGTCAACAGAGTATGTGTGCTTCCTAGTAATAGATGAACTATTGGAGTATGGTATAACCGTCACACCATTGAGAATATAATGTGCACTAATCGCCACACTGGGGTCATGGGACTATGTGCTTGGTTTGAAAATTTTACCAATATCTACATATTTTGGTGTAACAACAATCCTTATATGGTATCAAAGCATAGGGGGTACTAAACTAGTTAGTGTTTCATTGATTTCATGTTAATAATCTTGCTTTTGCAGGTTGAGAAGGGATTTTGAAGCTACCAAAGATCTCATTTGCACCTAATTTTCAGCCATTAAAGTGCTCATCTATAGCCATCAAAATTCTCATTTGTAGACATCAAAGAAGTGCATTTGCAGCCATCAAAGAAGTGCTCATTTACAACCATCAAAGAAGTGCATTTGCAGCCATCAAAGAGATCTTTTGCAGCAATAAAAAATTTCTTTTGCATCCATGAAATAGATATTTTGAATCCATGTATCTCCTATCTCCCCAACTCAGTTGAAACACAGTTGGTATGATTGATCCAGTCTTGTTGAAGGAGGCCCTAGAAGATTCACAACACATGTCCTACAACGACACATTCACATACATTGAGAGGATGAAAGAGGGTCCAAAATATTCACATCATATGGACTAAAAGGACATATGCTCATCCATGATCCACCACTCAATTGAGGAAGACCCTTTTACAGGCCTAAAAGAAGAGGTGGTCTACTAATTTATTCTATCCATTCGAGAACTAGTCCCAATCAAGTTCAAATTTGAGAATACTGTGAAGAACTTGTATCGAGTCAATTTCAAATTGAAGAAGACACCGAATAAATTTTCCGAAATCAAGTTCTGATTGAAGAAGAACTACAACATATCTCTTCAATCTCTGGAGCTACAACCTTTCCTCTTGCTACTCACCAATTTCCACACAAATTGTTTTGAGTATATTAACCTTTTTTACATTCTCTTTTATGGTTTTTTTTTCCATGTGGTTTTTCCCTCTTTCCTTGCATTCGGAGAACCATTTTTGTGTGCATGGGTACCTAATATGGTTGCAAATTCCCAGGACCCATTTTTTTCTTTCTCATCTAGTCAGGCTTATAGGGGGGTGTTAGAGATGAAAACCTCTCCATAGCATCATTATCCTTTTCTAGTCACCGAGTACTTAACTTCATGACTCCTAAGGGTCTCTAACCACCTTATTTTCCACATAAACAAAAACCCTAATGGCCAAACTTGCCTTAACTATGCGCATTCCTAGTTTTGAGGGTGCCTTCCTTGGTTTATGGAGTGATTCCCTGATTTTAGGAATGGTAGAATTCATTCTTAGTTAGTAACTAAAATAAATTTGCTAATTTTTCTCCTAAATGACCATTCATGCCCTAATTTTCCTTCATGGATCTAATTGGGATTTTTTCACTCTCTCTTATTGAGTTAACTGAATATTCAATCAGTTAAGTAATTAGTCAGATAACTATTTATTGAGAAGTTTAGAGTCAGTATAACTCATTTTAGGATATTTAGCATGGCTGACTAAGAGGTTTTATCCTATTTTTAAGCCTAACTCATCCCATGGATTTCATGGACAATTCAAATTGGCTCTAACTCTAATTTGAACTACGTCTCTTTAAATATTGTACACCACTAGTCATTCAAGTGAATGAAATATATCATTCAATTCTTCCTATTTGCTTCTAGTTTATTGGATAATGATCTATGCTATTCATTTGTCACATAATTTATTGATGTTTGACTTGATTTTCACTATATATCTCATTAGTTTATGTGCCTAGATCTATACATGTTTAAATATTATTTGGATCCCAGGTCCTAGGTTTAATTCACTCAAGTTACATTGAAGGGGGGGGTTGTATTATGGTATAACCACCGCACCACTGAGAATATAATGTGGACTAATTTTCACAGTGGGATCATGGGACTATGTTCTTGGTTTGGAAATTTTACCAAGATATGCATATTTTGGTGTAACGACAAACCTTACATGAAAATTAAACAATGTAGTTCATTTCTTCACCATCTACTTCATCCTTGGGATCATTCAATGAAGTCATTAGTGGTGTATTTCCCATATACTTAATCCTCTCTGATTCCTTACCATCTCCTACACCTAAGTTGAGAATATTTTGTTGTGTGGGACTAGTGGTTGTGAGAATGAAGTCTTTAAATTTATGACTAAAATTGGTATGGGATTCCTCCCTTGATTTCTTCCCCTTATTTGAACTAGTGAACTTAATAAATGGTCTCATGAATATCAATATCTATTAGGGATCCATTATTTTAAGGGATATATTGTCATCCCCCTCATCAATGATATCAAAGATCTATCGAGAAGTATCAAGTTTCTCTATGTTCGATACAATTGTATATTAACTGGATAGGAGGCCAAGGGGTTTGGAAGAGTAGTTGAATTTTTGGCCGAAGCTCACAAGGTTGCAACAATAGAAGAAATATGATATTATTGTACCACTAGGAAATGTATTTTCTAGGATTTTGGTGGGAAACTCTTTCAAATATTGGGAGGCTTAGAATTGAATGGCTAATGGGTGGGTAACCACTTGATAATATTGCAAGGTTTTGTAAAATATCCAATCCATTCCTTCAATTCTTTTCCTATATTGATGATTTACTTTAGGAAATTTTGTGGAATTAATGGTACCAAAGGGCCTCAGGAATAACTAGTGTCATTTGAGCCGAAATTGGGAGCATCATAGCTAATTATGTTCTTGTTTTTATTATTATCTCAAAGTGACATTTCATTTTACATATCCACCTATTCATTTATAATCTTGACTACAAAAGGTTCATCCTCTTGGGGGAGGGACAAAAAGAATACCCTATTGGGTGTGTCTTACCTATTAATGTGCAACCAAGTGGATATTTCCCATACAATAATATCATATGAGAATGTAAATGGAAGTGGTGAAATGTTGACTCAATCACCGATGAGAATATTTGAATTGATGTAGAAATAGTCCCCATGCATGTTGAACATTAAGGCATCATTATCGTGGTTAATAATGTACTTGGGTATGAACATGGCATCTTGAATGGATACCACCATATTGTTGTGAAATTCTTGGGATCTTATTTCATTAGGGGTGACATGGTCATAATCCTTGGTAAAATTGTTTTTGGTATTAAGTCATTGCTCTTTTAGAAGTGAATGTTGCAGTCCATTAGTGGCATCCTATGTAACATGGAAAATGGGGTCAATAGATACCCATACTTCAAATTAATAGCTCATATTTTGAGCTTGCCTCAAAAAATCCATGAAATCATTCATAATGTATTATCACCATTTAAAATAAATTCCTTCAATGCATTTTCACAATATACAATATTGCATCTAGAATGTGTTACCTACACCAAGATTTAATCATGATACAATAATTCATAATTTAACTAGCCATATTATTAATCAAGTTACTAGTATTATTGATATTTACAACTTTGTTACCTCGGATAGTAAATTATTTGATATACAAATTATATTTTCTTGTCCTCGTATCCCTCTTCTTGTCTTGAAATATTATTAAAGATTTGGCATAGTGAAGAAAGTCTTGTTAAATATTTGATAGCATGGATGTTGAAGGGGTGTTGAGAATCCATCCAAAGGTTGTTGTTGTGTACTGGATTAAAAAAATATGGTTGCATCAAAGAACTACTCTTGTGACTAGAAGGTATGAACCATCAACACATTTATCAATGTGGAATTATACAACCCCTGACAACCCTAATTTTAGTTAGGGTTTCCTTTGTACCATGTAGATTATTATTGTTAACTAGTAGACATACTATTCCAATTTTGGAAATATTTTTGGATTAGAGAATTCATGGCCAATGGGATTCATGGATTCCACTTGACATTTGAGTCTTCCAATTTGTGTGAAAATAAATTCCATGACTTCATCTAGAAAAACATCATTGTCAATTTGTTCAACTCTAAAAGTTGGTAACTTCTCATATCCTATGTTTAGAAATTGTAGTAATATTGATACACTAGTTTTATGTAACATATATGAATTCGGTATAGTGCATTATGGTTGTCATTCTATGGTTTCATAAGATATCAAAATATCTGAAGATAAATAACATTAGTTGTACCACTGAAAATAGAAAGAAGGAATCAACCAAAACTTGTTGAGTGCTTGTATTTATAACCAAAACGTATTAATGTTGAGTAAGTAGCCTAATAGGCATCACCCATGCCATTGGGATTAAAATATTTTCTTCAATGAAGAGGCTAAATCATTATCATAAAAAAATTGTTCAAATATTTTAGGAATAAATGTGTTACGTCGCCTAAGTAGCTTCACATGAGAATTGATGGTAAACCAAATTGTCACATTAGTCACATTACCTAACCTAGTGAGTTTTCCATGCAACCATTCTTGAATTTCTAAGGAGAACTCTGATGTGTGATGCACTCCCATCTTGATGAAACTCGCAATTTATGACACAATGCTCATTGAAACAACTGTTCCTTATTCTAACCTATGTGAATGATTTCCCAACTTAGTTTTTTTTAGACTTTCTTGGATGGTGAATATAACAATTTCACACCCTAACCACAAACATGGTTCTTGATATAACAAATAAAATGATTTCTAGTAGTTATAAATGAGGTGATCCAACCCTAAAACTAGAATGTGAAATACTAATGCTAGACATTGATAGACAAAAATAAATGAATAAACTAAATTTAACCTAACCTACACTATCATAGTCTTAGACAAGGGATCCATACCTAATTTATAAAGACTTTGAAATGAAGGGATTTGAGTGGGTTTTATTCACCCACCTCAATCTAGGTAGACCATTTAATTGAGCTAGATGAACAACTTTGGACTTTCTAATTTCCCCAACTAAGAATGGATCAAGCCAATGCATTTGCTACTTACTAGGATGTTTCAAATACTTGTTGTAATCTAGAAGAACCATGTCACCTTTACCAAATTTTGTATTCTTTATGTGGCGATGTGTCAAGACTTTGTTTCTTTACTTTTCCACTTCTTGATGGAATATTTCCAAGAACATATCTTCTACAAGTACCATTATCTCTACTAGTCATTCATGAAGTGATATTTTTTATATCATATAAGAGGCTAGGGTAATGAGCATACTTGGAATGAAAAAATCAACATGTACTACTACTTCTTTGTCATAAACTACGTTAAGGGTGTACGCTTATCAATTTATTAGAAGTGGTTTGATAGGCCCATAGTATGAATGATATCTACTCATTCTAGTCATCTCTATTTAAAAATGAAATCTTGGTTAGGTTAGTTTTAAAAATATTGTTCAAGGATTCCACTATTTCATTTCCCTATGGATGACATTGGATGCTCCTGTGATGCTAGATTATGAATTCCATGCTGATGGTTGTGATTATATTATTGACAAAGTGGGTTCCCTAGTCACTCATTAATATCCTCATACAGTTAAATTTGGTGATGATATTCTTGAAGATAAATATTATTGTATTATCAAATGAATAATCAATAATCGGGGTGAAAATATGTCAATTTGGTAATATAATCAATTGAAATAATTATATAGTGACCCCTATAGTGTCACACAAATGGATTGATTGGCCCAATGAAGTCCACTACCCAATTTTTAAAGGGTCTTGGTGTCATAACTAGATTAAGTGGCATAGCATCCTAATGGGAAGGTCTACCAATTCACTATCACACATCACAATCACTTTCATAAAACTTGGTATCTGTATAGACTGTATGACAAAATAAACCTACTTTTTTAGTATAATTTTTTCCTCCTACATGACCTCCAACTTTATTATGAAATTCCCATATGATGTTAGGTTTTTCATGGACCAAAACATGCCAAGGAGTAATACTAGCAGAGCACATCCTACATAAATGGCCTTTTTTCAGCTAATAACTAGTGGTATTAACAACAAGATGTCTTTTCTTAGTGGTGAAGTAATCAAGTAGAACTATTCCTATAGTAAAAATAAATTAATTTCCTCCATTTAATTTAGAACATTTTTTGTCTAAAAAATCCTAACATCTAGAATTTGGTGAAATCTAGGGACTTCATATTCTCCTAATTCAAGTTTGGATAGATGATAGAGCCCTAAATTATGCTTTCCTACTTTTGAAATCACATCAAAATAAAAATCTTATCTAGAACAAGAGTAACCATGTGTATATGGATCCCTCCAATGTAATCTTATTAAGAAAATATTTAGATTTGAGTACTCTATGAAAAAATTGAATTGTCCACCTTGAAGGTAGTATTTAAACTTTCCTAGTGCATAAACCATAACTTGTCTTTCCCTCTCTACAGTTATGTAGCTTTACTTGGTCCAAGACAATATCCTACTATCAAAGTGGATAGGGCAATGGAAACATACTTCTCCTAGTTTCACTAGGATTTTCCCAAGTGAAATACCTAAAGAATCAATATGTACATGAAATTTTACCAATCATTTGTGGCAAACTATGTTAAATGTTGTCACAAGCTTAAAAAAACTCCTCCACCCATAAAATTTTCTCTTCTTTAAAAATATTTTTGTAGGTTCTTTGATACTAGAATTTTGTTTTATAAACCGTCTATAGTACACATTATGCTTAAATTCCAACCATTGATACTATAATAGCATTTTATAAATCATCTATAGTACACATTTTTTAGGTTTGCATATGGTAAAAAAATGGGTTAAATCAACTATGGAACTAAGTAGCATGCATTTGAATGCTTAATTGTCATTTATGATTGAAAGTTATATGATCTAGGTTTCATCCCTAAAATTATTACCTCTATGATTACTTAGATGGTGATAAATAATACCTTTGTCTCTAGTGGCCCAATTTTTCACTCAAATGAAGAGCTACTACAATCCATAACCACACCTTAGTACCCATAGGATGATATGCACCACTATGCTTAATTTTACCCTTATAATGCATTCACCCAAATAATTATTTTTATGATTTTTATGATGAAACAAAGGATTTCATACCTCCAAAATATATCAATTGATTTAAAAATCAAATTCCTAATCTCGATGTCTTTTAAGAGAGTAATGTGGTCGATATTTCTCTCACCATCAAGGTATATATTTTTTTAAACATCATGACATTGAACATGTATTCTTCTCGAAGCATATTATGCTACTAAATATGTTATGTTTGGCTAAAATAGGGTATTTCCACAAAATTCAAACACCTTAAGCAACCACTAACACAACCATTCAACACATCTCACATATGCTATTTTGGTCTTCAATAAGAAAAATGTATAGATACATATCATCCTTTCTACTTTAAGTCATCCAAGGAAAGAAATAATTCCTACATTTCACTCAGGTAGATGCTTATATATTATTGTTAGTCACACATGACCAATACAACTGTGAAGTAATCATTTTAAGAGAAAATGAGCAAAACCATAGTTTCTGATCAATATACCTTAACAAGACAAACATCGAGTTATGGTCGCATGTGAGAGAGGTTCCCTAGACAAAATGCGCTGTCATGAGACCAATGGATTTTGCAATTCATCGATTCGATCCATGAACATAATTTTATGGCGAGTTGCAACTCACCTCCTTAAGCCTTTCAGAGATGATTAGTGATTCTATCAATAGGGGATAAAAACCCAACCAAGCATCGGAATTGCGTTCTGTAATATCATGCATGTGTGTTTGTCCATGTTCAACATGGGAATACTACCCATGGTCCCATGGTCCAATACTTTCAATATTTGACCTCATCATGCCAAAATTGCATAGTCTCTTACTAGGCAAAAACCTAGTTTTTAAGATCCCTTAACAAGATGAGCACTGAGTGACAAACCCATAGGAGAGAGGTGCCCCTAGATAGAATGCATTTTCGGAGTCCAACGGAGTTGGCAGTTTGTCAATCCAAGCCACAATCATCATTTCATGGTGAGTTGCAACTCGCCTCCTTAATCCTTTGAGGGACACTTAGTGATTCTGTCACTATGGCATAAAAAACAAATTGAGCAACAAATATTGAGTTTTGTAAGATCCTACATTTTTGTTTGGTGATGTATGACATGGGAAAACTACCCATGGTCCCAATGTCTAGGAGTTTCAAGAGTTGACCTCATCATGCCAAAATTGCATAGTCTCTTACTGTGAAAAAACCTAGTTTCTAAGATCCCTTAACAAGCCCAACATCGGGTGACAGACCCATAGGAGAGAGGTGTCCCTAGATGGAATGCATTGTCATGACTCCAATGGAATCAAAATTTCATCAATATGAGACACGTTCATCATTTTTATGGTGATTTTCGACTTGCCTCCTTAATCATTTCAAGGACACTTGGTGAAACTATCACTAGGGCATAAAAACCCAACTGAGCATCAGAATTGAGTTCTGTAATATCTTACATGTGTGTTTGGGAATTTTTGACATGGGAACACTACCCATTATCCCCACGGGAGCTTCACTAGAAGGCAATATAATACCACATTCATTCATATTGAGGTATTAAATATTCATGAAAACCTAAAAATTATATTGCTTATATATTAAGGGTCAAAGGGTTTTTTTTATTTAATGTAACAATACAAAAATACTTTGGGGTCTTTTTTATATGGGCGGGTTGACAAATATCCACTAAATGGAGATGGCGGGATCACAGCCGGATGAGAAATTGGGTTGAGGCAAGGCTCGGGCTTACCAATACGCAGGGAAATCGCGTCTTGAGGCATGCTGGAGGCCAAGGGGTTTCATGGTGAAGTGGGTTTCCAGTCGATCATAGTCGAGAGACAGTGGTCATTGACAGCCAATTGTTACCAATAGCACTCAGCCGATTGTTACCAACCCTTGGGACGCTCTAAGCCTCCAGGGCCTGTTATAGGCCCTTGATAGGCCTTGGGGGCTTGAATACCCAACCACTCGTGCCTACTACAGGCCTTGGGAGGTTTAGTCAGCATCCTAGAGCTTGTTACAGGCCCTGGGGGCTTGGATACCTAGCCCAAAACAAGCTTAGTCAACGATTGGGGAACTGCAACATGCAATCTAAATGTTGTACTATGTGCATTGGCTCTAGTGACATACAATAAGTGATCTCCTATCTCTTCATTATACCATTAGATGTTGCAAATCATAATGATATGTGGTGAGTAATTGCATTGTGGGTGAAGTAATGTGCATCTACAATATACATCGAAAGAAGCAAGGTGCATTGTAGAATGCATGTGGGGTCATAAGAGGGGTATCATATCAATATACTAGGTAGAAATATAAAGGGGTATAAAAAATGTTAATGAAAAAGTTGATACATACAATATCTAGTGAAAATAGGGTTTTTTTTAAATTGGGAAGGCATATTGGGAGGGGGTAAAAAAAATGATTTTGGAAGGTATTTTCCAATATTTAGTGAAATTAGGGGTATTGTTTCATATGCCACGAATGAACGTGCTATGATAATGGTTTATTGAGTGAAGCCCCCGTGATTATCCCAAAGTCAAGGATTTTCAATATTTGATCTCATCATGCCAAAATTTCATAATCTCTTATACTTGTGGAAAACTGTAGTTTCTGATATCCCTTAACAAGGAGAGCATCGAGATATGGACCCATAGGAGAGAGGTCCCCCTAGCTGAAATGCATTGTCATGAGTCCAATCAAATCAATTTTTAGTCGATCCAAGCCACGGTCATCATTTTATGGTGAGTTGCACCAACTCGCCTCTATAATCTTTTCAGGGACACTTGGTGAATCTGTCACTAGGGCATAAAAAACCCAACTGAGCATTGGAATTGAGTAATGTAAGATCATGCATGTGTGTTTGGGCATGTCTAACATGGGATCACTATCCATGGTCCCAAGGTCAATTATTTTCAATAGTTGAACTCATCATGCCAAAATTACATAGTGTCTTACTAAGTAAATCCATATTTTATGAGATCCCTTAACAAGACGAGCATTGGGTGATTAACCCACAAGAGAAGTTCCTCTAGCTATTCCAACGGAGTTGAAGGTTTGTTGACTTGAGCCACGGTCATCATTTTAAGGCGAGTTGAACTCGCCTCCTTAAGCCTTTCAGGGACACTTGGTGAATCTATCACTAGGTCATATAAAAGCCCTATCAAGCATCGGAATTGAATTCTGTAAGATCATGCATATGTGTTTGGGAATGTACGACATGGGCATGCTACCCATGGATACAAGGTATAGGATTTTCTATAGTTGACCCCATCATGCCAACATTTCATAGTCTCTTAAGGAGTTATCAAGAGATTTCGAGAATGGGATACCATAAATCATGCTTCAACAAACCATTGCGTACATGTGATAGGTTGGCTTAGGTTCTTTATATGTTTTTTTTTTAATAACATGTTCTAGGAGAAGTATTATAACTACATCCAGTCTGAAATACGAGAATAGATTGGGAATCCCTTCCAACTAGATTCCATTGAAGTGTCAAGTACAAACATTGTCGAAGGAGTGTGATATTTTGGATTTCATTGATATTAGATTGTACAACATACCAATCACTTGAAATTGGTAGAATATAAAAGGAATACAACTAAGGAAAAGTTAGCCATCCTCAAATTGGTGAATTGTTACTCTATCCCTCACATCATTTGAAACACCACTAGTGATAAGATGATTAATTCTCTAATCACTATATATGAGAGTGAGAATATCAATCAAAATATGATTTTGAGAAAATATTACAGCCAAATGGATAAGAAAGATAGATATCATAGCCAGTTTTTAAGAACACCACCAAACTTCATGATCATATTGTAGTAGTTGAATAATGGGTTGAGAGTGAATCCATAACACCCATAGCCTTAAATGGGTTTTCATCTTTTGCGTTAACTCTTATATGGGGTTTCTTTTCCCAATATAAGAGTCCAAGATTTTCAAAGTTATTGGATGATTTAATCTAGCAGGAGACAAGTATGGAAAATACAAAGAATAAAGGAAGAAGAGTATAATATAAATAGGATCATGAAGAAGGGTGGTATAAAAGGAGGAATTACGAAGGATCATAAACAATAGGAAAATAATTTTTAGGTTTTTAAAATTAGGGTAATAAGGACATGAGAAAAACTAGGTTCTTGAATTTATAGAATATTGGCCACTATGCTTCTCTTTTTCTTTAGAATAAGCAGTGTAAGAAAAAACAATAATTTCATAAGAAATTTGTTGTAAATGTAGAAGACTCTTGTAATGTCCCTTGTTAGGAATTTTATTAAAATGGCAATTTTTCACTTTTTTCTCTAGTTTGACCTTTGACTAGTTTTGAGCTCTAGGTCCCCAAAGTGTTCCAAATGATCCCAAATCTTCTGAGAAGGTATATGAATGATATTATAACATAAATATGTGTTTCAGGGATACCTTTGGACCTTTAAAATACTTCTGCAAATCCTCTTTCAATTCTGGTCAATGTAGGTAACTTTACTAGTAATTTCCCTTTGACTAGTATTGGTCTCTAGGTCTCAAATTGACTCCAAATGCCTTCAAATATTCAAGGAAGGTGTATGAATGATATTAGGACTTGAATATGATGTTTAGGTATGAAATATGTCCACCAAAATACCTCTGCAAACTCTCTTAAGATTCTGGACCAAGTATGCAATTTTACTAGTAATTTGGGGTTCAAATCCCCCTGGGGTAAGTACTGAAAATGGATTCCCAAATGCCTCCCAACCCACTCAAATTTCTGAACATAGGTAGCGAATTTATTAAGGATGTTATTAAGGTCTCATGTGCACCATTAATTTATTATTATATATGTTCCAACCCTCTCCCATTCAACTGCAAAAATCACCAATTCGACCCTTGGGGAAATGGCACTATTTCTTCTCCCAATGCAATTAAATTGGGTAAAAATACTTCAAATGCTCAAGTACAGTACATGAAAATTGTAGAAAACATCCATGGAAGTATATTGATCACAATTATATCAGATAATCATCCATTCATTCGAAATCATCAGCATTACATTGATTCACAACAAGGTAGTGGGGAAATGGAACTGTTATTTATTTAAAATTGAGATTTATACATTTCTACTTGGAATTTCGACCTGAAACTTTATGGAGATGAAGAACAGAGTATTTACTTCATATTACAAAAGAAATGGGGCATTATAAGCTCCCCAAAAGAGTACAATAGCTCACCAAAAATGCCCTCCCTCAGGGATCAAGAATATGCCATCAAAACTGGAAATGGTTGAAGGAGTGAGCTGCAATAGAAGAAACCATAAGATGCCCTATAGCTTAATACTGCAAATAACGACTCCATTAAATCTCCAAATGAAAGTTCTGAATGGCCTTTCCAATTACCAACTTGGATGGGAATCTTTCACCCTCGAAATTGGGTAAGGCAAGAAACTAGTCATCCACTAGCTCTCCCTCTTCACAAATGCAATTGCAAATTCAACAAATGTTCAAAAGGTGGTTTCATTATTTTTTATTGACATTTATAAAGTTCTAATGTCCTCCATGGGTCGAATTCCTTCCAAGAGACTCATGCCAACTCAAGTTGGGAAGAGATTCCAAAGAACACCACTTGTACAACAATTCCTAGTCTCCCACTTCCACCAAATCACATGTGGAAGCATCTTAGCTGCCCCAACACCCTTGAGTTCCCTCTTGGAGTATATTTTTATCCCTGACATGTCATATATGTCATATTTCATCCTTCAGGTCTGATTTGTGTCATAGGTGTCATAGCATCTTCATCACTGTTGTCATAGAGCTAGGGAATCTAGCCCAAGTGTCTCACTAGCTCCAAATTGCCTCTTCCTCTTCCATGGGAGTTACTCTTTCTCTATATTTCGACCTTGGATGAGTCATGCCATGAATAATACATTTTGGAATCCCCCAAGTATGTTACCATTCACCTTGAATTTGAATTGGTGAGAGAATGATGCCAAGTGTAGTGGGGAAAGCTAGCCATATGTGGGTCCCACTTCCTCCATGTGTCTTCATGATCAAATGCCACTTTGATTTTCACTTGTATATATTTATTTATCTCCTTTATTAAATATTTATTCCATCCTAATGTTCCAACATCATTTATTATTCCCATTATTCACAATCCCAAAGCTTCCACCCCAAACCTAGGAAACTAGTAATTTTTCTCCTTGGCAATTATTTGACCTTTAGCATCAATTTGACAAACTCTAATGAATAGGGCCAATGTGATTAGGCCATTGTGACCCAATGCCAAATTTGGGACATGACAAATCCTCCCTTCCCAATATTGCTTGTCCTCAAGCAATTTTAAACATGGGTGTTGAAGAACCTGCTTTCTGTATAATTCTTTGAAGTTGCCATTGAATTGCCCAACCTTGAGTCTTTGAATTTCCATGAAGATTTTAGAGAGGAACCACCATGCTTGCTGCTACACTACTCTGATAAAAATCACTTTATTAAGTGGGAAATCCATCTCCCATACTGCTTGTTTCCCCAAAAAATTTGAAACCAATGAGATAAAAATTATTCCAGGGTCCCATTACTTGTATTGCACCTCAATAATTAAGAGTGCTCTCCAACCCATACCATCAGATAAGAGGATTCTTGGATCCCATTTTCTCCAAGTAAGTAGACCACCATTTGCTAGGTGCATACAATCTTCAAGTGACCAATCAAATCTTCTCCAATGACATAGGTGCGGATCCCATGTCCGATAGTGCTGCTCCAAAAGAATGTGATATGCTTCAAAATATTCAGCCATGCATTCTTTCATCCAAGAAGTGAATGAAGAATCTCCACTAAAATCTAAAACAAATAATGAGCAGGAAAAACAAGGAGACTTCAAAGGACTCAAAGAAGTCTCATCCATACATCCATGAGGATATGTATCATCATAAGGTAAAGCAATATGCTGCTGCAATTCTAAATAATGAGGTGCTCTATTCATGTCATCATCAAAAGGAGAGGTAGGAGTTTCATACCCCTTATGTGGCACCACTAGAAAAAAACCTTTCACCCAATTTTCATCCCAAAATGATGTGGCTGGAAAAGAAGTGTGGGGTGAGGAATTATGAACCAACTTTAATTCTTTACAACTCTTACCCATTGAAATATTTAATTCATCTTCTCCATAATTGGCTGGTCCAACTATTGTGAGATCATGTACCTCTTCCAAGGCTTTGAAACTCTCTCCATGAGGCAACTCATAATCCCTTTGAACAAGTACAAGTGCTTGTCCTTCTTCTTGTTTTAGTGTAGCATCTTCAAGAACCTGCATATAAACATGTACCTCATGTTCCACAATTACATTAGGTTCCTCTTTTGTGACATAAATTATTTCATCCTTTTCCTTGAAAAGAGAACCATTGCTCATTATTTTTTTCGAGTTGCTTCCAAGTTCACTAACCAACAATTTGAACTCTTGAAAGAATTTCCTCCACTTGTATTCAAAGGATGATTTAAGTAATTTTCTAAACTCCTCATTCTCCTCTAAGGTTCCTTTCTCATCCTTACTCATGGTGACCAATGAATGCACTTCTTCTCCTATTTCTTCCCTTTCACCAAAGTACATCTAGTTTCAGTTTCTAAGGGTGGTGGCTTATTTCTTTGAATCCTGGTATTCATTAATGTTCTACCACATCAGGTTCCACTACCATGCTCTGATACCATTGTAATGTCCCTTGTCAGGAATTTTATTAAAATGGCAATTTTTCACTTTTTTCCCAATTTCGACCTTTGACTAGTTTTACTGTTTTGACCTCCAAATCAACCCAAATGCTCCCAAATATTCTGTATAAGTGTATGAATGATATTTAGACTTGAATATTAGTTTCAGGGATGTTTTATGGTCCTCCAAAGACTTTTGAAAACTTGATTTATATTCTGACCAATATATGCAATTTTGACTAATAATTTGTGCATCAAATCCCCCCGAGGTAACACTGAAAAGGGCCTCCCAAATGCCTCTAAAATACCTCAAATTTTTGAACAGAGGTATGTAATGTGTTAAGTATGTTATTAAGGTATCATATGCACCATTAATGGATTATTACAACCATTCTCACCCTCTCCCATTCAACTGCAAAAATTCCCAATTCGACCCTTGGGGAAATGGCACTATTTCACCTCCCAATACAACTAAACTGAGTAAAAATGATTCAAATGCTCAAGTACAGTACATGAAACTTGTATAATACATCCGTGGCAGTATATTTATCACAAATATATCATAGAATCATCCATCCATTCGAAATAATCAACATTATAGTGCCATACATCAAAGCATTGGGGAAATGGACATTGTTTGCTCATTAATCAATATATTTGCATACAACCAATGGGTGTTTAGACTTGAGACTTTTTGGAGATGAATAAAAGAGTATTTACTTCATATTACAAAATAAATGGGGCATTAGAAACTCCCCCAAAGATTACAATAGCTCACCAAAAACGCCCTCCCTCAAGGATCAAGAATATGCCATCAAAATTAGAAATGGTTGAAGGAGTGAGCTGCAATAGAATAAACCATGAGATTCCATGTAGCTTACACCTGCAAATAAATACTCCATTAAAGCTCCAAATGAAAGGTCTGGATGGCGTTTCCAATTACCAACTTGGATGGGAATCTTTCACCCTCGAAATTGGCTAAGGCAAGAAACTAGTCATCCACTAGCTCTCCCTCTTCACAAATGCAATTACAAATTCTACAAATGATCAAAAGATGGTTTCATTCTTTGTTATTTACATTTATAAAGTTCTAATGTCCTCCATGGGTCGAATTCCTTCCAAGAGACTCATGCCAACTCAAGTTGGGAAGAGATTCCAAAGAACGCCACTTGTACAACAAGTCCTAGTCTCCCACTTCCACCAAATCACATGTGGAAGCATCTTAGCTGCCCTAACACCCTTGAGTTCCCTCTTGGAGTATATTTTTAGCCCTGACATGTCATATATGTCATATGTCATCCTTCAGGTCTGATTTGTGTCATAGGTGGCATAGCATCTTCATCATTATTGTCATAGAGCTAGGGAATCTAGCCCAAGTGTCTCACTAGCTCCAGATTGCCTCTTCCTCTTCCATGGGAGTTACTCTTCCTCTATATTTCGACCTTGGATGAGTCATGCCATGAATAATACCTTTTGGAATCCCCCAAGTATGTTACCATTCGCCTTGAATTCGAATTGGTGAGAGAATGATGCCAAGTGTAGTGGGGAAAGCTAGCCATATGTGGGTCCCACTTCCTCCATGTGTCTTCATGATCAAATGCCACTTTGATTTTCACTTGTATATATTTATTTATCTCCTTTATTAAATATTTATTACATCCTAATGTTCCAACATCATTTATTATCCCCATTATTCACAATCCCAAAGCTTCCACACCAAACCTAGGAAACTAGTAATTTTCCTCCTTGGCAATTATTTGACCTTTAGCATCAATTTGACAAACTCTAATGAATAGGGCCAATGTGATTAGGCCATTGTGACCCAATGCCAAATTTGGGACATGACAAATCCTCCCTTCTGAATATTGCTTGTCCTCAAGCAATTTTAAACATGGGTGTTGAATAACCCGCTTTGTGTATAATTCTTTGAAGTTGCCATTGAATTGCCCAACCTTGAGTCTTTGAGTTTCCATGAAGATTTTAGAGAGGAACCACCATGCTTGCTGCTGCACTACTCTGATAAAAATCACTTTATTAAGTGGTAAATCCATCTCCCATACTGCTTGTATCCCCAAAAAATTTGAAACCAATGAGATAAAAATTATTCCAGGGTCCCATTGCTTGTATTGCACCCCAATAATTAACAGTGCTCTTCAACCCATACCATCAGATAAGAGGATTCCTAGATCCCATTTTCTCCAAGTAAATAGACCACCATTTGCTAGGTGCATACAATCTTCAAGTGACCAATCAAATCTGCTCCAATGACATAGGTGAGGATCCCATGTCTGATAGTGTTGCTCCAAAAGAATGTGATATGCATCAAAATATTCAGCCATGCATTCTTTCATCCAAGAAGTGAATGAAGAATCTCCACTAAAATCTGAACCAAATAATGAGCAGGAAAAACAAGGAGACTTCAAAGGACTCAAAGAAGTCTCATCCATACATCCATTAGGATATATATCATCATAAGGTAAAGCAATATGCTGCTGCAATTCTAAATAATGAGGTGCTCTATTCATGTCATCATCAAAAGGAGAGGTAGGAGTTTCATACCCCTCATGTGGCACCACTAGAAAAACACCTTTCACCCAATTTTCATCCCAAACTGATGTGGCTGGAAAAGAATTGTGGGGTGAGGAATTATGAACCAACTTTAATTCTTTACAACTCTTACCCATTGAAATATTTAATTCATCTTCTCCATAATTGGTTGGTCCAACTATTGTGAGATCATGTACCTCTTCCAAGGCTTTGCAACTCTCTCCATGAGGCAACTCATAATCCCTTTGAACAAGGACAAGTGCTTGTCCTTCTTCTTGTTTTAGTGTAGCATCTTCAAGAACCTGCATATCAACATGTACCTCATGTTCTACAATTACATTAGGTTCCTCTTTTGTGACATAAATTATTTCATCCTTTTCCTTGAAAAGAGAACCATTGCTCATTATTTTTTTCGAGTTGCTTCCAAGTTCACTAACCAACAATTTGAACTCTTGAAAGAATTGCCTCCACTTGTATTCAAAGGATGGTTTAAGTAATTTTCTAAACTCCTCATTCTCCTCTAAGGTTCCTTTCTCATCCTTACTCATGGTGACCAATGAATGCACTTTTTCTCCTATTTCTTCCCTTTCACCAAAGTACATCTAGTTTCAGTTTCTAAGGGTGGTGGCTTATTTCTTTGAATCCTGGTCTTCATTAATGTTCTACCACATCAAGTTCCAAGACCATGCTCTGATACCACTGTAATGTCCCTTGTTAAGAATTTTATTAAAATGGCAATGTTTCACTTTTTTCCCAATTTCGACCTTTGACTAATTTTACTGTTTTGACCTCCAAATCAACCCAAATGCTCCAAAATCTTCTGTATGAGTGTATGAATGATATTTAGACTTGAATATTAGGTTCAGGGATGTTTTATGGTCCTCCAAAGACTTCTGAAAACTTGATTTATATTCTGACCAATATATGCAATTTTGACTAGTAATTTGTGGATCAAATCCCCCGGGGGTAACACTAAAAAGGGCCTCCCAAATGCCTCTAAAATCCCTCAAATTTCTTAACAGAGGTATGTAATGTGTTAAGTATGTTATTAAGGTATCACATGCACCATTAATGGATTATTACAACTGTTCTCACCCTCTCCCATTCAACTGCAAAAATCCCCAATTCGACCCTTGGGGAAATGGCACTATTTCACCTCCCAATACAACTAAACTGAGTAAAAATGATTCAAATGCTCAAGTACAGTACATGAAACTTATAGAATACATCCGTGGCAGTATATTTATCACAAATATATCATAGAATCATCCATCCATTCGAAATAATCAACATTATAGTGCCATACATCAAAGCATTGGGGAAATGGACATTGTTTGCTCATTAATCAATATTTTTGCATACAACCAAAGGGTATTTAGACCTGAGACTTTCTGGAGATGAAGAACAGAGTATTTAATTCATATTACAAAATAAATGGGGCATTAGAGGCTCCCCCAAAGAGTACAATAGCTCACCAAAAACGCCCTCCCTCAAGGATCAAGAATATGCCATCAAAACTAGAAATGGTTGAAGGAGTGAGCTGCAATAGAAGAAACCATGAGCTGCCCTATAGCTTACACCTGCAAATAAAGAGTCCATTAAAGCTCCAAATGAAAGGTCTGAATGGCCTTTCCAATTACCAACTTGGATGGGAATCTTTCACCCTCAAAATTGGCTAAGGCAAGAAACTAGTCATCCACTAGCTCTCCCTCTTCACAAATGCAATTGCAAATTATACAAATGATCAAAAGCTAGTTTCATTCTTTGTTATTGACATTTATAAATTTCTAAATTCGTCCATGGGTCGAATTCCTTCCAAGAGACTCATGCCAACTCAAGTTGGGAAGAGATTCCAAAGAATGCCACTTGTACAACAATTCCTAGTCTCCCACTTCCACCAAATCACATGTGGAAGCATCTTAGTTTCCCTAACACCCTTGAGTGCCCTCTTGGAGTCTATTTTTATCCCTGACATGTCATATATGTCATATGTCAGCCTTCAGGTCTGATTTGTGTCATAGGTGTCATAGCATCTTCATCATTGTTGTCATAGAGCTAGGGAATCTAGCCCAAGTGTCTCACTAGCTCCAAATTGCCTCTTCCTCTTCCATGGGAGTTAATCTTCCTCTATATTTCGACCTTGGATGAGTCATGCCATGAATAATACCTTTTGTACTCCCCCAAGTATGTTACCATTCACCTTGAATTCGAATTGGTGAGAGAATGATGCCAAGTGTAGTGGGGAAAGCTAGCCATATGTGGGTCCCACTTCCTCCATGTGTCTTCATGATCAAATGCCAATTTGATTTTCACTTGTATATATTTATTTATCTCCTTTATTAAATATTTATTCCATCCTAATGTTCCAACATCATTTATTATCCCCATTATTCACAATCCCAAAGCTTCCAACCCAAACCTACGAAACTAGTAATTTTCCTCCTTGGCAATTATTTGACCTTTAGCATCAATTTGACAAACTCTAATGAATATGGCCAATGTGATTAGGCCATTGTGACCCAATGCCAAATTTGGGACATGACAACTCTGCTAGTATCAAACCTTTTATCTAACATTATGCTTGGAATCCCATGGTATTTGGATTGTGTTGCATCCATTCATATGGCATTTTACACAATTTCCTTCATTAGACTTCATGAGTAACAGGAAGGGATATAGGTGGAGATTGTTGATCATGCCACATATCCCATCGCAGGAGTGGGATTCATATCATTTTGGATAGCCTCAAGTGATTTGCATGAGCTTAGTGGTGTTTTATACATACATATTTTTTTACTATTAATGCACTTCCAATTCCAATTATGTTATACCTATTATGCATTGCTAATTTTTATAATTAACAAGTCATCATATGGAGGAGAGCCTTAATCCTAGTCAAGTGTTGGAAATAAGTATTCAATATGTTTGTTTGTAAATTTTGCTAGTGGATCTAGTGAGATCTTAGGTAGTGCATGATAGTTACAACTTGTGAAGCCTTTGAAGTAAGAGGTAGCTCATCTTCACTATAGATAATTGTCAATATTGAAGGACATGGTGTAGGCATTTCCAGATTCCAATATTCAGAAGACAAGTTTGTGCAAGAGTAGTACACTCAATAAGAATTTTAATATTTACTTCCCATGAAGTAATCATAGGTAAAGAGTGGGTATCCTACTTTATCATTGGGAATCCCACTTTATCATTGGATTTCTCAAAATCAATCTTACTAAATAAGATCACTTAGCTTCAAAATGAATTTCATCACCTCCTTATTGATGAAACTAGTATTTGCATGAGTCTACAAGACTTCATTATAGCCTTGTAGAAAGTCCATCCAACAAAGTACCAAGTTCCTTTGTAGAATTTAGATGAGCTAGGTGACTTTTCTTTGGCCATTTATTTAAGGTTTATTGTCAGCTCATCCACATCATCCTTTGTTCACTGAAGGGTTCATCAAAATATCCATTTCAATGATATAGTATATGAAATTGCATTTCCTTTAGTGGATTCTTATCATGATGTAACATGTACCTTTGGGATGTTGAAGATGAAGAATAACATTTCATATGCAAACAAGTTGAAAATTGTAGGACAAATCAAACCATGCAAAAAAGGTTGAAATTTGGAGATAAATGCATATGAAGTAGACTTGAAAGATGAATTATGCATATGTATCACCCATATTAAATTTTACATACTTGTACAAGTGCATGAAAGGTAACTTTGTCAATGAACATGAAGATAGCATGAAGATCAAACTATAGAGGTTGATTCAAGAGAAAAGAATATATCAAGGAAGAAGGTACAATATATTAAATTTGGAAACAAAATTCAGCACAACAATAAGTATATAGTACCCATGTCAAGCATAGTATTATATGAAATCTACAAAAAAATGGTTATTGATCCCCACACATGATTCCAAATAATCATTTCAACTAACATGTATCTTTTATGGCTTGAAAATCAACAAAAAGAGTGATAATGTTCGTATGTCATGCACAAACCATGAGATAACAACATAATTTAATCCATCTATGCATTTTCATGCATCATCCATATAAATACTAGAACAAAAACTTTGTGAATTCTTGAGCATGTCATGGAGGTGTCTGAAAACACTAGGTTATTGTTTTCTTTTTCATGTACTATATCTAGATTCTTTGTAGAACCTTGGATTGAGTAAGGATGGTATAGTTAGTATCATTATACATTACATCGAAAATAAAAATTTGCATAAATAACATAATTGAACTTACATTAGAAAGAAATCAATGAAAATAACTCTGAAATAACATACCTTATCTATCAACATACTCCAACATGTAAACATACCCATACATTATGATACATATAAACCCTATGGATCATATTTGATCTTGATTGTCTCCATTAGTTTCTCGTCCTCATCATTTAGTAGCTGGAAGTATCGTACCCTCGAGGAGTTTCTTCTAGGCATTGTTTGTAATTGGATGTTTGTACCAACGATCAAGTTCGTAAAGTGAGACATATTTGTACCAAATTTATAATATGTATAAACCTAACCGCCCTTCTTTCTTGCATTGTTGGCTTGTGTCAAGTATTCCCCTTTAACAGCCATTGACCCAACTGGGAAGTTGTTGTTTTCTTGTCAATTATGGATATATTAAGGGTTCACTTTCCCTCTAGAAAATGTGCTAACCAATAATCCCCACCCCATTCATTATCTTTTGGAGAAACAAATGCATATATGTTCCCTACAAAATATAAAAAACAATGCTTAACAATATATATAATTATTGTCCTTAAAACATTTAAGATGGAAATATGTATATATGATCTTAACATTCCATATTTAAGATAAGGTTGTGCCATACCAGGTTGTACAAGATTTGAGACATGATCAAAATATGGAGAAATAGATGATTAGTCTACCTATGATGGGGTCAATTAAACAATTGCATGTTGATCAAGTGAAAGTGATACGTGATCCCATGCATCAATCCAATCTGATGATTCTCACACATCCCAATCACCAATGTTGCATGGGGGGCATAAGTAAGCATTTTTCCTAGTCTATATTTCAAATATGGGATTGTCAAAGCTTTGAACTAAGTGAAAACCAAAATTCCTATACATACCTTGAATTCCCACACATGTAAATGACCAACCTCAACCACCTCCCCCAAAAATATTCACACGTATATTTTCCTTATTGATTCCACTCGCACTCTTGACCCTTCTCCCATTACTGACATGCACCACATGACTATAGACTTAGCATCTTGAATAGGGGAATTTGTAAATGATTTCAATTCCTCCCTACGTAGGGATATTTTTACACAAGCTCCAGATCCATCATGCTCTCCTTTACCATGTCTAGTATCAAAATAGTTTCATGTATGTGACACTGTGTATTTTTTGTGCAATGAACACAACCATTGAAATATGTCAGCATCTTTGAACTTACTAGCACATCTATCAGACCAAATCCAATGTTGCTCCATTTGTATATTTATCTCCTCAATTGATCATAGAATATGTGGAATTAATAGTGTACATAATGGAATTCATGACACCTATCATCACTTATGTAGAATTGATATTCCTTCAATATTTCTCGTTTCTCTTCACTATTATTAATACCATGGCTATATGTGATGTGGACCATCAAGGAAACTTGCTCAGAATGAGAATATTGACTTTTAATTTCATTTGAGGTTGGAAGGTGTATTTCTCAACAAAATCAACCATTAATAGTATAGTACCGAGGGGAAATGTATATATGCAAATTCTAAAATTCTCTTCCTGCCATCAAGCCAGATGGGCATGATGAACATATTGTTGTGTCTTTTCAAAAAAAATCTTGATGAAATGGATGACTTGTGGTGGAAAAAATTATCTCAGCAATAGTTATGTTTATACATAAATTTTTACTAAAAAATGAAATTAAAAGTTAGAGACCGTTACTCATATGGGATGTCACCAATTGTATCTTTTTCTGTATTTTCCAAGGCATGTGTCATAAGTGATGTATTTGAATCTTTTCATGTCTGTCATCATTTTCCCAAAATTGTGATCTTCACTCTCATGAATGCACTGGCTCAATAAAGTCATTCCACCACACATGGAGCATGTCCCATCTAAATGAGTTTTTGCATAATATGTTTTCCCCTCTACCTTACTACACATGATGATATGAATGAATTCTCTTGATGAAATTGATGGCATTGATAGTATGCAATAATGCACATTGTTAGTATGAAAAGCATGATGAATATATACAAATGTGTCATAATAATAATCATATTATACATGGTATCTACAACAACAAGTGTTGCAAAGTGTGTTTTTTCAAACATATCAAGGCTTGCGTTTCTCAAAATAACTTTGGCCCAAATTCAATTCCTTGTGTTCATTATTTAATCTATCATATAGTTCTATTTGTGTTTTGTCAAGAAGGTGTTTAATGTGTGGTTCATAGTCCCTAGAACCCCTTCTCGTTTTTAGTACATCCTTATGGTTTGAAGAAGGCCTGGTGCTATCATTCCAAAAACTCTACACTAGTCCCTAAACTACATCGATTAGTTTCATGTTGAAATATGGAAACCTGCTAATGAAGCCAAAAATATGTTTGGCCAATTGTGTAAAGATGTTCCCTTCTAATACAATACTTACATAGTGCTTTGACATTGAACTTAACACGTTTGGATGTAGGCTTCAACAAATGAATATTTCTTGTGTTCTTATTTACAATTGCTTGTAACAATACATGATGAACTACATTATGATATTTAGAATGACTTTTCTTACCAATTGTGTTAGAAAACAAGATCTCATGGCAATAAAAATAAAACAAAGGTGGAAATAAAACATATAAGAGAACAATACAAGAGAGACACCAATATACATGGTTTACCTCATATGGGATACATCCATGGAGAAACAACCATTCGTTTCTATCAAAATGAAGGAATACAACCCACAGCACATCCGATGCAACCTCCTCTTCACCCTCTCACAATCTCTCTCACTCAGTCACAATGATCTTTCGCAATACACAACCACAATACAATTCCCTCATACATAAAAGAGGGTTACCTTCTAGGTTAAAAAACCCTAACATAACTTATACCATCAAATTTTTTGACCTAATGTTGAACGGTCCATATTTACTACGAAATTACAATATTTTACAAGGTATTTTTCTAAAAGAAATATCCGGGGGATCCACCTCCAAACCCCCGTATTTGGGGGGAGGGAAGAGATCCCCCACTTTGAGGCTAGAATCCAAACACGGTTTAAACAAGACCAACAAGAGCTCTCCCACTTTGAATTATGAAGATAATTATGCTCCACGACCAACAAATTGTGCTAAAAGCATCTATTGTACTTTCAACAATATGATTTCTTGGGATGGAATTATTTATTACCTTTGTGCCTAATTGTTTTATAACAACAATAAAATACCTAGATTTTAACAAAAATAAAAATAACCTACATTTGTCAGTGTCATATTTTAAATCAAAGTAATTATTAGTTATTTTTCGAGTCTGATGAGAAATAGTATGTATAGATAAATCACCTTTAAGAGAACTTATAATGACTCTTTCATCCACTTGGATACTTTTTGGAGCTCTTTGAGGCACTGGGGTCAGTTGAGGTGATGGAGTAGCATTTGTAGCATGGAACACTTCACTAGTAATTTGTGACTATTCAACAAGAGCTTGTGGTTGTCCATCCCTTTGTTGGTAGCTAGATGGCGGAGGCTAGACATCCTCATGGAGTCATGGGTGGTCTAAAAACATTTACTCATTCAATAGCAGGTCGAACCTCATGGGTGGTCTACACAAAATTTACTTGTTCTTCATCAAAATTCTCTTCATGATTTAAATCTAAAATTCCATGATTTGCATAACTAGTATAGGCCAAATGTTCCTATGTTTTCTCCTCATCCAAATCATCTTCAAATGGTGGTATATTTGTTTGGAACTTGCTTGATGTTGGAATTACAACATCTCTTGATGAACACCTACACTTTACTTCTTGACTAGGGCCATGGGATGCTTCTTCATCCATTGTTCTTGAAAATGAGGGCTCGTCTATTGAATGTTTATGCTTATCCTATTGTAAATTGGTAAAAATACTTGTATCATCTGATGTGCTTGGAATTGAAGCATGCCTCTAATTCATAATGCATTCCCTTGCTTTTTCTCTAAGTTCTTGGATGATCTCAAGAGGCTTCTTTTTTCTGCCTAATCTTCTTATTCTATTTCTTATGTCTCCCATTGTCACAATAATTGATGCTAGTATCTTGGTTTGGGTTTCCTATGAATCATTTTCCACCCAATAGAAACATGTAGAACATGATTTTCTAATAGATATTGATAGAAATAAGGGTGCGGTGGGACCAAGGGAATTTTTATATCAAGACATCATGTGCACGATGTGTAATGAAATAGGTGTGCGGTGTGTTACAAATCGTGTTCATGATTTGTAATACATCACACACACATTTTATAACACATCATGTGCACAATATGGTTTCCTCGCTTACATGGCCAGGTTCGGAGTTGTAGAGCCTAGTTCTTATAAATTTGAGCACGTTATGGTTTTCTATAACGTGAGTGGGTTTTGTAGAACTTTGGTTACACCTAAAAGGTCCATCAACTTTGTGTGCATGCCCATTCATAGTTGGTAAAAAAAATTGGAATAAAACATCATAATTTAATTAAATGATTATGTTATTTATTCATGGTTAATGAATAAGATATGTTTAGGGACTATATGAGTGGGGAGTTCCTCTATGGTCTCAATGGAAACCTATAATTGATCTAGCTTGGGGGATGGAGAGATATTGGGGGTTCACTCTATGAACCTATGGCATAGTACATGTGTTCTTGGGATATTAAAGAATACACCTAATTTCTCTAGATATTAAGAAATGTCTCAAAAACACATTTTGTTGAACCCCCCCTCCCAAAACACATTTTCAATTAAAAAACCTTTGTTTCACTAAATATCCTAGGTATCCATTTTTTTCATGGAATTTTTAATTCCCCTTTTATGTGTACCCTTACTATGGTGGCATGGCACACCTCTTATAACTCCTATAAATATTGCAAAGTGAAATATGAAATCTTAGTGAGGAAAAAATGTTTTAAGATGGAGAACAACCCCCTGAACACATGAAAACTTTATATAAATTCCTTCCAATCGATTGCACAACACATTCACTCACAAATCATACCTATTCAAACATAACTTTGAATCCAAACACAATCGGATTCACACCACCTTAACACATAGATCATACTTATTCAAACACTAATTTGACTTCACACATTTTGATTAACATCAAATCAAATATATAGTACCTACTCAAATCCCACAATACCCTACTCAATCCCCCACATACATAATTATAAACCCATGTAATATATATTAATATGGGTGTCTATTTGGTGAGAAAAAATCATAAAAATATGTGATGAAACTCCAAACATCTATGAAAATATTCATGAAACAATTATGAAAAATAAGAGATTCCCTAGTACAATCTATGTACTTTTTCATTGTAAAAAAACTATGTGAAAATTGAATAGTTAGCAATGAAAAAATGGTCGTCAAAAGAAAAGATCGTTTTCTTAAAAAAAAAGCAAAAATAGACACCCATCTTCACAATTTTACATACTGGTGAACCCTTATATAATAGGCAATATATTGCTTCCATTCTTTAGAGTGTTAAATCCCCAAGTATGAACTTGGGTGCTATAATATTTAGTGAACACCCTATGAGGGAGAAGAATTGGCTTTTGATAAAGGTTTTAATTTGGGTTTTTTCTTTGTCTTTTTTTCAAGGTGGAAAAACCTAACATAATTCAATTGTTAATAGTAGTGAGGATAGTCATAAGTAACTCTTATCATATAGCCCATTGGTGGTTTGTACGAGGTAGAGTTTCACTCCTCATATAAGCCTTCTTAAATCATTAACTTATTTCCCCAAGTGTAAAAAAGACAAACTCTTGAAAATAATTCATAATTTTAGTTGTTACTCCAAGACCAAAATAATTGCTTTTTGTCATTTACCGACAAGTCACTACATGTGAAAATTGATTATCACATCTCCCAAATATCATATAGTATAACCTTACACCCAAAAGAGAATATAACAAGATTGATCTCGAGTGTTGTGTCCAAGGATGGAACTTGTGCAACTTCAAATAACATGGAAGGGAAAAGTTTTGCAAGACTTGCATATCCAAAGTATTAATACAAAATCCTTAAACATTGCTTTAAATCCAACCTTCAATATTAAGCAAAAATGTGGAAGTTCTTTCTGCCATATGGCATATTTTGATTAGTCTAAATGTTTAATATACTCAAATTTAGGTTATATTATTATGGATCTATCTTAACTTCCAATAGTTAGGTTATACTATCATAGATCTATCTTAATTTAGGATTTGTAATATGTTAAGAGGGATCAAGCGAAAACCATTTTTTAATGTAAATCATGTATTTCATGGTTGTATGTAGAAACTGCATGACTATTACTTTGTTGGTAGTGGTACTGCTTTGCTGGTAGTAGTATTGAGAAGTATAAGAATGGTGGTGGGTTACCTCATCCCTGGGTATGGGTAGCCTCGGTGTTGACGGTTCCAAGTGCCCAAGGACCTGATGGAGACCAAAACCTAGTGTACATGTTCTGAACAAACGCAAGTGATTAATGAATGACAACGTTTCATGGAACTGCGACACAATATTTCAGATTCCAAGCGAGGTATTTGGGAGGGATTTTCAGAATGACGGACTACAAAAATATCAAAATGTAAAATGTTGGTCTTGGGGCATGGGCCATCAAATAGAGTTAAAATTGTTCGCTCATGGAAAATATTGGTTTATGAATGCTAAAACACAGTTGAAGGGACTGTGAAATATCCACAAATGAGTGGATAATGGCAGGCAAAGAACTTGTCTTTCGACTGATTTCGGCAGTAAATGTAAATTTGCCTGTATTTGTAATTTGTCAAAATCTGGTAAGTGTTATTTTCTTAGAATGATGAGATTAAACGATTCTCCACTTTGCATCCGGCTAATTTTCAGTCACAGAGATGCCTGCTTATCCCACTCCGACCTCTCCCGTCAAGTCACAGAGATGCCGGTCAAAAACCCATGCTATGATCAATATGTTTAAAGGTTTTCCAAGGTTTTCCAAGATTTCCCAAGTTCGCAGTTCCGCAATGTTATGATCTGGAAGTCCTAGCCTGATTTGAATGCCTGTAAATTTGATGGAAAATTGGTCGTGACGTTGGATTTTGTCTAAGATATGAAGTATCTGTGAAGCAATATCAAGATGGATGATTGGTGTGTGGCACTCATGAAGAAAATCCAAGCCTTCAGCCACTCGCAAAGCTATTGATAAAGATCTTGGCCAGCCTGGCTCAAACTTGGAAGTACCACCTTCTCTGTGCAATAAATGGGCAAGAGTTCCATTTGCCAAGTGGTAATGTAGCAATAAAGCCACATTATCATAAATGTCAAGCCGCTTTGTCAGCGTCTCTAGCACCCTAATCATCTTATTCTGGTGAAGACTCATAGTTATATCAATATATTTAAGCTTCCTTACATCCAACACCAACCCAGAAGGCATAATGACCTTGTAGATAGTGTTGAAATTTCCACTGCTCAGCTTGTTCGATTCCTTCAATTTTGCCTCAACTGCACTTTCAAAGTTAATGGATTGTTTTAGGCTCTCTATAAATACATTGTCGGTGACAATGGTTGGAGGAGGATCCAGTGCAGCAGAATCCAATTGGTGTTTCTCCTTGATCACATACAAAACCACAACAACTGTAACCATCAAAAGAAACAAGAATTATGGATCCTGGAACCATCCCTAAAACCTTTCCAAAAGAAGATTTATGTCTTGTCTGGTTTCTCGCTAGGGAGATGTTCCCATGGGTGTTTAAAGGCTCCCCACAAAGATCTCTATTTCCTTTGAAGCTTGATATAGGACTGTTTTGAAAGGGCCTAAAGGTAGGCACTATCCCTAAAAACAAATTGTTAGAGAAATTAATGACTATTAAGCTCTCCATGCATTTAAGATTGATAGGAATGGCTCCAAATAACTTATTGTCTAATACATCCAAAGAAACCAGCTTGTCAATCCTTCCCAAAGCCACGGAACTCAGACCCTCAAGGTGATTGAAGCTTAAATTCAATGTTATTTGCATATTACTCATCCCACCAATCTCACCAGGAATCCTCCCACTCAAATAATTACTCCCCAGGTGCAGCTCGAGCAATCTCTTACAGTTTCAAATGTCTGATGGAATTTCTCCTCTAAGAGAATTTTCATTAAGAAGCAAAGACTGTAAGTGTGGGATATCGAAAATGCCCTCGGGTATGGTTCCATTGAATCTGTTACATGAGGTTAAGCTTAGGTCCCTCGCACGAAGTTGAGGGACCTCTTAGATGCATTCTTAGTTTCGTGAAACACGTGAAAGATTAGTGAAACCAAAATGCTCGAGTATTTATTTGAACTAGGAATGGGAGGGCTCGAGACTGCCATGTCATTTAAAACACGGGATAGGAAACGAGAATGCTAGATCGTTATGTGTTTCTATAACGCTCGAGCGTCATATAAATACATAACACTCGAGTGTTATGTATTTCTATAATGCTTGAGTGTTATAGAAATGCATAATGCTTGAGCATTATGTATTTCTATAACGCTCAAGCATTATAGAAATACATAATGCTTGAGCGTTATGTTTAATATCTACACTCAAAACATTATCCTTAAAACCTTATTTAATATTTCCTTACCAATAAAATATTTCATTTATTTCCCTATCCGTCATTATCTTGAAGGGTTTTGGGCTTCATTTTGTATGGGCTAGGAGTTTAACTAGGGATTTGGTGTTAGGGGTTAAGGCCTTAGAGTTAAAGGAATAAAGGGGTTTAGGTGTTTAGTGGTTTCGGGGTTAGAGGGATAAGGATCTAAGAGGTTATGGGGTTTAAACTCGAGGTTAGTGGTTGAAGCTTTAGAGGTAAACAACTAAAGGGGTCAAGGTGTTAGGGGTCAAGGGGCTTAGGGATTAAGAGATTTGCTCCAAGTTTAGGGAGTTATGGTTTTATAGGTTATACATTGAGGGATTAAGTGTTTGTGGATAAAATAGGGATTAGGTGTTAGGTGTTAAGTGCTTAGAGATAAAGAGGCTTAGGGGTTAGGGGCTTTAAGGGCTAATGGATGTTGGAATCGATTTAATACTGAGAGGGGAGGTGAATCAGTATTAGCGCAGTTATCGCTAGTTTTTACCTTCTTTACCAGATTATCCTTAAATTAATATTGATCTTTAGTTATGTATCCAATGTAAATAAATCATTCATCCATATATGCACCAAGACAAAGAACACATAACACACAGGATTTTAACATGGAAACCCAAACGAGAGAAAAACACAAAATGTTTCATTTAGAGTGCAAAAATAATACATTTAAGGAAGCACCAAATTCCTGTGTTTACCAGCACCAACTGGAAGGAGGCACTGACCCCCTAGTTTTATAGGCACCGACTAAAAGGAAGCACCAACTCCCTATGTTTTGTTTTTCTAGCACCACCTGCAAGGAGTTTGCAACGCCATGTCTCCTTCCCATGTCCTGTTGCCCAGATATCCAATTTGTGATTCTGACTAATTTAACTTCCAACTCACGCACAATTCTAATCTATTGATATTATTTCTGATGTGCACTACCTTCATATGAAGACGATTCACTGTCATTGAGCTGCATACATCACTTGACTTCTCATTCCTCTCTATTCTTCACCTCTGCTGATGTCTTACTTCAGGTACTATGTGCTTGTTGATTCTGCAGTCTGCAATATTGTTCATTCCAATGTTCTGCTAGAGCGCGACTACACTGGCCAACTAATACTATGATTTCAATTGATAGTTTGGTGTTCTAAAATAATGCACCAGTAACAGATGGAACTACGCACTTACTGATGTGTTTGTTCTATTTAAGTGCCACAGTCTTTTAGATAATATGCGACATCCTGTGCATCAAATGATTCATCCTTTCGGTTTAACACATTTGTCTCGAATCATCATCATCGTGGCATGCTAGCTGGATCTTGTTGATGCTCTGTTGTTGCGCATCAAATGGACTTATCAACTTCGCACACTTCACTTCAGTCTTTGTGCATCATCCAAACATAAGCACATCTTCTGATATATCTTGGTTCTGTCTCTGTGCTACAACTTACTTCAACATCTGTGACTATCTGCGTGTTGTTTGCAATATGTCATTCAATCTTCACGCAGTTGCGCATACTTCTGTGATTATACCTTTCGTTGTTTGCCCAATCGTCACAGATCTACAACATCATTTTTTGCACCATCAATTGCTTCATTCCTTCTGCATGCGTGCATTCGCCTCCTTGCTAGATCATAATGTTCTGTCCTCGAGCCCTTGATGCCCTGAATATAAATTTGTATCTTTCAACTGAAGCTCTTATGATCTCACCATTAAGCTTACATCAAATCTCCAACTTCCATCTCTATTTATACATATCCTACATGGATTGTATGTCCACAAGTTGGTTGTGGCATCCCTTCTTCCATACTTCACGGAATGTGCATTTTCCACATGTCATTATATATGATGTTGATGTGTCATCTTGTGTGTGTCTTGTGCCTTCATGGTCCTTGACTTAGTGGGACTTACACCTTGGCAGTGTATTCTTGCGCTCTTGATGTACCATTACTTTGAGGTATGTGCACATTCTTACTATCTGACTTAATGAGTCTACGACCCTTGTTGTACCATCCCTTGTGGGTATTGTGCACTTGATGTTCCATCGTCTTGTGATAATTGCGTATAAACAACTTTGACCGATGCACCCTTCTAGGAACTTGTTCCCTTTACCAAACTGAAACCATCTTCTGATTGGCCAGGCTTGCGTGCTTTCAAGACTGTCCAACCATATATTGTTTTTGCACTCCCACTCTTTGACCAAGTAATGCTTGCGCATTCCAAAGTATTCTTTCAATATTTTTTCATACTTGTACCCTTTGCTTCACCAACGCCTTGGCTGCTTGTGCACAGGTACCATTGTTCAACCAATCCCTTGACTATTACCTTGAGTGAGTATGACATGGTGGACTTGACTTATGCGTAGGTACTGCATGTAGCAGGATACATTTCATGATGTACCTTCCTTATGTACTTCTTCATACTGGTTCTGCATGATGTATCCTTCTTATGTACTTCTTGACACTGATCATGCATGATGTATCCTTGGACACACATCTTCATACTGGATTCAACATCACATGCAGCATCTAGATATACTTGTTCATACTGGCATCCATATCTATCACTTTCATCATCTTGTGCATATACTTCTTCAAAGTGGCTTCCATATACTTCTTCAAGTTGTCATAGGAATGTTGTATCCACTTTGACATCAATTCATATCAATGAATAAAACTGAATCAAATGACATCTTCTTTGATATTAGTTGACATCAATGAACTCGATCACTTGGCATTATCGTTAGTTGACATCAATGGCAACCAAAGCTCAACAATCTCCCCCTTTGGCATTGATGTCAACACCTTATGAAGTTGTGTATGATATTTTTCGAACTGTTTGCTTAATATGTACTTTTCATAGTGATCCCCCTGTGTATGTGATCCCCCTGAGTTATTTGGGCTTCTGCGCTTTCTGTATTGTAGCATCATGTTCATGAAATTTCTCCAAGTGATATACTTCATTCTCTTTCACATTTGTTGTATCTTCATGTTGTACGAAATTAGCTTGTTGATGTACATCCAGCTTCATGCATCTTTCCCAGCTGCTCTATCAGCTTCATGCATTTATTCTAGCTTCATGTCAGCTTCATGCATCTTCATGCCTATGCTTCATGTATTTATCCCCCTTTGACATCAATGGAAAAGAGGTTCCATTACTTGCACAATGTATGTTCACCTATTTGTTTTGCACTGGCCTCATCCTCAACTATTTTTCAGGGATGAATCCCCGTGTATTTATGCTTCATTCTTCTTTACTATAATTCTACATTGATGTCCTTTCATAATTATCTTTGATTGCTTTCTTGAAATAGATGTTAAATTATTCCTTCATCTTGATCTCATGTTCCTATTACAACATAGCATTATTATGTGCATAGTGATCCACACAGACTTCCTTGAGTGCCAACTGCGCAGTGCCAATTCTTTTCGAATTTATGCCTCTTTATTTTGGTTCTCATTATGTTGTGGATTGAGAACCACGCCCAATTTTTCCTTCAAATATTCAAATGTACTTTGTGGAAGAGGTTTTGTAAATATATCCGTGATTTGTTCCTTAGTATCAACATATTCTAGTTTGACAACATTATCAGCTACTTGCTCTCTCAAAAAATGATATTTGATGGGAATGTGCCTAGTTTTGCAGTGCATAATAAGATTCTTGGAGATACTGACTATGCTTGTGTTGTCACATAGTATTTGTATCAATTGATCTATATTTACTTGCAGATATTTCAAGGTTTCTTTCATCCATAATACTTGTGAACAACAAGCAGCTGCTGTAATATATTCAGCTTCTGTTGTGGATAATGCAACTGATGGTTTTTTTTTATGATCCACGACACAAGAGAATTTCCCAAGAAAATCACAGCTCCACTAGTACTTCTCCTATCATCTATACTTCCTTCCCAGTCTGCATCAATGTATGATACTAAGTCTAGGTTTTTGCTCCGTGGATACCATAATCCAAGATTCATGGTCCCTTTTAAATACCTGAAAATTCTCTTGACTACTTGAACGTGTGTTTCCTTGGGTGCTTCCTGAAATATTGCAGCAAGACCAACAACTTGCATGATATCTAGTATTGAAGTAGTTACATATAGTAGATTGCCAATCATAGATCTGTAACGCCTTTGATCAACTTCCTTAGCCTCATCTTCTTTACTTAATTTGCACACTGTGACCATAGGTGTACAAACTGGCGTGCAATATTCCATGTTGAATTTGTTTAGCATTTCCTTTACATAATTAGATTGAGAGTTAACGATACCACTATTTAATTGAGAAATTTGTAATCCAAGGAAAAAGGACAATTCTTCAAGCATGGACATTTCAAACTCCTTTTGCATGTCTTTTGCAAATTGCCGACTCATTCTGTCATCATTGCTTCCAAAAATGATATAATCAACATATAATTCCATGACTATCATCTTTTCATTCTCAATTTTGATGTAGAGATTGTTGTCTACACTACCCCTTCTGAAACCTTGACGTTGCAAGTATTTGTCCAACCTCAAATACTAGGCCCTGGGAGCTTGTTTGAGTCCATACAGTGCTTTCTTTAGTTTGCACACATAATATTTCTTGCTTGAGAGTGAAAAACCATCTGGTTGTTCAATATATACTTCTTCTTCAAGATCTCCATTCATAAAATTTGATCTAACATCCATATGATATACTTTGACATCTTTTGCATAGGCATAGGCCAGGAATAGCCCTATTGATTCCATTCATGCCACTGGACAAAAGTTTCTTCAAATTCTATTCCCTCGATCTATGCATACCCTTTGAATACCAGTCTTGCCTTATTTATGACAACTTGTCCTTCTTCATTTAGTTTTTGTTTTAATACACACTTTGTTCCAATTACATTCTTATTCTTAGGTCTTGCAACAAGTCCCCAGGTTTCTTTCTTTTTAATTTGATCTAATTCCTCATTCATGGCCTTCATCCATCCTTCATAATATTTGGATTGTTCAATTCCTTTTGGTTCTGTCTAAGACAGTGATGAGAAATGCACTTCTTCAGTTGGATTGTTCAGGCTCTTTCTAATTCTCACACTATCATCTTTGTCTCTGATAATCAAATTTTATGAATGATTTTCTTGGACATATCTAGAGGGGCCCTTTGTGTTTGGTTTTCCTTATTCTAATCCACGTTGGTATACTTCCTCCCGTGGAAATTTTGTATCTTGAATTTCCTCATACAGTTGTTCTAGCAAGGGTAAATCATCATCTTCTTCAATTCTTCTATGAGTCAGTACTTCATCAAATTTCACTTCAGGACTTTCAACTATCTTTCTGAGTCACAAATTGTATCACTTGTAGGATTTTCTCTTGGAGGAGTAACCAAGGAAAATCCCTTCATCTGATCTGAAATCAAATTTTCCAAGAGTATCATCATTTCTTTTGATGTAGAATTTGCTTCCAAATATTTTGAAATGTTTAACTGTAGCTGGTCTTCCTTTCCAGAGTTCATATCCTATTGAAAAATTGTTCGTTCTGATCAAACATTTGTTGAAAATGTGGACAGTTGTATGAATGGCATGTGTCCAAAACATATCTGATAGATTTGATTCGTTTAACATTGTGTTGGCCATCTCTTGAACAGTTCTGTTTTTTCTCTCTGTTACCCTATTTTGTTGTGTTGTTCTGGCTACTGAAAACTGTCTTATAATTCCATGTTTGTCACAATAATTATCAAAATTGTTTGGTGTATATTATCCTCCATTATCATACCTCAAGCACTTTATTCTTAAATCAGTTTCGTTCTCAACCACTTCTTTAAAAAATTTGAAACATTCAAATGTTTCTGATTTTTCCTTAAGAAATAACACCCACGTGATTCGAGTGAAATCATAAATGAGCAGAAGGAAGTACGCTTCACCATTCACTCCTATGGTTCTCATTGGACTGCATAGATCTGAATGAACCAATTCCAAGGGTTTTGAGGTAGTGTACTCTTTTGTTGTGTACTTAATTCTTGTTTGTTTCCCATGTTGACAGTGTTTCCAGAAGGAGTTTGATGGCTTAGTAATTCTTGGGATGTCCCTTACTGCTTGTTTCCTACTGATCCTAACCAGATTGTCAAAATTGATGTGTCCCAATCTTCTATGCCAGAGCCAACTTTCATCGGTTTGTCTTATGCAGCATTATTCTTCTCTTTCCTCATCCAGAATGCAAACATTGTTAGGATTTCTGGAGGTTGTTGCCACAATTCTTCCTGTATCCTTGTTTTTTTTTTTTTTTGCATTTTTCTTAGTCAAAAGTTAGAGTGTGTCCTTGGTCACACATCAAAATAACACTTAAAATATTGTGTTTCATGTTCTCGACTAACAGAACATTTTCTTCCTTGGTCCTTTTGTTTCCTAAGCTTGCCAAGTCCTTACCTATGATTTTGGATGAGCCATTATCCCCAAAATAGACGTTTCCTCCCTTATCTTCTATAAGCTTCAGAAAGGTGTTTTTATCTCCTATCATATGTTTGGAACATTTGTTGTCTATATAACATTGCCCCCTTTAATTATGTGCATGAAATGCTAGGCTACATGCTTCCTAGTGAACTTGATCCTTCTAGTCTTCAATTATCTCAGTGGATTGCGCAGGTTGCTGTTATTTTTTTGTAGTTTTGATTATCATGTTTCGAGGTTTCACAACATTCATATTTTGAACTTAAAATACTGAAGGGATTAGGGTCTTCATTCAAGACTTGAAGCAGTTTTCTAAGGAAGCTCTTCTTAGGATTCATCTGATTGCACAAACCATTATTCTTGGCATATGCTAATGCACGAGCTCTACAATTTATTGCTTTATGACCAAAATTGGGACAGTAATAGCAATTTCCCAAGAAAATATTTGGTACTTGACGGGATAAAAAATCCAAAGTTGCACAGGCTTGTTTCTGAATGATTTGGCCTTCTATATTCTCTCTCAAATTTCTGATATGTTCTTGACAGTGGAGTCTTGAGAGAATTTGCATAAATTTTAACGAAGTATGGTTCTTTATCAATGTTGTTTCTACATCTTTCTTCATTCTCTAGATGAAAGCTTAATTTTTGGAGTTTGTTTCTTAGAGAGACAATTTTGGCTTCCATACTTTCACACTTGTCATCCTTCAATTTCAATTTTCTGGTGGCGTCTTCCTCCAATATCAGAAGAGCTTCCTGCAAGATCTTTTTTTTCTTCCTTGACTTCTTTAGTTTGTCTAGAGCACTGACTAGTTCCCCTTCAAAATTTACTTAAGCCATCTGTTCATATTTTGAATCCATGTCTGTTGGGTTCTACGCAAGGATCTATCTTTTCTAGATATTAATATGTTACTGAAGAAACCCACTCTTACACCAATTGTTTTTATTGATTTAATACTGAGAGGGGGGGTGAATCAGTATTAGCACAGTTATCATCAGTTTTTACCTTTACCAGATTATCCTTAACTTAATCTTGATCTTTAGTTATGCATCCAATGTAAATAAATCATTCATCAATATATGCACCAAGACAAAGAACACATAACACATAGAATTTTAACATGGAAACCCAAACGGGAGAAAACCACAGAATGCTTCTTTTAGAGTGGAAAACTAATACATTCAAGGAAGCATCAACTTCATGTGTTTACCAGCACCAAATGGAAGGAGGCACTGACCCCCTGGTTGTACAGGAACCAACCTGAAGGAAGAACCAACTCCATTTGTTTTTCCAGCACTAACTAGAAGGAGGATACAACCCCTTGTCTCCTTGCCCCGTCCTGCTTCCCATATATCCAATTTGTGATTATGACTAACTGAACTTCCAACTCGCGCAAACCTCTGATCTGTCGATATTATTTCTGTTGTTCGCTACCTTCTTATGTAGAGGATTCACTATCATTGAGTTGCATACATCACTTGACTCCTCATTCCTCTCAATTCTTCACTTTTGTCGATGTCTTACTTCGTGTACTATGTGCTTTCCGATTCTACAGTATACGATATTGTTCGTTCCATCATTCTACTACAGTGCGACTGCACTGACCAACTGATACTATGCTTTCAATTGATAGTTTGATGTTCTGAAATAATGAACCAGTAACAAATGGAACTGCGCATTTATTGATGTGTTCGTTCTATTTAAGTGCCACAGTCTTTTAGACAATCTGTGACGTCTCGTGCATCAAATGTTTTCTCCTTTCAATATAATGCACTTTTCTTATATTATCATCATCATGATGCACTTGTTGGATCCTATTGTTTCTATGTTGTTGTGCATCACATGGACTTATCAACTTCGCACACTTTACTTCAGTCTTTGTGCATCAACTAAACATAAGCCAATCTTCTGATATATCTTGGTTATGTCTCTACGCTACAACTTACTTCAACATATGTGACTATCTGCGTGTTGTTTGCAATCTTTCATTCAATCTTCACGCAGTTGTGCATACTTATGTGATTATTCCTTTCGGTGTTTGCGCAATCGTCACAAATCTACAGCTTTCATTCTGCGCACCATCAATTGCTTCATTCCTTTTGCATGTGTGCACTCGGCTCCTTGCTAGATCATATTGTTCTTTCCTCGAGCCCTTGATGCCCCAAATATAAATCTGTATCTTTCAACTAAATCTCTTATGATATCGCCATCAAGCTTACATCAAATATCCAACTTCCATCTCTATTTATACATGTCCTGCATGGATTGTATGTCTACAAATTGGTTGTGGCATCCCTTCTTCGAGAATTCACAGAATGTGCATTTTCCACATGTCATCATCTACACTATTGATGTGTCATCCTTTGTGGGTCTTGCGCCTTCATGGTCCTTGGCTTAGTGGGACTTACACCTTGGTGGTGTATTCTTGCTCTCTTGATGTACCATTACTTTGAGGTATGTGTGCATTCTTACTATCCGACTCGATGAGTCTACGACCCTTGTTGTACCATCCCTTGTGTGTATTTTGCACTTGTTGTGCCATCGAATTTTGATAATTGTGCATAAATGATTTCGACCGTCGCACCCTTCTAAGAACTTTTTTTTCCTTTACCTAACTGAAATCATCTTCTGATTGGATAGGCTTGCGTGCTTTCAAGACTGTCCAACCATATACTATTTGCGCACTCCCGATCTTTGAACAAGTAATGCTTGCGCATTCCAGAGTCTTCTTTCAATATGTTTTCACACTTATACCTTTTGCTTAACAAACTCATTAGCTACTTATGCACATGTACCATTGTCCAACCAGTCCTTTGATTATTACCTTGAGTGAGTATGACATGGTGGACTTGAATTCTGCGTAGGTACTGCATGTAGCAGGATACATTTCATGATGTACCTTCCTTATGTACTTCTTCATATTGGTTATGCATGATGTATCCTTCTTATGTACTTCTTCACACTAATCATACATGATGTATCCTTGGACACACATCTTCAGATTAAATGCAACATCTAGATATACTTTTTCAGACTGGCATCCATATCTGTCACTTTCATCATCTTGCGCATATACTTCTTCAAAGTGACTTCCATATACTTCTTCAAGTTGTCATTGGAATGTTGTATCCACTTTGACATCAATTGATATCAATGACTCAAACTGAATCAATTGACATCCTCTTTGACATTAGTTGACATAAATGAACTCAATCACTTGACATTATCTTTAGTTGACATCAATGATAGCCAAGCCTTAACAAGGGATTGAGGGAACCAATGTTAGGGGGTTAGGGGTCAACAACTTAAGCGTTAAGGGTGAAGGTTTTAAGTTTTAAGGGCTTGTAAGAGATTAAGGGATTAGGGGCTTAGTGGTTAAGGACATAAGGGTTAGGGGATTGTTGGTTATTTAAGAGGTGAGGCCATTTGGGGTTAGCATATTTACAGGATAAGGGATTTAGGGCTGTAGGGTTAGGATGTTAGGGTTGAGTTGATTAAGGGTTAAGTTTCAAGGGGTTAAAGTATTAAAGACTTGGGGTTTAAGGGCTTAATGGTTTCTAGGAGATGAGGGATTAGGAGTTTCTAGGGATTTATGGGTTTGGGGATTTAGGGATTATGGGTTAGGGTTTTTAGGGTTAGGGGGTTAACTAGTACTTAGGGGTTATGGGTTAAGATTTTAGAGGTAAAGGCATAAATTGGTTAACATGTTTAAATATTTATGGGTTAGGGAGTTAAGTAGATATGGGGTTAGGGGGTTTTATGTTTTATGGGATTTAAGAGTTAAGGAATTTAGGGCTCAATGGTTAGGGGGATAGTGTTTAAGGTGTTAGGGGTTAAGGCCCAAGAAGTTAAAGGTTTAATTGTTTATATGCGTTAAGGGATTTGGCATTTAAGTATTATGGGTTAGGTTGTTAAGGGTTAGGGGTGGACTAGGTATTAGGGTTAGGATTTGTGTGGTTAGAGGTAAAGTGGTTAAGGGGCGTGTTAAGGGGTTTAAGGGTTAGGCAATTTAGGGGTTAATGAATTTAGTGTGTTGGGGTTAGGCATTAATGGTGAAGGGGTTAAAAGGTTAAAGAGTTATAAGGGGTAAACTAGATCTTAGAGGCTAATGCGGAAGCCCAAGTGAGAATGCCAAAGTTGAGAGAGGAGCGATCAATCCTAGGGGAGAGAGCTCAAGCAAAAATAGAGCTCTCATGCAAACAAAGAGTGCACATGCAAATGTAGAGCGCACAAGCAAATGCAGGGCGCATTGGCACAAGGGAGATCGCACATGCAAACATAGTGTATAGGTAAACAATTATTTTACCTCTATAGGGTAAACTAGAGCTTAGAGGATAATGGTTAAAGGATTAGAGGTAAACAATTAAAGGACTTAAGGGGTTTAGGCTTTAGGGATAAAGGGATTTAGGGATATGGGGTTAGGGGGTTAGGTTTTAAGAGGTTATGCATTAAGGGATTAGGTGTTATAGTGTTGATGGATTATAAGGGGTTCATGGCTTAGGGAATTAGAGGATAAGGAATACGAGAATGGGAGATAAGGAGTTAATTAAGGGACTAGGTATTTAAGTACTAGGACCTTTATAGGTTAAAGGATTTTGGGATCAACTATTAGTGGGGTAAGGTATAAAAGGTTAGGATTAAGTGTCAAAGGGTTAAAGTGGTAAACGATTATGTGTTAAGGGTTTAGGTGCTTAGGGTTTTAGGGATTTAGGGGGTTTGGGCCTTAAGAATTATGGGTTTGTGCCTTTAATTTCCTCCCTCGTCATTCGTCTCTCCACCTCCCTACATTAATGTCCCTTTTCGTGCCCCCCCCTCGTATCCCCTCTCTCTCTCTATAACCCCCCTTATCTCCATTCAACACTTAACACATAGTTTATGTGGTTTATAACGCTAAAGCATTTTGTAACTCATAAACGCTCAAGCATTATGTAAATAATAAATGCTCAAGCGTTTTAGAGAAACAAAATGCTAGAGAGTTTTTGTTGACACCAAGCGCAGGAATAAAATTTTGACTTTAAACATAACGCATGAGTGTTCCTTAGCGCCTAAAACACGCCTTCTCATGCACCCGCATGTGATCCATAATCCTATGTGGTGGTTCGGAGTTACCAACCCTGTGCTATGGAATATGGTAAACCATAGCTAATTGGGCATTTCCTCCATTTTGTCAATATGTCTATATTCCACCACTCTTTACAGCATGACAGACACAACCATTTTTTACGAAATTTTAGACATAGATAGCATTTTTTATGCAGATTCCAAATATGTAATTTTAAAACAAAAATTATTATTTTTTTCTATTTTTTTCTTAATTTTCTTGTATCATCACTCCTTAAATAAAAAAACATGATGTTAGTGTTTATTTCGTAACTTTTCCATTTCACAACCATTTAAAAAAAATTGTATGTTGCACTAGTAGAAACCAACCTCTACATGCTGTAAAAAATCCATGTTGAAATCATTGCATTAAGACCTTGACATGCTGCACCCATTCTTGACGTACCGTTCTCTAGGTTTGATCACTTAGATAATTAAAAATAAATAAAAATTAAACATGTAATTTTGGAAAAATAGTGTTGCACTAGTGCTACTTGTTCTCTACATGTCTACCAATTTTTGTAGCTTGAAACCATCATTTAGGCACTTAGAGGCTGCACCCACAAAAACATATACCAAGTATCATTTTCCCAAAAAAATAAAAAGTGACTGTTAGAAAAGATGAAATTTGACATTGTTATGTAAATTTTCGATACACAAAATTTATATATTTGGAAACGTGATTCTTGTGTAAGTATCTCAAAAAATCTAAGTAAGATGAGGGATGCCTGATTTTTCAATTTTCTATTGCATCTAACGCGCCAAAAGTGACCCTCATTAGCTTGCACTCACACCTTACTGAGATTTTTACACTTAAGAGAGTGCCTTTGGAATGTCTCCATTCAGACTATTACCAGACACAATTAATTCTTACAGATTCAAGAGTGATCCAATCTCAGAAGGTATGCTTCCAGTAATCTTGTTTGAGGCCAAACTAAGAAGACTGAGATTACTGCAGTGGGTGAACTTTGGAACAAGATTTCCAGAGATAGAATTCTCATTGGCTGCAAAATATGTGAGACTACTAACATTGCCAATTTCTGGAGGTATGCTTCAGGTAAGCTTATTGATTCATATGCCAAGATTGGACAAACCTCTACATTTTCCTACAGATGGAAAAAGGCTACCTACCATCTAAACTATTCATAGTCAAAATAAGAACTTGAAGTCGCCCAGATGCAAAAATGCTCTCGAGAATTCTTCCTACAATATTATTTGAATGAAGATTGAGCACTTCCAGGTTGGAATTCAATACAATATTTTGCGGTATCAAGCCATTGAACAAATTCTTGTATGTTGTGAAGATCTCAAGGCTAGTCAACTTGTTGATCCATGTTGGAATAGGACAGGTCAAATGGTTTACAGGGAGCTGAAGCTCCTGTAGAGGCTCTAGACGGTGAAATTCCTCTGGAATCCCACCACTTAAGCCATTCATGTTCATATTTAAAATCTTAAGTCCTTTAATGGATGAAAGCTCGGGAGGAATACTCCTAGTTAGGTAATTACTCCACAAGTTGAAATAGGAAAGGCTTCTCATATTACCAATTTCAGAAGGTATCGTGCCACTGAAATGGTTTGCACTCAAATCTAGACACTGCAGGACCTGCATTTGGAATAAAAACGAAGGGATTCTACCGGAAAGACCATTCAAGGAGAGGTCCAACCATGTAAGAGCCTTTAATGCAATTAGAGCATAAAAGTTCCTAGTTAAGCCTAAATGAGAAATTTCAAGCATTTCTATTGTTCTATTAGAGTTACAGTAAACTCCATACCATTTACAGAAATCTCGATCAATTGTGTTCCACCTAGAACCTCCATCGTCCTCTGATCGCTCTGAGAAACCACATTGGCCACTACTGCAAACACAAGAGAAAACACCATACACCACCATATCAAGCTTCGATGATTCATAACAAGGTGTCCCTTGTAGGCCTGAAAGGTTTTTGGATTCAAGATGAGATTTAAACGATTGCAGACCTGAAAGGTTTTTGGATTCAAGATGGCATTTTGATGATATGGGTTTTTGTTTATTCCGTTGTATTAGAAACCCAAATGGTTTTTAGAATTCAAAATGAGATTTTGAGCAAATTGGTTTGTCTCATTCACTGGGGATTTCTAAGCTCCGAGGAATTCCATGTTCATTGTGGGTCATTCTGACAGATGCAGCAGTGAAGGAAAGATTTCTAAAGACATGGCGATGATGTTGTAACTGCTTGCCTCCCATAGAGCTCTGCTTCATCACCATCTCGTTCATGGCCGCCACCTTATTTGTTGTTCTCGCTGGAACTAAACCCAATGAACCACTACCTAGGAGTATGATCACTGCAAAGAACCATAGTATGCTCCATAACCTATTTTTTCTAGAGAACAATTAGTAATCAAATACCCAAGAAAAGGGAAAACACCATCACTAACTTAGATGAAGCCAAGGGTCATCAAATAACCTGATCAACAACTCTTTGAAGAAATGCAGTAGTGTTTCCACTAGACAAGAAATGGGACAACGGTAGCCAAGAGAGCAGAGTGAGATGCTAAGAGGCCATGTGGCAACGAGCACAAGTGACAAGGTTGAGTGGGCCATGAGGGTTGGACTACGTGGTAATTGGGAAGGAGTGTTCAACAAAATCGTCGAGGCGATAAGCAGCAAAGCTCCAAGTGGGCCAGGAGGGAGACATGGCATAGCGGAGCAGACTTGACTAGTTGATGTGTAAAATTCTACAATTTTCTTTTTTTTAATTATTTTTAGCTTTTAAAAATTTAAATCCTCCTGCATGCATTTATGCCAAATCTTGGGCATCTTTCACCAATGAAAAAATCTCTTTTTCTTTTTTTTTAAATAGAATATATATTTTCAATTTCCAGAAAATTTAGCTTAATAAGCTAATTTTCAAAACATTAGAAAATATTATAACAAACCACATAAAAAATCAAAAATGTTTATACAAAGTCAAAGAGCTTTGGCTTCCCATAGAAAGTATAGCCTTGCCTCGGCAGAGACTAATAAAAGAGTTAACAGAGTTTTATTAAATTTGTTGTAAATGGTAGTATGTTAAGTGACCTCTATCGTGAAAAAAAAATTATAATTAAGAATTTTAATAGATTTGTTTATCAAGCATAATATTTGCTATGTTATAAATGGGGTAGTTCGGTAACATGCTTAATGAACTTGAATGTGGAAAAAGGTCCATAATTAAATAGCCAAACTCTCTTAAATCAAAAGAGTTTTGTAATTTAAATATTTTAATTACTTAATATTTGTTGATTTATTTATTTTAAATATTAAATATTAAAAAGATTAATATTTTTTCATTATTAATTTATCTATAAAAAATTATATTATATTCTACATTTCATAAAACTATGTTACTCTAATATTTTTTTAAAAAATATTAGAGATTGGAAATTTTTAATAAATTAATATTTTTCTATCAAAATTTTGGTCAAATTAAAAGTTTTTAAAAGATTTGAAAAATATAATATTTATATAAATTAAAAACATGTAATAGTCATTATTTTTACATAATTTAACCTCTCCCTAACGTCCCTTTTGATTAAAATTTATAAAAATTACTTTTATCTCTCTAACATCCATTTTCATCAAAATTTACAAAAGTTTAATTTAATATAATAAATAGAAATAGAAAAAAAAAATGGAAGTAGTAGTTTCTCAATTGCTTATAATATAATTATAAATTTCATAAATAAATTATTTTCAATGTTGAATCAATTTTTATTATCAAAATCGTCATTAAAATACATTAAATTACATATTTTGCAAAATAAAAAACACTAGATTCCAATAGAAACCCATTTTCATCAGGACGCACCACTGCTTCTAAGCATGTCTATCCTGCTTTTAGAAATCCAAACCCTTAGACTAAAAGTCATTGTAATGTCTTCCGGTTGGAAATGATCATAGTATGTACTGCCCCACCATCCCCATTAACATCTTTCCTACAAATTTCATTACCCTCGGAATTGCTCGCATTGAAAACAACTCTCTCAACTTGTAAACCCGCAATCCTAACATTCTTTGACAGCGAATGCGATGGAGCCATGAATGGTTGTTGTCCAGTTAATTAACTCCAATTTTAGCATCATATGACCTGGATGTGTATCATTTTAGCTGACCAAGCATAGGGTAGGGCGACCTACAGCCCTCTTCTATAGGACAACCACCATTGCTTGCCTCATAATTTCCTTCTACTTCTCCATGACTGCCAAAGATAAATTTCATGAGCTTTGACAGATTACCTTTCGCCCTTCGCCCGGGTTTCTTGTCATTCATGTTCTTCGAACCTCACCCCATTTCTGTTTCAACCTAATCTGTCTCATGCAACCTACCTGGGGGGATGTTGGCTCACTGGATTCGAACCTGACACCTTTGCGCAAAATTATGGAGCTAAGGTGCACTTTTTGTGAGGCGATGCGTGGTGGAGTGCTTAAAGTCTCTACCTGGACTGAAGGGAGCTATTTACAAGACTGCAATACTAATAGTTGTTCTAATCGTTTGGAAGGAATTCTTAGCATTAGAAATCCTGGACTTGAGGCCATTTCGCTTGATAGGTGTTTATATCTTAGAATTTAGGGTGGACTAGTGTATATGCTTTTCCTAGATAGATAAGTATACTATCAAGATTGATTTTATGGCGGTAGTTCCAAATTTGAAATAAATTATTATAAAAAGATAATATAAAAAATAATTGATAGTTGATGCATGGATAATTTGTAGTCGATGAATGAATAACATATAGTTTGTGTAATCCCAATAAATGATTAAAGTTGTCTCATGGAATTGTAGAGGATTGGGAAGTAAATTAAAGGAAGAAGTAATAAGGAGAATGATTAGAAGTGAAAAGATCTCCATCATTCTTGTCCAAGAGACAAAGATGAGCAAGGAAGATAGAAAGGAGGTAACGAAGAAAATGTGTGAAAACGATGAAAGAAGATCAGCAGCAGTGAATGGAAATTCAAGAGGCATTATGACTTTGTGGGATAAGAGGAGGTTTTCCCTCACTACCGAATGGAAAATCTCTAATTGGATGATGGTGGAATTAGAGGACCCAGAGGAGAATGAAAAAATTAGAATATGAAATATTTATGGCTCAATACTCCATCATAAGAAACAAGATTTTTGGAGCTCCTTAGATGGACTTAGAATGAGCAATCTGTACCAATGAAGTATTGTTGCCAGAGATTTTAATGTCACCATATCTTGTTCTGAAAGAAGGGACGGCTCGAAGATCAGAGACCCCTTTGGGGAGATGCTTGAGGAGATGAAAACATCTTGGAACCTCATAGATGTCAAACCGAAAAAAGGATTATTTACATGGAACAACAGAAGAGTCAGCCCCAGTCACATTGCTGCAAGGCTCGATAGAATTTTGGTAAGTAATCATTTCATGTTAAAAAGTAGTATTCCTTCTTCAAGTATTTTACCTTATTCTGTTTCAGACCATAATCCCGTTTTGTTATAATTCTTGACTCTTGAGAATGGCAACCCTATTCCTTTTAAATTCAACTCCTCTTCGGTTAAGGAAGAGGAAGTCTCTAAGATTGTAAATCAAGTGTGGTGTTAGTTTTTCAGAATTTCAATCTGATATAGGATCTTAACTGAGATAATAACATGTGCAACATATCTATAGCATATCAAACATGGAAACAATAATGCAAGCACACAAGAGACACAGAGTTTCACCAGGGAAAACCAAGAAGGTGAAAAACCCCGCAACTTCCTCAGAGATAGATAGAGCAATGATACAACCCAAGTACAAGAGATAGTCCTCCTAACAGCAGCTTCTCCTCCTCTACAAGTGCGCCACTCTCCAATGAGTGTGTGAGAGATAAATAGAATGATCAAATAGAGTGTCTCCCGCACTCTATTTATACTTGACTCAAGACTTGCCTAATAACCTTTACTAGGTCGGCCTTAAATTAACCACATAACATAATGCTGATAGGGCCGACCCCCAATAGGGTGGTCTAATAACCCTTTAACCCACATGACTTATACAGGGCCGACCCCAACAAGGTGGTCTAATAACCCATCAAGTATAAGTTATGACACTTACAATATAAATGACGACACTTCTGTATAGAGGAATAATAACATCTCTATATGAATACAAACACTTCCGTATAGAGGAATAATAACATCTGTATAGGAATACAATATACATATGTGAAATACATTCCGAAGTTACAAATACATCAACACTCCCTCTTAACTAGGAAGGTATTTCTAGACACATTTATTCTAGCACAAGTCTTCTTCTCTGGATCATCGTCATTGAATCATCATCATCGAATCATCGTCATCATCACTGCTGCTGCTATCTCAATCAATCTCTCATCTACTCGTCATAGGAAGTTCTACAGAACTAGTCCTTTTTCATACTGGATGTAGGCCCACCACCTGTAGGTCTTCATCATCACTGGCTATACTGTGGAATCCTCAGGATTGATTATGTGCATTAAGCCAAAACCTCGAAAGAGCATCCCAGGACTGATTACGAGCATACTGCTCAACCTATCGGATCTCCCCGGATCTTTTACATGCAACTATACAACTTGTCCATGGCCACAGAGTATCATCTTAATACTCATGATCATACTGATGATGTCATCTCAGCGAGTAGGCCATCAAGTAGGTACACCTCAGAACTGATTACATTGCCTCTGCAAAACCTGCAAGATCTCCAGGACTGATTACACTACCTCTGCAAAACCTGTAAGAGCATCTCAAGGCGGACCATATGCCTCTGCAAAACCTGTGTACCATCATGTCACATCATCGTCTTTAGATCATCATCATCGTCCATGAAGCACAACCCAAATGCACACACATAGCACTCACACTCACCAGCATGGGAGGACCAACCTATTACCATTTGTGAAAGGCTCACAACACTTACATCAACGACCATGGGAGGACGAACCTACCACCATGTCAGAATGGCTCAGCAATTACATCAACGACCATGGGAGGACTAACCTACCACCATGTCTGAAAAGCTTGGCAATTACATCAACGACCATGGGAGGACTAACCTACCACCATGTCGGAAAAGCCCATCCAGCCCTTACAACTCACCATGGGAGGACTAACCTACCAACATGTGAGAATGGCCCAACCCTTACATCTGCACCATAGGAGGACTAACCTACCACTATGTGAGAATGGCCCAGAACTTACATCAACGACCATGGGAGGACTAACCTACCACCACGTCGGAACGGCTCGTGTGCATCTATGTCTCTCGACTCATCACTTCCCCTTGGAAAGCATCTTGATCTGAAGTACACCAAGTCTCCCTCTGAAGTATTCAAACTTCACTCTAGCAAGCGGCTTAGTCAACACATCAGCTATCTGCTCGTCTGTCGCAATATACAGGAGCTTCAATGCTTCTCTCTGCACCATATCCCTGATATAGTGATACTTGATCTCAATGTGCTTCGACTTGTCATGGAACACTGGGTTCTCCAAAAACTTCACACGACTCTGGTTGTCGCAATATATAGAAGTAGCAGTCAGTTGGAGATCAAACAAATCAGATAATAGCTTCCTAAGCCACACTGCCTCACAACTGGCCGAACAAGCTGCAACATACTCTGCTTCGGTTGTACTCAGTGCCACATAGGAGTGCTTCCTGCTAAACCAAGAGATCATACCGGATCCCATATTGAAGCAACACCCTGAAGTGCTCTTTCGATCAATGGCACTGCCTGCCCAATCCGAATCAACATAACCCTCCAGGTCAAACTTTTGATTCGCCTCATACTTGAGCCCATAGTCAACTGTACCCTTCAGGTACCTCAGAATATGCTTTGCAACTATCAGGTGAACATTTCTCGGATCTTTCAAATACTTGCTCAAGGTGTTCACCACAAAGCAGATATCTGGTCTCATATTTGTCAGGTACATCAAGGACCCAATCATCTGACGATACATCATCACATGATCATCCTGATCATCACCACAGCATCATCCTGATGTAGATCATCTAGAGCAACATCCTGAAGCTCGTCATCCATGATCATCCTAATCATACTGTGCATCCACCTAATGCATACCAAGTATCTACCTGATACATATCATCATACATGATCTACTTGATCATACCATGTATCCACCTGATACATATACATATACATGATCCAACTAATCATAACAAGCATCCAACATGATGCATATACATATACATGATCAAACTGATCATAACAAGCATCCAACACGATGCATATACATACACATGATACAACTAATCATAACAAGCATCCAACATGATGCATATACATACACATGATCCAACTGATCATAATAAGCATCCAACATGATGCATATACAAAGCAGTAATTGGAGCATCGTCGTAATGCTCATCACACAACGCTTACATCCACAACCATGGGAAGGATCCTCCTCTCACCATGCTTGGAATGGCTCCTACAAATGTGTCCCATCACTTCTTCCTCGAAGTATCATCAATCTGAAGCAAGAAATCTGTCTTGACATCCATCTGGTGTATCTTCCATTTCATCACTTGCTTTGTATTTCTCTATGCTTCCTTCTACAGCATGCTTGATCTCATAGATCCACTTTGGAAGTCACAACAGACTTCCCTTCAAGTCTTGGGATCACTTTCCAAACATTATTCTTCATGATCAACGGATCATGGCATTCTTCCCGGATCCCGGGAACTTCAATATATTCAATATCTTTTATAGATAACTTTGTTGCTGAAACAAATGTTGTAGTCCTTCTTTTGTAGGTGCTCGTATACGATCGTTCCTACAAAAGCAAGTTAAATTGCATGATTAGAAACTTCTCATAGTTTTTAGAACAAATTCTTACACATAAAGAAATATGTCATACAGTCATGCAATTCTTTTAGCCAATGCTTCAATACAACATTTATCCATGTCCTGTAACTTTCTAGATGCCTTCCAATCTCTACCAGAACATTGTTAAGAGTGTGCACAACTCCCAACATGTCATCAAAGAGGTTTCATTCTAGATAAGTAGCAATGGAATGTTGTACAGTGCCATAGGCCACTTACCCATCACATGCATATTAGTAGTATACTGTTTATTAATGCAATTATTCTAATATGCATAATACACGCCCTAAGTCGAGGAACATAAGCATATACATCCTTGAACAATATTATTTAAACAAACAAATATGCAAGAAATGACAATTCAAATACTTATCTTTGTTTGGTTTGTAGGGTGGACTCCCTCTCAATATTTGCTTCCTTGCAAAAACTATTGGAGTGTGCTCCCTCTTGATCTTTGCTTCCTCGATTACCTGTCCTTGAACTTATATCCATCCTCGATCACTATGCATACTTACTAGTATCATCATTGTGTTATCCTCAAGGTCTCATACATACATTCATTAATATAATCTCAATACTATCAAAACACAATAATCTTAAACATGTATAGCCATGATCATTTCAAACACAAATAATAAACATTAGTATTCAAGGTTTTAGGGAATGCTTCTTTTACTCATGCATATTCTTATTTGACCAAAGGAATCTTCTGGTTAGTCATATCATCAATCAAGGTAAGGGACATAATATGCATACACCCTTGATTACTTAAATTTCTAACTTCATAAATAATCATTATCAATCATACCATGTATACTTATATAAGAGATCCTAACACAAGGTAGGATTCTAACTTGATATACGAAAAACATACCTAGATTAGCATGCTAGCTAGTTATGTCTAACATACCCGCATAATGTCTTCTTGTTCTCTTCAATGACTTGTGCTAGTAACATGCATATCTCATAGGTTAAGCATTGTAGAACCAAATTATACATACCTCGTAAGTGGAGCTTCAATGTGATCCATGACAATGGATGAATCTTTGTCTTCATGTCACCATGGTCATATGTTCTTGAACTAGAACATGATGTACCTTTCATGTTAGCGGACAACATCAACCTCATACAACACCACAATGCATTAGTACAATCATAAGTGTCAAAACCCTAATCAATGAATATCTGCATTCTTAATTTTATTAAGGTGATACGACAAGTCTAAAGTCAATCAAGATTGTACTAAACTTAATGAAGACAAACATACCATAAACTTAATCATGAACAGATCTCGAAACATACCTAGATAAGTCATACCTATCGATATTGCTTGTAATCTTCTTATGTAAGGTCTTAGCCTCATCTCCCTCTGAAACAGGAACTTCTTCACTTATGCAGTTGACCAATCCATTCTCTTCTAGGATTAACCCAATCCACTTGTTTTGCAGAAACTGGATCTGGAGCTAGATTAGGGTTTGTTAGGGAAACCCTAAAAATTCAAACTTTGAATTTCAAACTTCTAAAAGGATGGAAAGATGTGCCTTGATGAGCTGATCAAGCTAGAATACTCAGAATTTGAAAACTGCAAAGTTTCACCCCTCAAAATTGTCTTTGAAACTTTCGTATCTTCTGGACAGGATCCCGAACTAGGGTTTGATAAAGCCCACCCTTATGCCCAACCAAAAGGTTCGATCTGAAGCTCTAAACTTTGATTTTTCTGAGGAGCTTCCATCCGTGGTCATAGACTTTAGAAATTCCAACTTTTGTAGAAGCCCTAATTTTCCACCTTTCCGATCAAAATCCCGAACTAGGGTTTGATCAAGCCCAGCCTTCTTCCCAACCAAAAATTTTGATCTTGGTCTCTAAATTTCGATTTTGATAAGGAGCATCCATCTGTGGTCTCCGATACAAAAATTCCAACATTCTCCGAAACCCTAAATTCCCGGAGCCATGAATGAAGGTGGTCAAAATCCAATTATGTTTTGACAGAAATATGCACCTAATTGTTTCTGGTGTAACTCCAAAATTTCAGATCTGCAGGGTTTGAAAATTCTTCCTGTGGTATCTTGACCTGTTATCTTTCCAACCCCATAGGTCTAACCTCAATTGGATTCTATGACAGAGAGTTATGCCAAGTGTCACAACGTGACCTGTTTATAAGATAAAACAGGAGAGCGAACTTGTACGACATTCCACGTGTCACTGGTTCAATTTCGGCCTCTAAAAATAATACCTGAGAAAGTACAGTCCGTGCCCTACCTGTTACTTTTTATGAAATTTCATTTGGATCTTCCTAGCCCAAGTTGTGACCTTTTTTCCTAGGTCACCTATTTATGACTAAGATCTGTAAGAGGCAAAAACCCTAACTTGTACTAATCATAAATCACAAAGTACAAGGAATTAGAGGCTATCCTTTGGACACAAGGTACATGGGGATCTTATATTCTACCTGTAATATTTTCAAATCCTGAAACCTCTCCGAAATGGATTTATAGCGAAATTTCTACGATGACTAGTTTGTTCTATATCAAGCCCTAGCTTCGCAAGTGCAACAAGTGTCATAAATGCCATACCATGCCTTCTTTCAAGCTAGCTCTGATACCATGTTAATTTTTCATAATTTCAATCTAATCTAGGATCTTAATTGAGATAATAAAATGTACGTCATATCTACATCATATCAAACATGGACACAATAATGCAAGCACACAAGAGACACAGAGTTTCACCGGGGAAAACCAAGAAGGTGAAAATCCCCACAACTTCCTCAGAGATAGATAGAGAAATGATACAACCCAATTACAAGAGATAGTCCTTTTAGAAGCAGCTTCTCCTCCTCCACAAGTGCGCCACTCTCCAATGAGTGTGTGAGAGAGAAATATAATGATCAAATAGAGTGCCTCCCGCACTCTATTTATACTTGACTTGACTTGCCCAATAACCTTTACTAGGTCGGCCTTAACTTAACCACATAACATAATGCTGGCAGGGCCGACCCCCAATAGGGTGGTGTAATAACCCTTTAACCCACATGACTTATACAGGGTCGACCCCAACAAGGTGGTCTAATAACCCATCAAGTATAAGTTACGACACTTACAATATAAATGACGACACTTATGTATAGAGGAATAATAACATCTCTATAGGAATAAAAACACTTCCATATAGGGGAATAATAACATCTCTATAGGAATACAATATACATATATGAAATACATTCCGAAGTTACAAATACATCAACATGTGGAAAACTCATGTTATGGGAACCTCGAGTTTTCTATGGGAATCCAAAATTAGAGCAACCAAATCTTCTCTCAAGCTCCGGGCCAAAAATTTATCAGATCAAGAGAAACGTGGGCTACAACTGGAGCTAGAAAATTTGCAAAATGATATGGAAAGCAACGAGATAACAAAGGAGAGCATGAAAAGAAAACAAGAAATGGGAGAAAGATCCTGAGACTGCAAAAACAAAAAAAGAGTGGAAGTTAAAGTCCCAATCTCTTTAGCTAAAGGATGGAGATAAAAACACCAAATACTTCCATAACCAATATAAAGAAAGGATGATAACAAATACTATTTTCGAGCTGGAAAGTGAAAGGGGGAGGAAAATAACATATTTTCAACAAATTAAAGAAGAGTCCCATCATCATTTTCAATGTTTTTATAAGGAAGAATGGGTTGATGACCTGGAAGTTTTAGAAACTCTTTGTGGGTATGTCCCCGTTTTTGTGACAAGGGAAGAAAATAATACCCTTATTAATCCAATTTCTAAAGAAGAAGTCAAGGCTGCAATTTTGTCCTTATAGCCTAATAAAGCTTCTAGGCCTGACGACTTCTCAATTCTCTTCTTTAAAAAATGTTGGAACAACATAAAGGTAGATCTATGGAGAATTCTTAATTGTTCAATGCGAAGAGAGAAGATTGGGAGAGCGAAAAATTCTTCAAGTTCATTGCTTTGATACCTAAGGTTAAAAATTTTACTTCCTTAAAAAGCTTCAAACCCATATCTTTGTGCAATTCTTCTTATAAAATTCTAACAAAGATTATTGCTAGCAGGTTCAAAAGGATGCTTCCCAAAATTATCTTTGAGAACCAGGGAAGTTGCATTGCAGGAAGATAGATTACGGACAACATCAGTATAGTGCAAGAAGCTATACACTCAAGTTACAAAATGAAAGAAAAAGGTATGTCCATCAAGTTATATATATGGAAAATTCCTTCGACATAGTAAGACATAGTTTTCTTTTTAGAGTTTTCGAGTGTTGCGGTTTTTCTGAGGATTTTATTAGATGGATTAGAGCCTTTAAAAGCAACCCTTGGATAGATCCCTTGATCAATGGAAGACCAACAAACTTCTTCAAAGCTTCTATGGGTCTCTAATAGGGCTACCCCCTATCCCCATTTCTCTATATAATCATGGCGGAAGCTCTTAGCATATTTCTCAACAAGCAAATTGAGGTTGGTTCTCTTTCAGGAATTTTTATTGTGAGAGGGGTTAAAGCTTACATCCATTCCCAATTCGCTAATGATACCATTCCGTTAGGAAGTGTTTCAAAAATAATTGCAAGGAAGTTCAAGCATGCTCTGTCCACCTTCTTGTAGGCTTCAGAAGGGGAAACTAATGCTAGGAAATGTTGCATTTACAGCTGGAATTGTTCTCCTCTCCTCACCTCTGAAATATCAAGGATTCTGGATTTCAAAGGAGTGGCTTGTTGGATGTATTTTAAATATCTGAGGATTCCCATTTCTCTCAAGAAGAGATAGGCTAGCAATTGGGAATATGTCATCCAAAAAATCAAGCGTCGGATTTAATCTTGAGGAACCAAATGGCTAAAATTAGATGGGAAGATCACTTTGATAAAATAGGTCCTCTCTTCTATGGTTATATCCCTTTTATCTACTCTTCATAATCCAGTAGGAGTAATGAACTTCCTCAGTAGAGAGATCAGAAATTTGCTTTGGCAAGGGGGAAGGGATGGGAAAATAAATTCATTTAGTGAAAAGGAAATTTGTCCTCAGTGAAAAAGGAAAGGGAGGAGAAGCAATCAAGGATCCTAGGTTGATGAATATAGCCATGAGAGCTAAGATTCTCTAGAGATTTATTACTGGAAAGGAATAATGGTGGAAAGAAGTGTTTCTTAAAAATCACATGAAAAGATCTAGGATTTGGTGCTTAGATGTAGACCTCCAAGGGTAGGGGTCTTGGATATGGGACCTATGAAAGGATTCCTCCAAGCTAATAAGGGATCATCTGGATTGGTTTCCAGGTAATGGGGAAAATATTGATATATGGGAAGATAGGATCATGAACAACCCACCTCTAAAGGAGAAAGAAGATTTGAAGGGAATAAAGCAATGGTTAAGGGGGGAGGGAATATCCAAGCTCTATGACCTCTCAGTATGGCATGCAAATGGGAGATATAAAGATTGGAAAAGGATTGAAGTTCCAACACGTATGGGGGAGGAACTTAGATTGCTCCTTCTTGAGTTGAAAGATAAAGACCCCTTAAATCAAAGGGAGAGAGACACTAGAGGGTGGGGTTCAAAAGGATTGTATCGTGTGAAAGAAGGTTATGGGAAATTGCTGAGTGAGCTCCCTTATTCACCTTCATCTCGAGTATGGAAGAAGGTTTGGAAGGTGGATTGTCGACCTAAACTTAATGCCTTCTCATGGTTTTTAGCTCATCAAAAAATTCTCATTGTCAACAATCTTATGAAAAGGGGCATTGAAGGCTATCATAGATGCATTATTTGCAAGACTGAAGAGGATTTAGTCAATCATATGTTCTTTGACTAATCCTTCGCTAAGGATGTTTGGAGAGAATTCCTAATGGACTTTGTTTCCTGGTGAAAACTTGAAGTTGGGTAACACTTTTGGCTTGTTTTTGACAAACAAAACTGCTAAATTTTATGTATTTCAACTTCGACCTCTTCAAACCCATATCTTCCTTAGGAATTTTAACTTGAAGTAAACACAAATTTTGTAGAGAATTGAATTAGATTTCTACTCATATTTTTTTTAATTTTTGTTATGGACATATCGTTGGACAATTTTGGTGCTCACCAACGGCATATACTTGAAAATTTTAGGTATGCATAATGAGTGACCAGCATGAGCACTAGTTTTTTGAGAGATGGTTATTCATTTTAGGTAAAACAATGTATGATCATAATCTACACACACTACACTTGTGCATGGACTATATTTTGAGGTTTTTCGGACTTGAGAACTATTTTTTATTATTGATCAAAATAGCATATGTTCGGAAAATGGTGCCTTATGGACAGATGTTGGTAAGCTTCAATTTTATTTTTAGTGTGACTCTTACTGAAAAAACTAAAAGTACACTTTTGAAGAAGATGGGGCAAGGAAGATCTCTGTGACTATTTCAAATTTTTTGGTGTTGTCTTTGTTATGATATTGAATTTTCATTTCGGGTGATTTTCAGAGTAATAAAATTCTTAACGGATAAGGTTTATAAAAAATTATTAATAAATAGAAATTCAAATCGAAATGAAATAATTATTATATTATTGGAAACTAGATTCAGAGATGAATCCATTGCTACCAAGTCCGACAAATAATATTTAAAATTTGCAGGGGTTTGGGCTTGCTGAAGTTGCAGGTTCCAGAAAGATGCCAGATATTTTCGCAGGTTTTGTTGACCATGAACTCTCGGCCGAAAAAATATCTTCCAAACTCTTAGCCGAGAATTTCGTTCAAACTCTCATCCGAGAGTTTTTTTTTTAAATACAGCACGGTGATTGGTTCAAACTCTCATGCTAGAGATTTATTAAACTCTCGGCTGAGATTTTGAACTCTCACAAACTCTCGGCCTAGAGTTTGAGGTTGACTTTTTTTCGCGTGATCATCTGCGCGCACTAGTTTTTTTTTCACTTCGTTGTCATAAAAGTGTTTCCCAAATTCGTGTTTTCACCCTATCAGGTTCAAGTTGTTGGAATATATTAATTATATTCCTTGGAAGGTAATAATGTCTTTGTATTATGTCGGATGTTATCCACAATCTTATGTAAAAGAGTAATACATTTAGCCCATATACATTATGGTAAAGTATACTCTTGATATCCATCATTATATAAAGAGATGTTATTATGAAGAATTATATTGTCCCACATGCAATATGTGAGAGTAATTCTTCCACATCTCTTGGTATATAATAGGGTCAAGGGAGTCACATCACAAGTACTGAGATACAAAAAGTGATAAAGTGGTATATGCTCATAAATAGTATTGACACATGGTTTTGTGATCTCAAGCTCTGTTATATTTGTATTGGGGTTATCTATAGTTGCTCTCTTGTAATATTGAAGGAGATTTCTTGAGATAATAGAATACAACCTTCCCATGGATGTAGCCCAATTGGATGAACCACGTATATCTGGTGTTTTCTCTTCCTTGTTCTCTTTCTGTTCTTATTCACTATAATATGTTATTGATTGTTAAGATAGGTAAAGCTAGTTTAGCTAGATCTTAAAGTTCTGACATGGTATCAGAGCTGGTTGCTATGATCTAGCACCTTCTATAGCTTTCAATCAATAACTAGTATCATTTGGGCATTGTTTACTTTGTATATTTGCTTTCTATTTGGTATCTATTAGGCTTCTCTTCAGATCTAGGCATGTTTCTGCAGTTTTTTTCTAACCCTAACCTTATTGTGTAGATTTTTGCAGAAATTTTTCAAGGGTTTCTTGAATGTTTTTTTGTAGATCTATATGATTTTTTGCTTCTCCTCAAGGAGATCTATCTTGTGGTTAATAGATCGACAGTTTTCATCCAAGTGTGGTAGACTTTGTGTAGGTTTCCGTCTTCGGCATATTTGGCACTGTTTTCGGCCTCAAACTTGACGTTCGTGACTTTTGCTTCACAAAACCCACGGTTAACCACAACTTTCCCTACTATGAACCCGCGAGTATACTACAGACCTGCGACTTCCAGTGAGCAGACCCGCGTATGCTACGGAATAATCGCGACTATTCTCACTACTAACTCACGTTTACTTCAGCTTACTCTCTACCCTCCTGTGTAGATACCCGTGAGTGCTTTGGCATAGCCGCGACGTTAATGCACAAACACCCGTGAACACCTGATCAGATCTGCAACTTTCGTTGTTATAGACCCGCAAATCCTTGGCTGAATCTGCTGTAAACCCACGAGTAACTGTGACCTTTTCCGTGCAGAACCCATGAGTATCATTTTGTATTCGCTACTTTTCTGTTGGTAGACCTGCGAGTGAATTTTCTTGGCACTTTTCAAAAGGGCTGTAAGTAAAAGTTTATTTTCCTTTACTATTTTTCTACTGTGTTTCTACAGTTCAATATGATAAAGTGTATCAGTATTTTGTTATTCACTTTTTTCTCTTGTCATTTCTATCATTTGGGTTTCTTGTCAACATTTCTATCATTATGAATTCAGAAGTAGCTTATGTTCCTGAACTTGATGGTCTTAACTATCTTGCATGGAAAAGAAAAATTATTGATGTTCTCAAGAGTAAGAATATATGGAGGATTGTTAATGGTGAAAACCAAAAACCTGTTGATGCTCAAGCGTTGGCTATATGGGAAGATAAATGTGATCAATCAAGAGGGCTCATTGGTCAAACAATTTCAGATAGTCTTTAGGTAAGTATTGAGGCAGAAGACAACCCAGTTGAGGTATGGAAAATTCTTGCTTCTTTATTTGATAAATCTGGTGATGTTTCTGCTTATTACCTTGAAAATAAGATTTATGAGCTAGATCCTACTAACTTTGAAAGAGTAGAATTATATCTTGCTGAAGTGAAAACTTTAAATGAAAAATTAAATAATTGTGGTAAATATTACAAGAAAACAGACACTGACTTATAATTCTTGTAGAAAAAAAACTGCCATCTTGTTTTTACGTGTTCATCCAAACTAGGAATAGGGCTCTTGAATTGTCTTCAAATACCATGAAACCTACTTTTGATGATTTTTGTAAAGGGTAGATAAATGAGCAAGAAAGGTTAATTGTTTCAGGACAACTCTCACCTAATAAGGCTCTTGTGGCACATAATAAGAATCCTAAGAAAGGTTTTAATAATGTTAAAGGTTCTAACTCACACACTTCAAATCCTACTAATAACTCTGGTAAGAAGAAGAAAGTGTATCCTCCTCGTAAACATTCTAGTAAAACTAACCATCCTAAAAAGAATTGCTTTAAAGCGAAACATTTAAAGGCTAAGGCTAAAAAGAAAGATTCTAATGAATCACAAGTAGCTTTGTGTGCTTATGTTGTTTCGTCTAGTAGTTCTTCTTCTAAAGTGGAATGGATAATGGATTCTGGTGCTTCTAAACATATGACTGGTAATGCTTCCTTATTTACATCTTATGACAATAATAAAAACACATCTCAGAAAGTATCTATAGGTGATGGTAAGCAACTTTCCATAATTGGTTTTGGTACTGTTAATGTTGCTAATGGTCAATTGGAAGATGTTTTCCATGTTGAACACATGCCCATAAAAATACTTTCTATTTATCATGCATGTCAAAAAGAATATAAATTTGAAGCTTGGCCTAATAAATATGTTTTTAAAGATATCAATCAAAATTTCAAAGTAGTTTCTTTTAGTCCTTTTGATTATACTGTTGGTTTATATAAATTTATTGGTTTTAATTCAACTAAAAGATGACCTTTTTATTCATATGTTGCTCATGCTGATGAACTAAGTAAATTATGGCATGAAATATTGGGTCATTTGAAATATGGTAAAATGAAAATGTTAACTAAAATGGTACTTGGCTTGCCAAATATTCCATCTACTAACGGTGTTTGTGAAGGTTGTGCTCTTGGTAAACATCATAGAGAAATGTTTGATAAAGGTAAAGCTTGGCGTGCTAAAGAACCTTTGCAATTAATTCATAGTGACATTTGTGGTCCTCTTGAAGTTCCTTCTATCTCTAATGCAGTTTATTTTCTTAATTGTATTGATAAATTTAGTAAAAAAAATCATGGGTTATTTTTTGAAACATAAAAGTGACACTTTTTCTAAATTTGAAGTATTTAAATCCTTGGTTGAGAATGAATATGGTAAAAGAATTAAGACTGTAAGAACTGATAATGGAGGGGAATTTGTTAAGAAAGAATTTGAAGTATTTTTATCCAAACATGGACTTCAACATCAAAAGACTGTTCCTTACACACCTCAACAAAATGGTGTTGCTGAAAGGAAAAACATAACTTTAGTTGAAATTGCTAGATGTATGCTTTATTCTAAAGGATTACACAAGAAATTTTGGGACGAAGCCATAAGTTATGCTAACTTTATTTTAAATAGAGTTCCTACAAAATATGTTAAGCATGTTACCCCTGAGGAAAAATGAAATGGTAGAAAACCATATATTAGTAACTTTAAGGTGTTTGGTTGTGAATGTTGGGCTCATATTCCTGATGAAAAACGGAAAAAGTTAGAACCCAAGTCTCACAAGTGTATATTCATTGGTTATGCTGAGGATTCCAAGGCTTACAAGTTGTTTGATCCTTCTAATCAAAGTGTCATAATCCGAAGGGATGTTCAGTTTAGTGAAGTCTCTCATTCACCTGATTTTGTAGAACATCATGTTACCCTGAATATTCCATTGTGTCTTGTTACTCCTATATCTATTACTCCTTCCAGTATTGCTCCTGTCATTGATCTTAGTTCCTCCTCTTCTTCAAGTGTTCCACCTGAAAGTCTCGAAGCTCCTGAAGTGACTTTTGTTCCTTCTAACATTCCTGTTTGGGCTAGGAAAACTCTTGAATCTGCAGGTAGTGAGGTCGGGAACCCTTCCGATACTCGTAGAACTAGATCTAACTTTTCTCTTATGACCAAAGTTTTGGCCACAGGTGATCCTACCTCTTATGCTCAAGCTAAGGGTAAACCTCTTTGGGAACAAGCTATGTCTGTTGAGTATGATTATCTTATGAAGAACAAGACTTGGTATCTTGTTCCTCTTCCTTCGGGAAAGAATTTAGTTTGTTGTAAATGGATTTATAAAACTAAGTTTACTGCAGAATCACAGATTGAAAAATATAAAGCTAGATTATTTACAAAAGGTTTTAATCAACTTGAAGGTATTGATTATAATGAAACTTTTTCTCCTATTGCTAAAATGAATACAATAAGAACCATCTTATCTCTTGCTTCAGCTTATAAGTGGGAAATACACCAAATGGATGTTAAAAGTGTTTTTTTAAATGGTAATATTAATGAATACATGTATATGCAACAACCTCTTGGTTTTTTTAATGTTGAATCTTCAAGTTTGGTATGCAAATTACACAATTCTTTATATGGTCTCAAACAAGCACCTAGGGCTTGGTATGAAAAAATTGATACTTATTTCTTGAATAATGGTTTTAAGTGTTGTATATCTGATCATAATATATATGTTAAGAACTTTGGTGATCATTATTATCCTCATTATTGTGTTATATGTGGATGACCTTATTATAACTAGTAACCAACTTGTTTTAATTCAAAATATGAAAAGTGATCTTCAAAAGCATTTTGAAATGACTAATATTAGTATATTGCACTATTTCTTGGGTCTTCAAATTTGGCATATGGAAAATGGTATTCTTCTCTCTCAGCCAAAGTATGCTATAGATTTATTGGCTCGTTTCCATATGAGTGATTGTAAACCTGCTCCTACGCCTTTTCAGTCCGGTGTAAAGTTAACTGTTGAGTGTACTACTCCTCTTGTTGATGCTACTCTTTATCGTCAGCTCATGGGCAGTCCGATATATTTAAATCACAGCAGACTAGATCTCTCTTTTCTCGTTAGTATGGTTTCACGGTTCATGCAGCAACCTCATGAAAGTCATTGGAAAGCAACAAAGAGAATTCTGATATTTATAGGGGACATTGCACTATGGTGTTTTTTATTCGAGCGATGCTACAATTTCACTTTCAGGATACACAGATTCTAACTGGGTAGGTGACAGTTCTAATCGACGGTCAACTACTGGTTATATATTTCAACTTGGTTCAGGTCTGATTTCTTGGTCGAGCAAGAAGGTGAAGACTCTTTCTTTATCGTCATGTGAAGCAGAGTATATGATGCAGGAGCATCAAGGGCAAGGCCAACAATGTGATGCATTGGTCACATGTTGTGGCTTTGGAAGAGGACTACCAGTCCTAAGGATTTGAGGACTTTGATTTTCAAAGTATTTTAATCTAAGTGGTTATATTATCACTCCAAGAAATTACTCCCTAACTGTAGAAGGGTGTAAGCTTGGTAACTTAATATTCAATAGTGTGAAGGAAAACGAATCAAGTCGGATGACGTTGTAAACTCACCTCCATTTAGAAATATATAAATCCACTTGAAAGAAAAAGGCTTTCAACTATGCTGCTTAGAAGGTTTTAATCAATATGTGGAAACATGGAGAAGACTCATTATGCTAGCAGAAATATCTATACAATAGAATATGTGAATGGCTAGTAATTATAGGTAAAACACTCTTCATACTAGCAGAAACATATATAAGATTGCATATAATATATGGCCAAACATAACAGGTAACTACTTGCAACTTGAGCTTATGAATGCACTGAGCATTAAGACAAACATCAGAAGCAATGTATAAAGTTTAATATACCAATGAAGAGATGGGATGACATCCTTCTGTCATTGAATATATATAAACCTGTAAAGATAGAAGATGAAAACTGAACAAATAGAGTGAAATAAGCTCAATGTCAAGATGTATTCATGAACATCTCCAAAGGATGAAATGCAGTTACAAGTCTTCAAGGATAGTCTTTGATAAGCCTTAGCTTTATAGTTTTTACATCCGAAATCAAATCCTATCAAAGAGGATCAAATAGTTAAAAATAACATAATATAAAACTAGTTACAAAACAATAGGAATAGATCCTATATAAAAGGAATCAAATCCTTATCTAAATCTGAAGTCTTCGACAACTGCATAGGTCTTCTGAGTGAATATAGGTAAACTCAAGATCCCTTTTTGACACATGTGCATATCTTGACCAAAAATAGAAAATCTCTTAAATCTTTATCTCCTTTGTATCGGCTTCAAAAACTTAAAAGAGAGATAGATATCTATCCCTTTTAATTTTATAATTCATTTAGAACCTTGCTGAAATGATTTGGCAGTGAAAACATCTGATCTAAGCAAAAATACCATCATTATGTCTGTCTCTGTGCTTTCGGTGGCTAGAGATTCCTGTGTAACCCGAATAGCCACCGAAAAAAGACTCCTGCGTGTTTTTGGAACCTGTAGCTGCAAATATTCAAACAACAACACGTCTAACTCCTTAATTTCTTTATGAGACATGGCCCTCCATATCTGTGAAGCTGTCACCTGTATAGTCAATCTGCATACTTGATGTGTTGATTTGTGGCTGACTCGTTGAATGCATTTTACGGTCAATATTCCATATGAATCGGGATTTTATATTTTATGAACTTTATATATACAACGCATACATAGTTCAATCAATGAGGTGTGGACAAGCTATGGATCTCGGCGCCAGGCTTGTGAAATAAACTTGTGGAATAACTCGTGTCTTGTCTAGTTGGTGGACTTGCGACTTGGACCTGTGGGTCCTTACATTTTTGGTTAAAAAGGAAAACCCGAGAGGTAGGTTAGGTAGACTTTAAAAAAAATTGCAAATGCATATAGAGCTTGAAATATGAATAGACTTAGGCATGAGGCGTAGGTATGGATAAGGCCCTAGGTCACTTTGCACACACCACTCTTGTTTTGATATTTTTTTACAAAAACTCAATAAAAACTAGGAACACATCCCAATTAAAAATCTCGAGCATGATTGATTATTTTTGGTTTTGCAAACCAAGAGGGTAAAGTCAAAGGATGATGGGAAAAAGTGATCAATAAGAACTTGATGACAAAGCTGGAGGTTAAGACACTGGCCAAAAACGCTCTCAAAAGTCCATTACATTTTGGTTGCTAACATCTAGCTCCAACTCGGGGATGGAATCCTCCCTGTGAGGTTCCAATAACCTAGCAGTTCCAGTTGCCTTATATGTTGGGTTATGGAGTCATCTGGCCCATGAAACCAATCTCTGAAAACTCTCACAACCTGTGCAACTAATATCTGTACATCTGTGGCTTGCTCTACTTATTCAACAAGCCAACAACTAAAAGAAAGTACTTGCTCATAAAACGAGATTATTCTCCTACTATTACTCTAACCGGATCTGCATTCGGGTTAGGTAAAGGTTGATTTCCATAATAGCCATCCAAACAACTTTACAACTGAAGGAATCTCATCTTTATCACTAATTAGCAGTTGATGTCTAGAATGTAACAGCAGTGATAGGAACTCATTCAGGAAACCATACTTACCCATAAACAATGGCAAGCTGAGGAAATTTGAAATATTCAGGTTCTTTGAAAAGTACAAGTCCATGAATGCTGCCACCAGATCCTTAAAAGGAATATCACAAACATGTTGGTCTTTGGGAAATAGCTGCTCAGCCATGACCGTTCCTTTGCTAGAAGACTGATCACTTTCTGGTTCTCTTGAGATCAACTTGTGATCATCAAAAACTCCAATTACCTCATCAAAATAGTGTTCAGAAGATGATGATAAAGCAATGTTTAAATGACAAGGACTATGATCAAATAAGAACATGTAGTTTCCTATGCAATCATCGGTTACCTTAGATTCATTCTGGTTTACAAACTGATCATAGAATTCAGACTCATACCTGTCTCTGGAGTACTATGCAAATATTGAAGAATCCTGACCTGAATCTGAAATGAGCTCATATGCTTGTTGTTGTTCCAAATCTGCTTCAGACTTGTTACTTTGTTGTTCAAAATCTGAAACATACTAACAGTCTTCCTGCTCCTGTGCAAGCAAATTTTCAAAACCATCTTGATCATGGATCCTCTTGGAAGCACGGATGTTCTCCTCCACTTCCTTTGCATCTTCAAACAACTGTCTTAAGGATGATGACTTCCTTTCTAACAGGAGAAGGGAAAGTTCTGAATGCAAACCCATAACATAATATATCATGGCAGTAGTCTCTGTAGGATGGATCTCCAAAGGCATATCATGATAAGTGCTATAGAATCTTCGATTGAAGATAGACAAAGCTTCGTCCTCCTCTCTCTTCAAAACCTAGAAATCAACGAGATATTCTCACCCCAATGCTTCAAAAAGGCATTTGACAACTCGATCCAAGAGCCAATAGAATCAGCTCTCAGACCCTTAAACCATGCAGCAACATCTCTGATCAAAGTTTTGGAAAATATCCTCATAATCACATCATCATGAACTATCTCAAACTGATCAAGGAAGTTCTCAAAAGCCCCTAAGTGCCTCTCAGTTGTAACATGATCATCTCCAGAAAACAGGGGAAGATACTTAAAGAAATCAAGAGGATAAGGGTTAAGGTGACATGGAAACCTCAAAGGTTTAAACATCCTATTTCTGATTTTGACTTGAAAAGCAGTGGGATGAACATGAGGGTTACTAATTTGATAACAAGGATCAACAATAAGGGAAAAAGGTGATGTGATCTACACAGGTTTTGAAACAAGTTTTATCTCCTCAAGGTTACATGGATGTTCAATTTCAGAAGAAATTTGGATATAGAGGTCATTTTATAAATGAGTTGAGGCACAAAGATTGATTCAACTTCTACAATACAAGAAGGCTGCAAATCTTCTTCTAAAGATAGATTTATAAAAGAGGGCTGATAATCTTCAGAATATACAAAACAGAGGATAATTCTTTTAACATGTGAAGGGAAAAGTACAAAGGAGCTGATAAAGAATAACAGCAGTTCATAAAGTAAACTGATGAACTGGTACCTGGATTTTGAATTCATCCTCTTCATCTTCTATCAACCAGGGTCCTCCCTAGTGGAGTCTTTAATGTGGAGTCGCCAAGCAAATGATTACAGTCGAAATTTATGTCTATCTCTTGTTTGCCATCAAGAAACAAATCTATGTCGTTCTCCCAGGGAAACTCTGCTTTCACTATCTTCCCAGCAACGACACTAATTTGTTATCACTCCAAGAAATTACTCCCTGACTGTAGAAGGGTGTAAGCTTGGTAACTTAATATTCAATAGTGTGAAGGAAAAATAATCAAGTCGGATGATGTTGTAAACTCACCTCCATTTAGAAATATATAAATCCACTTGAAATACCAAGGCTTTCAACTATGCTGCTCAAAAGGTTTTAATCAATATGTGGAAACTTGGAAAAGGCTCATTATGCTAGCAGAAAGATCTATACAACAGAATATGTGAATGGCTAGTAATGATAGGTAAAACACTCTTCATACCAACAGAAACATATATAAGATTGCATATAATATATGGCCAGACATAACAGGTAACTACTTGCAGCTTGAGCTTATGAATGCACTGAGCATTAAGACAAACATCAGAAGCAATGTATAAAGTTTAATATACCAATGAAGAGATGCGATGACATCCTTCTGTCATTGAATATATATAAACCTGTAAAGATAGAAGATGAAAACTCAACAAACAGAGTGAAAGAAGCTCGATGTCAATATGTATTCATGATCATCTCCAAAGGATGAAATGCAGTTACAAGTCTTCAAGGATAGAACCACAGTCCTCAGACTGTTTTCTCCCCCCCTTTGGCTCTTTGATAAGCCTTAGCTTTATAGTTTTTACATCTAAAATCAGATCCTATCAAAGAGGATCAAATAGCTAAAAATAGCATAATATCAAACTAGCTACAAAACAATAGGAATAGATACTATATAAAAGGAATCAAATCCTTATCTAAATCTGAAGTCTTCGACAGCTGCATAGGTCTTCTGAGTGAATATAGGGCAACTCAAGATCCCTTTCTGACACCTGGGCATATCTTGACCAAAAATAGAAAATCTCCTAAATCTTTATCTCCTTTGTATCGGCTTCAAAAACTTATAAGAGAGATAGATCTCTATCCCTTTTAATTTTATAATTCATTTAGAACCTTGCTGAAATGATTTGGCAGTGAAAACATCTAATCTGAGAGAAAATACCATCATTATGTCTGTCTCTGTGCTTTCGGTGGCTAGAGATGCCTGTGTAACCCGAATAGCTACCGAAAAAAGACTCCTGCGTGTTTTTGGAACCTGTAGCTGCGAATATTCAAACAACAACACGTCTAACTCCTTAATTTCTTTATGAGACATGGCCCTCCATATCTGTGAAGCTGTCACCTATATAGTCGATCTGCATACTTGATGTGTCGATTTGTGGCTGACTCGTTGAATGTGTTTTAGGGTCAATATTCCATATGAATTGGGATTTTATATTTTATGAACTTTATATATACAACAACATACATAGTTCAATCAATGAGGTGTGGACAGGCTATGGAGCTCGGCGCCAGGCTTGTGAAATAAACTTGTGGAATAACTCGTGTCTTGTCTAGTTGGTGTACTTACGACTTGGACCTGTGGGTCCTTACATTTTTGGTTAAAAAGGAAAACCCGAGAGGTAGGTTAGGTAGAATTTAAAACAAATTGCAAATGCATATAGAGCTTGAAATATGAATAGACTTAGGCATGAGGCATAGGTATGGATAAGGCCTTAGGTCACTTTGCACACACCACTCTTGTTTTGATATTTTTTTACAAAAACTCAATAAAAACTAGGAACACATCCCAATTAAAAATTTCGAGCATGATTTATTATTTTTGGTTTTGCAGGCCAAGAGGGTAAATTCAAAGGATGATGGGCAAAAGTGATCAATAAGAACTTGATGACAAACCTGGAGGTTAAGACACTGGCCAAAAATGCTCTCAAAATTCCATTACATTTTTGTTGCTAACAGGTTAATTATTGTTAGTTTTGCTCATTGTCAATTTATGAGTCAAAGTAGGAATAGATGGCAGTCTAAAGCTCCCTGCAAGGAGGTTAAGCCATCTAGTCAGTTTGTTCCTAGTTTGCAGGAGTTAGTTTTCCTAATAATAGTAAGTTCCTCTATTTGTGGAGGAGGTGGTTAGTAGGTAGTTTTCGGAATTAGAATTTGAATGGACAGGGAGGTAGAGATTCGGGAGTAGGAAAGGTAGAGACGGGGAGAGTGTGAGTCTCTTTGTACGGTAGATGAAGAATGTAAAAACTGGTTTGGAAAACTCGAGGGTTTCCTCCAAAATAATTAAGTAGTAAATAGATGGTGTTTTGGTATTTTACCTGTGTTTGTCTGTGAGTAAATGAAACTGTGCATGCGATCTTACACTAAGGTTATGTTTATAAAATTCATTGACAGATTAATGATTATCATTGATAGAGTCAGAGCTACTGGGAATGATTGTGTTAAATAACTCATATTAATGGATATCTTGTGTTTTCACCGTTAAAAAAAGTAGATACATGGTAGGGTTTTGCACAGAGACAGCCTAACTCGGATGAATGATAATTGTGTGCAGAAAGGAGTGGAATGGGTCTACGACTTAAGGAAAAATCATTGTGTGTTGGCTGTGTAGAGAGATTCTTCATTTATGTGGGTCAATAATATACATACTGCGAATTCTAACATCTGTGTGTGAAATCTATAGAGTTTCAGCATCTATGAATCTATGCATACTATAGAATTCATTATATATGAATTGGAGTTTTGTGTGAATAACCCTGTAGAATGGGAGAGAGAACCCGTAGAAGGAAGATGCCTGCATGTGGAGATTTGGGCATAAAATATTGAGGAGAATTGATGGCGGAATGGATTTAAAAAGCTGTGGAAAGATTGTGTGAAGTAAAACCATCGCTGAACTTGCAGCTCAATTTATGGACAAACGACGATGAATCTAAAAATTCTACAATCTAGGGTTTGTGCATAATGGAGTCTATTGTGTGACTCACAAGCGTTTTTCCAGGAAAAGACTTGGTTGAAGAGATTTACAAAGTTATCTTAACTACGTTTTGTTGAAGTGCGTGAAGCAACATTCGTTGAGGATGTTTTGCATTGAGGATTTGAAGGAAGGAAGAACGTGGGTTTAATGCCCGCATTGAATTGTTGACCAAGCAAATGAAATCCTTCAATAGAATTGTTATCCATATGAAAGAACCATAATATTGCGTTGAATGGATCGTTGGGGAAAATGGATACTAAATACTGTCTATTGAAATTGTTGCATAAGACTGGAATGCATAGAATGTTGGTAATGTCCATAGGCTGGAAATGATAAATTTATAAAGAAGAGTATAAGTAGGGTTCTTTGGGAATCCCTGCACCAATTTTGGTATCATAGCAAGAAAAGGTTCTTTGGGAAGAACAAAGGAGGACCCTACAAGAGATATTTGTGGACAGTGGCCTGTGAATAATTCGCAACAGAGAAGAAATTGCAGACAATAAGAAGGGTTTCAGCCAAGCAAGGTTGAGGAAGTTTGGTAAGTGATTATATCTTGTCATTTGATTGTATAAGATAATATGCATGTGTTCTTGGCAGGAAATAGCTGAAGGGAAAAGCATGATAGTGAATCATAGCTTGGAGGATGTGAAGGAGAAGAGTAAGTAAAGCTCTTAAAGAAGGGGAAAAGATTCAAGAATTTCAGCTAGCTGGATTGGTGAAGTTGCAGCAGTGTTTTGGCTGAAGCAGATACTGGTAAGAAGTAAGAGTGAAGGATTTCAATATTCATTGGCTTTCATATGAAGAGATAACTTGCTTGTAGGTGAAAGCAAAAGAATATTGTGAATGAACTAAGGCATCAAAGTGTATTGCTGGAGAAGGGAGACTAACTGTAGTTCTCCAGGGAAGGTGAGTAGGTGTAAAGCAACAACCTGTCAGCTTTAAAAGTTGAAGAGCAGGAGTGCTCAAGGGAAGGTTCTGTGTTAAGATCCAAGAAGAAGCAGAGTCACCAAGAGATGACTTGGGACTGGGAATAGGTGTTGTACTTGTTTCAAAAGTAGAAGAAGTTGGTTGCATCCCACAAGGTGGAACAGGATGAGTCCACAGCGGAAAGAAGAGATGGCCATTGATGGTTATCTTAGAGGTTCAAGGAGGAGTCACAATCAGAAAAGAGAAACCAGCAGAGATTCCAGTAGAAGGCCAAGCATGGGAAGACTTGGTGTGGTATCTACAGACAAGTTGATGGAGTCAGCTTGTAGTGATGGATTGGTTGTAGTCCATGATGAATAAAGGGGATTTCATGAGGGAAAAAAGACTATGGTTGTTGATAATCATAGTGAAGGTTCGGAGAAGGGCCATAGAAGATCAAGTCAGGAAAAGCTTGATAGGGAGTTGGATGAAATAAAAGTGCAGTTGGAAGTAATGGAAGAGTTTGTACAGAGGAATATGGAGGACCAAAGGTATGGCTGGGTTCTTTAGAGGAAAAGAATCAAGTGGATTCAGTTACAAAGGAGACTTAAGTATGATACAAGAGTTCAATTGGAAGAAGAACTCAGAGAGGCTGAGTTGCGGCAAAGAATGTGTGCTGAGGAAGAGGTTTATCTATGTGAACCTGAACAAGGATCTGCTCTTGATGAGAGTAGTGATGAAGATTAAGACACGAGATTAGATGATGGTTTCATGGATCCTTGGAAGGATGAAAACCAGTTAGAAGAACTGATGTATGAGACCAAAAAAGAGGCCTTGAAGCCTTATAATTTTGAAACTAATAATTGGTGTATGTATGCAGGATTTACAAATTTGAAATATGCTGAACAGTCACTTGGAACTATCACACAAGTAAAGAAGAAGATGGCTGACTGTGGTCGTGAAGATTTCTCAGGGATGGGTAATAAAAGATAGTTTCTTGATGTTGTCATGAAGATAGGAAGACAAATGACTACTCATGTTCATATGAGGAATATAGAGAAATATTACAGTCAAGTGAAGAAGAATGTTCAGCTGAAGGACATGCAGATTACAAGTCAGAAGGGAAATGATAAAGAGCTTGTTGATATCAGAGAAAGACTCAGTAAACTAGAGAAACTGATTCAGGAAAGCAATGAAGATGAACATTATGGATGGGTGATGAAGACAAATAGAGTGCAGTGGTTTACATTGCAGCAAAGGAAAAGACTACAGTCGTTAGTCTTGAGGAAGGATAGAGAGCTCAAGAAGGCTGAGCTGGAGCAAGGAAAGATAACGCAAAAAGAAGTCTATTCATGTGAACAAGAATCAGAAATTTTCCTTTGGAAAACTGATGAAGTGGATATACAATTTAAGAAGAACTTGATGATGTGTTTTGACAATGGAATTTAGCTGAAAGAATTGATGCCGAGACCATCTGGAGAGATCTTAGAATCACATGATTTTAAAACTGATGTTTTGTGTGTGAATGCAGGGAATATTGAAGCAGGACAACTATCTCATGTTGTCATAGGAGATGAGAAAAGCAAAGCTCAGGCTTTTCAAGATCAGGAAGAATATTTTTATAATCTTGTGAGAAAGGAAAAGGCATGGGGGCTTCACTCAATAAACCGCTATCATAGCACGTTCGTTCGTGGCATATGAAACAATACCCCTAATTTCACTAAATATTGGAAAATACCTTCCAAAATCATTTTTTTAACCCCCTCCCAATATGCCTTCCCAATTTAAAAAAACCCCTATTTTCACTAGATATTGTATGTATCAATTTTTTCATTAACATTTTGTATACCCCTTTATATTTCTACCTAGTATATTGATATGATACCCCTCTTATGACCCCACTTGCATTCTACAATGCACCTTGCTTCTTTCGATGTATATTGTGGATGCACTTTACTTCACCCACAATGCAATTACTCAACCACATATCATTATGATTTGCAACATCTAATGGTCTAATGAAGAGATAGGAGATCACTTCTTGTATGTCACTAGAGCCAATGCACATAGTATAATATTTAGATTGCATGTTGCAGTTCCCCAATCGCTGACTAAGCCTATTGTGGACTAGGTATCCAAGCCCCCAGGGCTTGTAACAAGCTCTAGGAGGTTGACTAAACCTCCCAAAGCCTGTAATAGGCACGAGTGGTTGGGTATTCAAGCCCCCAAGGCCTATCGAGGGCCTATAACAGGCCTTGGAGGCTTAGAGCCTCCCAAGGATATTTGTAACAACTGTCTGAGTGTTATTGGTAACAATTGGTTGTCAATGACCACTGTATCTCGACCATGATCGACTAGAACCCACTTCACCACGAAACCCCTGGCCTCAAGCATGCCTCAAGACACGATTTCCCTGCGTACTAGTAAGCTTGAGCCTTGCCTTAACCCGATTTCTCATTCGATCGTGATACCGCCATCTCCATTTGGAGGATATTTGTCAACCCACCCATATAGAAAAGACCCCAAAGTATTTTTGTATTGTTACATTAAATAAAAAAACCCTTTGCCCCTTAATATATAGGCAATATAATTTTTAGGTTTTCATGAATATTCAATACCGCAATATGAATGAACATGATATTATATTGCCTTCTAGTGAAGCCCCCGTGGGAAAAGGAACAAATACTAAATACTGTTGTGGAAGACTTTGTAGATATGGGACAGTCATTTAAGGTTGAAGTTAAAGAAGAGAAACTACGGAATGTTGCTACTGAAGACTTTGTGGGTGATCATCAATTTATGAAGGATGTTAACCTTGAAGACAGTCAAGATAAAGAAGGTTGGTTGACAATAAATATAGAGGAAGAGAATGATAAAGAAAGTGTAGAGCTTTTGGAAGAAGTTCCAAATGAGATGACAAATTTGTGGCATGAGCTAAGCCTCTTAGAGAATAGACTAGCAAAACAGAGAATGAACATTCAGATTGTGGAATTGGAATTGAGTGGAGATGAGGAGATTGTCACCAATGAAAGATCTAGAAAAGAGGTAGTCAAGAAATTTGAATTCTTGAACAAATACAGTGAATACCTTGTGTCTGAGGATTTGTGTAAATATGATACAAATCTATGTGTGGAAACAGTGAAATTTGAAGTAAATTCAAGACAGGAAATTGGTTTTGAAGATCAAATTGGAATGGAGAGAAGTGAAGCTTTGAAGTCTCACAATGATGAAGAAGTTATGTTGCTGCAGTATAGTGATGATGAACAACAAACTGTCTTGAGGAACAATGAAGAATATGGAGATATAAAGTATCCTTTATACTTGAATTAGTAAGTGAAGCAGAGAAGGTGTTTGATTTTAAGCAATACAGTTTTGTTGGGGTAGAAGAAGATGGTAGAAAAGAAGCAGAATGCTATGATTGGCATAATGATAGTACATCATGTGAAAGACATCACATGAGAGTAAAGTTCCTAAGATATTTGTTGAAGAAACCTAGGTATAGAAGTGAAATTAAAGCTCAAGGATAGCAGATGCATGTTGTAGAGGAAGGTGTCCTCAAGGACATTAAGGATGAAAGGATGGTAGAGGTAATCAATCTGCAAATTAAAAGTGAAAGAATGAAGTTGGATGAGAAACTTGATGAATTGTGGATAGTGATTTCAAAGCAATTCAGAAGAATGTGTAATATGAGGAAAGGAGAGATGAATTGTTTTAATTCATCAGTTGAAGAAGAAGTGTTGGGTGAATGCAATAGTAGATTGAAACATAAAGTGTGGAAGCCTGGTAAGTTGAGGCTAGATCTGAAATGTGATGGAAGTGAAGGCAGTGGAGAGTTGCAGTCAAGTGATTAGGCATTGGATGCATATGACCTCGAGGTCATAATTTTCTTACCTTGGGAGTCTAATGCAGGAGCATCAAGGGAAAGGCTAGCAATGTGATGCATTGGTCACATGTTGTGGCTTTGGAAGAGGAATAGTAGTCCTAAGGATTTGAGGACTTTGATTTTCAAAGTATTTTAATCTAAATGGTTAATTATTGTTAGTTTTGGCCGTTGCCAATTTCTGAGTCAAAGTAGCAATAGATGGCAGTCTAAAGCTCCCTATGAGGAGGCTAAGCCATCTGGTCAGTTTGTTCCTAGTTTGTAGGAGTTAGTTTTCCTAATAATAGTAAGTTCCTCTATTTGTGGAGGAGATGGTTAGTAGTTAGTTTTCGGAATTAGAATTCGAATGGACAGGGAGGTAGAGATTCGGGAGTAGGAAAGGTAGAGACAGGGAGAGTGTGAGGCTCTCTGTACGGTAGATGAAGAATGTAAAAACTGGTTTGCAAAACTCGAGGGTTTCCTCCAAAATAATTGAGTAGTAAATAGATGGTGTTTTGGTATTTTACCTGTGTTTGTCTGTGAGTAAATGAAACTATGCATGCGATCTTACACTGAGGTTATGTTTATAAAATTCATTGACAGATTAATGATTATCATTGGTAGAGTTAGAGCTCTGGTTTCATTAAGCCAGAAGCTTCTGTGAATGATTGTGTTAAATAACTCATGTTAATGGATATCTCATGTTTTCACCGTTAAAAAAAAGTAGAGACATGGTAGGGTTTTGCGTAGAGACAGCCTAACTCGGATGAATGATAACTGTGTGTAGAAAGGACTGGAATGGGTCTACATCTTAAGGCAAAATCATTGTGTGTTGGTTGTGTAGAGAGGTTCTTCATTTCTATGTGTCAATAATATACATACTGCGAATTCTAACATCTGTGTGTGAAATCTGTAGAGTTTCAGCATCTATGAATCTGTGCATACTATAGAATTCATTATATATGATTTGGGGTTTTGTGTGAATAACCCTGTAGAATGGGAGAGAGAACCCGTAGAAGGAAGATGCCTGCATGTGGAGATTTGGGCATAAACTCTTGAGGAGAATTGATGGTGGAATGGATTTAAGAAGCTGTGGAAAGATTGTGTGAAGTAAAACCATCACTGAACTTGCGGCTCAGTTTATGGACAAACGAAGACGAATCTAAAAATTATGCAATCTGCGTTTTGTGCAGAATGGAGTCTATTGTGTGACTCAAGAGCGTTTTTCCCGGAAAAGTATTGGTTGAAGAGATGTATAGAATTATCTTAACTTCATTTTGTTGAAGTGCGTGAAGCAACATTCATTGAGGATGTTTTGCAGCAAGGATTTGAAGGAAGGAAGAACGTGGGTTTAATGCCCGCATTGAAGTGTTGACCAAGCAAATGAAATCCTTCAATAGAATTGTTATCCATTTGAAAGAACCATAATATTGCGTTGAATGGATCGTTGGGGAAAATGGATACTAAAGACTGTCTATTGAAATTGTTGCATAAGACCGGAATGCATAGAATGCTGGTAATGTCCATAGGCTGGAAACGATAAATTTATAAAGAAGAGTATAAGCAGGGAGTTCTGGGAATCCCTGCACCAGTATAGACCAACTAAAGAAGCAGTTTGGTTATGGCATGTTCTGACTAAGCTTGGTCTGGTTCCGAAATCGTCCACTATGTTGAATGTGATAATCAGGGTGCAATACATCTTGCTTATAATCCGGTATATCACTCCAATAAAAAGCATATCGACCTTGATTCTCATTACATTAGAGGTCTCATTGCAGATGGTATTCTTTCTCTTGAGTATTGTCCTACCGAGCACCAGGCAGCCGATATCTTCACCAAATCCTTAACAGCAGTGAAGTATGTGCACCTTCATTCTTTTCTTGGGATGAGGGAAGTTGTCATCAAGGGGGAGCAGTAATGACTCCTTCCTTCCTTAGTGTTAGTGAGGGATTTTCTCCCAGCCATTATTAAGGGGGAGTGTTGGAATATATTAATTATATTCCTTGGAAGGTAATAATTTCTTTGTATTATGTCGAAATTTATCCACAATCTTATGTAAAAGAGTAATACATTTACCCCATATACATTATGGTAAAGTATACTCTTGATATCCACCATTATATAAAGAGATGTTATTATGGAGAATTATATTATCTCACATGCAATATGTGAGAGTAATTCCTCCACATCTCTTGGTATATAATAGGGTCAAGGGAGTCACATATAATAGGGTCAAGGGAGTCACATCACAAGTACTGAGATACAAAAAGTGATAAAGTGGTATATGCTCATAGATAGTATTGACACATGGTTTTGTGATCTCATGCTCTGCTATATTTGTATTGGGGTTATTTATAGTTTCTCTCTTGTAAGATTGAAGGAGATTTCTGGAGACAATAGAAGACAACCTTCACGTGGACGTAGCCCAATTGGGTGAACCACGTATATCTGGTGTTATCTTTTCCTTGTTCTCTTTCTGTTCTTATTCACTGTGATATGGTATTGATTTATAAGATAGGTAAAGCTAGTTTAGATAGATATTAAGTTCTAACACAAGTTTCCAAACCTGGTTGAAGGTTTTTTCGGAGGTTGGAGTCACAATTAGCTTGTGACTCTAGCAAAAAAAAATTCTCTGTCAAATTTATGGTGTGCTTCTCCCAAATACATCAACTGGAAAATTTGGTTGTCTAGAAATAAACAAATCTTTCAAGGGAAAAAAGCCTCTTCCAATAGAACAACCATGAATGCAAAACTTCAAATGAAAGAATTCCTCTCAGCTCAGGGCTAGTTGATTAAGCTTCCAAGAAATATTTCTCCCCCTGAAATCCAATGGGATTCTCAATTCATGAGGATCAGTTCCCTTCATTCCAATCGTAAATCTGAAAAGTAGCATTGGGCAATTGATCTACAGCCTATGGAATTCCAATTGTGGAGGGATAGTCAATCCCATTATGCTCTCTTTTCCGATGGTTCATTAAAAGGAAACCCAAGAGAGGTAGGAGTAGGAGGGACCATTTTTTACCGTGGAGGAAAAAAGATCAAATCCTTTCAATGGGGTTTAGGGAAGAGGACAAACAATCATACATAATGGGCAGTGCTAATGCAAGGTATGGAAACAATGTTTGAGTTAAACATAGATTCCTTCTAGGTTTTTGGTGACTCGTGGATTGTCATTCAAACAATAAAAAACATCCAGTTTGGAAAAGGGAAGGAGGCGAGTAAAGTTAAAAAATTAATTCTGGCCTTTTCCCCATACATCTCAAAAATTCAATTATTTCATGTAAGGCATCAAATCAAAAAACAAGTCGGCAGGATTTCCAATATCGATGCTAAGATTAAGCAAGGGGAATTGATGATCAACAATAATTTAGGGCCCATTGTCAAATGGACAAATTGTTTCCAACTATAGTATTCATGTCTCGACTTAATCCTATGAGGCTAATTAATGGTTCCATGCCTCATTGTATGTGGAGAAGGGACGAAGGCGACATTCATGACTTGGATTTAATGAAGAGGAGGACATATGGTACACAGAGGTGGTGGGTGGGTATGAGCATTATATTCTCTAGCCTATTTTCCATCATCAATGCATCCTTTGTTCAAATTAAATGTTTGGGATCTCACACGATGGTTCAGTGTTTGGATATGGAGGATCCTTCGCACACATTCAGTCATGTTCGTTTAGGTAACGTTCGGTCTCTCTTTTTCTAGCTGAATGTTTTTGGGAGAAATAATAGAGGGGCATGGTTTGAAATCCAAGAGGAGTATATGTTTGAAGGAAGTGGCAGTACAATGGAGAAGATATCTGTAGCATCTTCTTTTGCGGAGGAAAAAGTCGCGGAGAAAGTTCTGGAAGAGGTATGAGATCTTTAAAATGTTATGGTAGAATATAGAAAGATGTTGAGGTGTGTGTTTGAGGTTTCAAAGGTGGCCTTGGACGAGAATAGGAAATATTTGTTGGATATCACGAGCATTGATTATCGTGTGGACGACTTAGAAGGTGGGTATTGTGTTCCAGTTGGTGAAATTGAGGACATCAAGCTTGGCTTGCAGGAAATGGAAAGGTTGTTAAGTTCCGAGCATGAGGAAATGTGTCAGGTTTTTGTTAAGTTTCGACCAGGAGCAAAGAATGTGTGCAAACGAGCGAAATGAGGCACATTTCATCCAACTGAAGAACATATTGAAAGAATTGCAGGAAGATATCAACGGGCTAAATAGTGGATACAACAAACCCTCGCGTGAATAGATTGAAGGATCCCCAATGGATGAAGTTTCCACCATTCATCCGGTTGCAGATGAAGACCTGGTTTAGGAATGAAGTCTCTTTTCTGTCGATATATATGTAGACATTTTATTAGAGTTTACACAGTTAGAGGAAGTAAAATCATTTATGGGAAGCAATGTAATTTTGTATATCAGACAGAGCAGGTTGGGGATATGGATTGTATGGATTTATCATGCACAAACCTATTTTTTAAATCTTTTTTTGATGTCGTGGGACGATATGTAAATTCTATTTTAATATATAAATATAATTTCTCGTTCTTGTTAAAAAAATTGCAATTCGTGTAAAACAATGAGTGATTACAACTACGCATGGAGAACAAGTAACAAATAACTTGATTACAACTACGCATGGAGAACAAGTAACAAATAACTTGTTCATAACACTTAACTTGTTAATGGAACTTAACTTGTAACCTATTGTGTTCACCAGCCACAAATTAAGTGGTTATGCTAGTTTATAACATTTCGTTAGGAATTAATTTGAAAAATAAAATATTTTATTTATTTGTTGGGAAATTTTTAAAATAAATTTTAATAATGTTTTATCTTTTGTTAATAGGTTGATTTAAAAAATCATGAAAGTCTTGTATTAAATTAGAAATTATTTTATTATTAGGTTGCTAATTTTTTGTTAATTTTTAGTTATTTTAATTTTTTTCCTCATGCTAAGTAAAGTTTATGAAATTTTAGGTATTAAATTTAATTTTCTACAAATTAAAAAATAATAATTAAAAATTTTCAAAATTAAATTAACTAATTTCGTGATTGGTTTATAACATGGATTTGACAAATTTTCCATGATGTACAAATTAATAATATATGTTCATAAAAAATGTTGCTAGTTAATTATAAAAGTAGTTAATTGCTTGTCAGTGTTTTGCACCAGAAACTCTAGCTTTAGTTGTATCAAAATAACTTAAGATTTAATCGTACAAACAATGCCATAATATGACGGTATTTAAAGTTTAAGGTTCAGATGGATCAGAGTTTTGCGCGCTTCTTTAATTGTAAGATCTAGACATTCCAACATCACATTGTGTAACTAACAGGTTGTCTAGAAAGACGAAAGAAAGGAGTATATACCCTGTAATCAGTCTACTACACCATTTTTGCATACTCACCATTTTTGCGGCATTTATTTCAGCTGTCTATTGGTTCTGTTCGGCATCTATTTCAGCTACCCATAGTTATATGATGTCCCTGGTGGATGGCAGTTGAGGATGACTGTATTTGAGACTTATTCATTTTTGGATTGTATATTTTTTGCTTAGATGACTGTTGGGGACTATTCTACTGGATATTTCTATTTAGATGACTGTGGTCCAAGTTGTGGACGACCTGGGGACCTATGGTCTTTTTTTTGTCTTTTTTTTAGACTATTCTGTTACGGTTGATGACACAATTCTGTCATTTGTTGACATCTGGCTCTATCTGATAGGGATAGTATACTTTGTATGATCTGACAGCTGGACTTATTTACTATTTCGCATATTAATAGTAAGTTGAATTTTTCTGTGAAAAAAAAATCAGTCTACTACAGTAAATCTTAGTGAGTTGGAAAAGTCGACGTTACCCAAGGACGAATCCGACAATTGATAGTACACCAACGGCAAGACCCACATCTTTAATATGCGCTTTAACAAAATTTATGAGTGTGCACATGTGCCATCGTAGCAACAACAAGATCCACATCATTAATTTCTTGCATTTATCTGCATGCGAGGAGATTTTTTGGTGTAGAAGTTGCTGCCATGGGAGATTCAGTAATGTGCAATGGAGACCTCAGAATGAGCTGCTTGTGGGCTCTGCTTTTGTTTTCTGGTAAGCGTTTGTTTTGTTGTTCACTGCATTGCATTTATGTATTCTCTCTGCTTGTGGGTTCTAAAATGGATTATTGAATTCTTGATGCCCTAGATGATTCAAGAAGAGTTGGTTAGGACCTTACTAGATTGATACTTGACAGTGCTCTGCTATTTATTTATTTTCCTGTGGAATCTTTTTCAGAGGCCCAGATTTTGAGTTTGAGTGGGGTGCAAAAGTAAATCTGTGCTTATTAGGAACCCATCGTCTTACCCATTTGTGAATGTTTTCTATGAACTCCCATGAAATGCATCTTAGCGTTTTGCAGTTATACAACAGTGTTGGTATTAATTGCAATCATCTACCGCTATTTGTAGCGAACTCTCATTTATTGCATATTAGTTTTTGATCTATGTATCCAGATATGAAGATGAATCTAGATCTGACACGCTATGCATCTTGGGATTGGAGAACCGGCTGCCCAGCAGGGCATTCTTTTTGTATCATTGCTTTTTATGTTAATGGAGGATGAATACGAGCGGAGCTCTGTTTTTCTTTGTGTTTTGTCTCCTTTGTCCCTTCATTGTGGTATCAGAGCAATACCATGGCGTAGAGCTTAGTCTCCGCCATCTCAGAAGCCAGAATTCGTGAAGCTTTCCTTTTATAGAGATTCTGTGGGTGCCTAGACTGCCCGCTTCAGAATGTAAGTTGTCCAGTGTATCAAGACGTCGTTTTTTTTCTCTGAAAGGAATCGTAGTTCGTGGGTTAGATTCTGTAGCAGTGTGTTCAAGCTGCGCTTTCGTCTTTTGTGAAGAGAAGTGATGGCTTGTGTGAAGAGAAGTGAGGGTTGAAGCCCATGATGACAGAGTGAAAGGACTGGAGGTTGCGTCCCTGGAAAAGGAGAGGGTCGTAGCCCATAGTTTTCTATTTTGTTGAGAAGAAGAAATCTCCTGCCACCAATATCTGGTGTTGGGTGAGTCGGTGCTGCCTTTGCAGAGGGTGTTGAACCATTTCTGTTAATAGCTACAGCGTGAGGCAGTTTCTCTGGATGAGTATGAAAGAAAACCTTTGTGGTTTTTGAAGAAGTCTCAATGTTTCTGTTTGTGCCCATGTCTGATGAGCTACGCTTGCTCACATTATCTAGAAGTCATCGTGGCTTGTAGTTTGTCTAATTCTGCATCTGTGTATGCGAGCCAGTTGAGCCGACAGCTTTGCTGCCGTTATGGAAATGAAGTAGCAGTTGTTGATGTCGTGAGTTTTGAATTCCTTGGTTCAGATGTGTTAATGTTGAGTGCTCTCATTGTTAATGATAGAGCAGATTTATTGTTGAATGCTCCCATAGTTTAGTGGATGAGAACTAGTGGTTGAGCGATCTTGTGGGTATCCCACGTGCTGTTGAGCCATCTGCATAGGAGGAGGAGTTGTCTATTGTCTGTGGACGTGAAGAAGCTAGAAAGAGGGTCATTGTCCACTGTTGCTTAGTGGAAGGATCCATGTGGGCTTGAAATTGTGAACCATCTACAACTAGCAAGGAAGTCGTGGAGGAACATTGAAACAGAGCACTCTGCCTACAGTTGCAAAAGAAGAAATTTCAGAAAATCTGAGCCATGGCGTCAAGCAGCTTCGGAGCACAGCCTCAAATTCCACCTTTGACTGGTAAGAACTATGAATTTTGGTCCATAAAAATGAAAACTCTTCTTTGTTCACAAGATTTGTGGGATTTAGTTTAGAATGGGTACATAGAGCCCCCTAATGAGGCAGCCTATTTGTCTTTAACACAAGCACAGAAAGATTTGCTGAAAAACAACAAGAAGAAAGATGCTAAGGCACTTTATCTCATTCAGCAAGCCATGGATGATTCAATCTTTCCTATAATAGCATCAGTAAGAAAATCCAAATATGCATGGGACATCTTAGACACAGTTTATCAGGGTTTAAGTAAGGTGAAGGTTGCTAAACTACAAACCCTCAGAAAAAAAATTTGAAAATATGCAAATGAATGAGACACAGACTGTAGATCAATTTCATAATCATCTAATGACAATTGTAAACCAGATGAGAACCCATGGTGAACAAATTTCTGACCAAAAGGTGGTGGAAAAGGTATTAAGAAGTCTGCCCAGCAAATTTGATGTTGTTGTTGTGGCAATTGAGGAGTCAAAGGATTTGACTCAGCTCTCCATTGATGAGTTAATGGGATCCCTGTTATCCCATGAGTCTAGGGTAAATAGAAACTCAAATTTATCACTTGATACTGCTTTCAAGACACAGCTAATAGTTGGAAGAGGAAGAGGAAGGCCATTCTATAGAGGCAGGGGCAGATTTCAATTTCAAAGGGAAAAAGAATCAAATATAAATAAGACTGGTAGGTATGTCCAAAACCCAAATCCGGGAAACTCTAGAACCACAAGTAATAAATTTTATCAACAGCAGAATCAAAGAATTGATAAATCCAAAATTCAGTGTTTTTATTGTAAGAAATTTGGGCATTATGCTAGGGAATGTAGAAAGAAGGAAGCAGATGCCAGAAAAAAATCTGCAAATCTAGTTGAGAAATCAGAAAATAAAACTGATTCAGTTCTTATTACTTGCAATGTTGCACAAGAGAATCCAAATGATGTATGGTTTCTAGACAGTGGCTGTAGTAATCACATATCTGGAAACAAGGAAGTGTTCACTGAAATAGATAGTTTGGTACAGTCTAAAGTGAAGTTTGGAGATGATAATAAAGTTTCAGTCAATGGCAGAGGTATGGTTAATCTATTTGCAAAAAATGGAGATAAAAGACATATTAATGATGTGTATTTTGTACCTGGTCTGAAATGCAATTTAATTAGCATTAGACAACTAATGGAGAAAGGCCATAAGGTAATTTTCAACCATGACACTTGCATAATTCTTGACAAGAATCCTAGAAAAGGGTTGATTGCAAAGGTTAAAATGACTAAAAATAGAATGTTTCCACTTACATTAAAGAGTGAAATTCAGAATTATGTGAATGCTTATAAAGTTCAAAGTTTGGATCAGTCTTGGCTTTGGCACTTGAGGTATGGTCATTTGTATTTTGGGGGATTAAACTTATTACAGAAAAACCAAATGGTTAGAGGGTTGCCACCAATTGAACAACCAGCAAGCTCATGTGAGAGTTGTATCTTAGCAAAACATCATAGAGAAGCTTTCCATGTAGGCACTTTGTATCGAGCAAAAGAACCTCTAGAGATAGTTCATACAGATTTGTGTGGACCAATGCAGGATCCATCATTGGCTGGAAACTTATACTTTCTAACTTTTATTGATGATTACAGTCGAAAAACATGGGTATATTGTATTAAACAAAAATCAGAAACTTTTGAAGTGTTCAAGAATTTCAAAACCTTGGTTGAAAAGCAAAGTGGAAAGTTCATCAAAGTGTTGAGGTCTGATAGAGGAGGCGAATACAAATTGAATGAATTCATGGAATTTTGCAGAAATCATGGAATTAAGAGGCAGTTTACAGCTCGGTATACACCACAGCAGAATGGTGTGGCAAAAAGGAAAAATAGGACAATTATGAATATGGAAAGAAGCATGTTGAAGGCCAAGCATTTGTCAAATGAGTATTGGGCAGAAGCAGTTGCATGTTCAGTCTACATCTTGAACAGATGTCCTACAAAAAGTGTGAGGAATAAAGTACCGGAAGAAGCTTGGAGTGGCAAGTGCTGCAATGTCTCACATCTTAGAATATTTGGGTGTGTGGCTTACTCCCATGTACCTAAAGAAATTAGAAGGAAGTTGGATGATCAAAGTGAAAAATGTATCTTCATTGGGTATAGTGAGCATTCTAAAGCATATAAACTCTATAATCCTATTACCAAGAAGCTGATTGTAAGTAGAGATGTAGAATTTAAGGAGGAGGAATCATGGGATGGAAGTATTGATGAAATAGTTACACATGGAGCAGCTTTACCTCATGTTGAAGATGATGAAGAAAATGTACAAGATGGACAACAAATTCCACATTCATATGTACCTGCACATGTACCAGGATCCAGCACACCAAGAAGGAGCACAATAGACTTTAATTCACCTCAAACAAGAACACCAAGAAATTTTATGCAAGAAGAGCAACCGGGACTTGGAGGCCAGCATACATCAAGCTCACAAGTGATGAATCTGATCCTACTCTAGCAGAATTGAGATCTAGGATTAGAGGACAAAAATCTAGAAGCCTAAGAGAAATCTATGAACAACATGATGAAGAACTGGATTTGAACTCAAATTTTGCATTATTGGCTTATCAACTAGTTAATTTTGAAGAAGCAATTAAAGATGATGCATGGATAAAAGCTATGGATGATGAAATAGATGCTATAGAGAGAAATGAAACTTGGGAATTAGTAGATTTACCTGATGGAAAAGACTGCATAGGTGTAAAATAGGTCTATAAAACAAAATTGAATGTTGATGGAAAGGTTGAAAAACACAAGGCTAGGCTTGTAGCACAAGGTTTTAGTCAACAACCTGGCATAGATTATAATGAGACTTTTGCACCGATAGCGAGACTAGACACAGTTAGACTTGTTTTAGCTATTGCAGCACAAAATAATTGGAATGTGTATCAGATGGATATAAAATCTGCATTTTTAAATGGACATTTAGAGGAGGAGGTTTATGTAAAACAACCAATTGGGTATGAAATAAGAGGATGTGAAAATAAAGTTTACAAGCTAAAAAAGGCTTTATATGGGTTGAAGCAAGCACCTAGAGTGTGGTACAACAGAATAGACTCATATTTACTGAGTAATGGATTCAATAGATGTGCTAGTGAGCCTACATTGTACACAAAATCAAATCAGCAAGGTAAAATCATGTTTGTATGCTTATATGTTGATAACTTAATTTTCACAGGAAATCTGTCTATAGAAGCATTTAAAACAACAATGAAAACAGAGTTTGAAATGACAGATTTGGGAATGATGAAGTACTTCCTTGGAATTCAAGTTGATCAATCTGAAAAAGGGATTTTCATATGTCAATCTAAGTATGCTAAAGATGTATTAAAAAGATTTTGAATGTTGAATTGTAAACCAGTCTCAACACCAATAGCAACAGGAACTAAACTAAGTAAAGAGGACAATGAACCTTTTGTGGATCCAGCACAATTTAAGAAATTAGTTGGAAGTTTGATGTATCTAACAGCAACTAGGCCAGATATCATGTTTGCGGTGAGCTTAATTTCCAGGTTTATGGAATCTCCAAAAGGGTCGCATTGGCAAGTAGCAAAAAGAATCTTAAGATATGTTTCAGGAACAATGAATTATGGAATTTTGTGTTCAGCAGGTTCAGATTTCAGATTAACAGGCTACACAGATAGTGACTTTGCAAGCAGTATAGATGACAGGAAAAGTACAATAGGTTATGTATTTAACTTTGGTTCTGGTGCAGTTTCATGGGCATCAAAGAATCAACCCATAGTGACCATTTAATCAACTGAAGCGGAGTATGTAGCAGCCACGTCAGCAGCTTGTCAAGCAGTATGGATGCGGAGAGGTTTGTCTGAGTTGTTGCATGAACAAGAGGATCCAACAGTGATATTTTGTGACAATAATTCTACAATTGCATTATCAAAAAACCAAGTATTTCACAAAAGGAGCAAGCACATAGATACTCGATACCACTTCATCATAGAACTGGTTAACAACAAAGAAATTAACATGAAATTTTGCAGGTCAAAGGAACAGCTAGCCGATATATTTACTAAGCCTTTAGCAAAGGAGCTTTTTGAGTTTCATAGAGAGAATCTTGGCATTGTTAATGCAGTATGTGTATGACTGTAGATATAGGTTGGATATCATAATTCTGTCAATGATATATTCTGTTTTGCTTTTGTTTTTTTTTTGTTGAAGGTTGCAATTAAGGGGGAGTTTGTTGGTATTAGTTGCAATCATCTACCGCTATTTGTAGCGAACTCTCATTTATTGCATATTAGTTTTTGATCTATGTATCCGGATATGAAGATGAATCTAGATCTGACACGCTATGCATCTTGGGATTGGAGAACTGGCTTCCCAGCAGGGCATTCTTTTTGTATCATTGCTTTTTATGTTAATGAAGGATGAATATGAGCGGAGCTCTGTTTTTCTTTGTGTTTTGTCTCCTCTGTCCCTTCAAACAATGTCTTTCTTGGGGAATTCATGCAACCCGATTGAGATATGTTTCATGTAAGAAAACAAGAATTTCCAATTACTGTTATAACTTCATGCCATAGATTAATTATATTCTCATCATTTCATTAATCATCCAATACTTTGGGAAAATATTAATTTGAACAGTACAATATCTGCAGAGTCGTCATCCAGCTGTAGAATACCATGGGGTTGCATGGGCCATTAGTGGTTGCCCTGTAAGGTGTAGAAAAACTTCAATCAAATATGAAGATTTGATTTGTCTTGTTGGATATAAGTTGGAGGATCATCAAGCCACCAAAAATCATATATAAACTTTGACAATATTGCTGGATTGATATGTTTATCTCTGTTTTTATGGATCCACGCAGTGATAAACTTGGTCATCACAACTTTGAGTTTTTCAGGAAACTGGTCCTACCGGATGGATCCGTTTTGCCACCACGATTTCCTTGTCGGCCTACTTCTGATTTCTTGTTTAATGATCCCAACCGTGATGGAAAGAGGTATAGAGGTATAGATGGCTGGATTCATATTCCACTCTGAATCTAAATAAATAATGTTTTCATTTACAAATTGCCCTCTTCCACGCCAAAATAACTTCTTCCGGTAATTGGCAACGTGCACACATGCAAGCCTGTGGCGTCAAATAAACAATGACAAAAGTTAACTCAATTTAGCAACATGTTGGTTGCAGTTTGTTGAAAATTTGGAACATGAACAAATAAAAAAGAGTTTTAGGGGTATTCAATTGCCAGGGAGCTGTTTGGAGCAATGTAGACAAGAAAAATGTATTTCACGACAAAAACCCAAATACATTATCAAGAAGTGTTTGACCTCAAGATGTACATTTGTTGGAAGAGGCAGCAGAAGACGATTGAGATGGTGACTCAGCAATATTTACTCATTCTGGTATAAATAGATTTCGCTAGTACCCGCAGCTGAGTTTGTTTCTAAGACAATCCTATGTTATACTATTTCAGTTCTTCTGAGATTATTTTGTTTTGCAGGTGAAATCACGCGTCTTCCAAAACATGCAGTTTTACCAGTCACACTCAAAGTTCTGGAGAAATAAATTTACATAGTCTCACCAATAAAGGTTAACAATCCTGCATACTACTAACACAGGCAATTCGAATACATTAGTTTACAACATACTAATTGTGGAATCATGTTTATTTATTTTGTATTTTGCAGGGTTTAGGAGCAGGGATGAAAGAATGAACTCTCATGAGCTCCAGAGTGAAACTTGGTGTTGGACAACCCCTAAAACTTCTTGGGATGAAAGAATTTTCCATCTATGCGATTCTATGAGCGTGGAAGTTGAAAATCACTTTCTCTTAGAATGCTCAACTTTCACTCACATTAGATCTCAGTTTAAAAATCTTTGCTCCGGCACTAACCTTTTTAGCCTTTTAAATCCCCAAAACTATAGCGAACTAGGGACACTCCTCTATAAGCTTTTTGAGCATTGAAATAATATTTTAAAGAAAACCAAAATATCTCTATCTTCTTAAGGTTTTATAGACCAAGATTGGTCTCAATGGACGTTAAAAACAATCATCGTCATCATAAAAACATTGCATATTTATTAATTTTTTTAATATAATGATATATATAATATAAGCTAATTATATAATGATAAAAAACATATTTTATTTAAATTTAAAAATATTTTTAAAATAATTATTTAATTAAAATTTTTAAAAACATATATGACATACTTGAGTTTTAAATATAATTTTTATTTATACAATGTTTAAATTTTGTTTAATTTTCTATATTTATAAACTTTTTAATAAAAATAATTATTATTATCATTATAATTTAAATTTGGAAAAAATTAAAATCAATTATTGTTATTTTTAATAAAATAATATTTATATAACAATATAACTATATATATCTATATATACAAAGTTTTCGATTATCACGAAAAGATGTAAATTTTATAATTACATACTTCTTAATTCCAAGAAATCATTGAACCTCTAAATTAAAATGAGAAATAACTTATTCATTAGGTAGAGGGTTTGGAGGAGAAATATAAGATTTTATAGAGTCAAAATTTCCAGATATGATTGATAAGGGAAGCAGATTTAAATACAAACGACTCCTTCTAAACAACTATGAAAATTTAGACTTGTAATAGAACTCCTTTATTTTGAAATGAAATTTTTAAAATCAAATTAAGAGATCTCAAATAAATTAACATAATACTCAAACCATAACAACCCAATTATCATGGAGGTAGAATATGGAATGATAGCCTTTCCTTGGGTTTGGATGTTTTACATACAAATTTGATCTCCACTAGCACATTGTAGACCATGGCTTAATCATGATGGGGTAGGAACTATGATATAGAATTGATCTTCTACAAGTGCAATATGTGGGAAGTGTAAATCTAATGACAAATCAACAATTTTAACATGTGTTTTTCAGAAAAAATGATAGTGGATACCCAAAAAACATTTCCTAAGCAGTTTTTTGTTATGAAGTTTGTCTTGTTTTTGCAACAACACTATACTAGAATAAATTGTGTGATCTTTTGAAGTATATTTATAAATATTTTTGAAATAATTATTTATATTTTTTAAATTAAATTTATAAAAAAATGCATATTATATATTATTACATAAGTTTTGAATAATAGTTTTTAATTTAAGATTTATTTTATATAATGTTTATGAAATATAGTTTAATTTTTTTATATTTATAAAAATTTTAATGTTTAAATTTCAGTTATGAATGTTTTAATGAATGTTTAAGTTTCAATTATCAAGGAAAGATGTAAATTGCAAGTGGCATAACAATTACTTTGGTTTGAAATTGTCATCTAGAATAAGAAAATATTTTCTATATATCTTAAAAGAGATAAATATATAGGTAGATATAACAATTGCACACTTACCAATTACCAAGTAATCCTTGAACCTCTAAGTCAAAATGAAAAATAACTTATTCATTAGGTGGAGGGTTTGAAGGAGAAATAGGAGATTTTATAGAGTCAAAATTTCCACATATGGTGGATAAGCGAAGCAATATAAATACAAAACAACTTCTTTGAAACAACCATGAAATTTTAGAATTGTAATAGAACTCCCTTCCTTTGAAATGAAAATTTTAAAATCAAACCAAGAGATCACAAATGAGTTAACATAATACTTCATACAAACTTTAATTCAACCATCCCTTACACCACACAACAGAAACCACATCAATATCTCTCTTACATTCTTCCCTCTATGATCATTGCAAACCATAAAAACCCAATTATCAAGGAGGTATAACATGGAATGCTGGACTTTCCTTGGGTTTGGATGGTTTACATGGAAATTTGATCTCCATTAGCACATTCTAGACCATGGCTTGTCATTCATAGATTAATCATGATGGGGTAGGAATTACCTCAAAGGGTTTTAATGCTATATTAATCACTCTTGTCCCATTGCTTTATGCAACATCATCTATAAAATTATATCCTAAGTTATGGCAAATTGCCATTGGCACCTCATAGTTTCCTTATCACAAAGAGAATTTTTCTTTGGGAATAAACTATTGGAAGACATCATTATAAATAAGATGTTATTCTTTATTTTAATCAACAAAATATATAGGGTATGCTCATTAAAATGGATGTTTACATTGGTTGATTGTTTGAATTGGAACTTTATGTCACAAGATTCTTATGGACTTATGGTTCATTGGTTCCTAGAGTTAGTTGGTTATAATTGAATGTGTTCCCGCTCCTTTCTATTTTTTCTTATTTAAATGTGATATCATGGAAGTTTCCATTCTACCTTTACTAATATAACAAAGACACATGATATCTACTTAACCTAATTTATCAATTTGAAATCATTTCAATGCTGCCTTATAGCTTCATACATAGATATATTGTATAGATAACTCGTTTAAGTATTTCTACCCATATATATCCCATTTCTCATTTATCATCACCACAACCTTTGAAATCAAATCATTTCAATTGTGCTTGCAATTATTTTTAAAGGTTTTTGTGGATGATATCAACAAGGACGAGATGTATTTTGTTTTCTTTAATTTTCTCATGGTTGTACAATTTCTTGTTAATTATTTGGGTGTCCCATCCCTTCACTTAACTTGATTGTACATTTGGGTCATCCAACAAGAAAACAACAAAGTCATTTGTTTCCTTTTCTAAATCCCATTAACATACTTGAATGCACAACTCAATTATAATCACCATATTGGTTTGTGATAACAACAATCACTGCAAGCCACATTACACTTCTGTAAATTCTTTATATATATGATTCATATATAATTACATGCGACATTTATACTTTAATCCAAACATAAGAGGCACATAACAACACTATGCTATGATTCTTTTCAATTTTTATTACTGTCTTTAAGTCATCAATCCACGTCAAAACCCAAGAGCTACCAACTATAACTCTAAATTAACATGGAAAAGATTGGTTTGAGGTAGTTGTTACCATATATTGAATGTTATACATGTGGCTTATGCAACCCCTCTCTTATTATGATTGTTTGGCCCTTCATGGTCACAAGCGATAGTGCATGCAAGTGATATCAACTTGAGGGAAGGTCATGTTATATTGCACTTGTCTCTTTCATTGACTGCTCATTAGAAAATGATGTGTTGCTTTGTGGCTTGTTCTTTTCACTTTAATATTGTTGTTTACTTTCCATAAATGAAATTCCATTATTAGGAGGATAAATATATGGCTCTAACTTTAAAAAAAAAAAAAAACCTTGCAATATCAAAATTTTGTTGTTAAGAAGGATTCAAGTCTATTTATAAAGATGCGTGTACATATAAGATGCAAGTACAAATTCATTGAGATATTCATCATTATAGATTAAAGTTATCTGCCTTACTACACTACCATATGTTCCATCACATATTTCCCTCTACTTTTATTAATAAATTATGCATGGAGTTATAGTCTTATCCAAGGTAAATGGATATACACATAAGCTATATTTTGTTTTTTTAAATATTTCAATCCTTGCACATAAACTTTATTGTAAATAATGTTTTCATGATCTCCTTGTCTTAAAAATTTGTTCCACGCTTCAATGTTGTATTATTTTGTTAGGCCAATGCCTATTGATGGTCTCCTCCATTTGTACATGTACCTTCCTAACACAACTTGTATCTTAATCAAGTCATTAGTATTACATATATTTTATGTATATGGTTTCAAATAAAAACAAATACAAATATTTGTTGGGTTCAAATTTGGTTCTTAAATATATCAATTTCAATGTCAACATGAATACATACTTATACATGGTTTTTTATATTCTTTAAATTAATTGGTTCTTAATGATATCTACCTTGTGATGTACCTTGTCATTGATATTTCAAAATACTTTAAGATTAACTTGTAACACTTACAATGAGTTAGTTTACTATTCATCATTATAGATTAAAGATATCTTCCTTACTACACTACCATGTGTTCCATCACATATTTCCCACTACTTTTATTAATAAATCATGCATGGAGTTATAGTCTTCTCCAAGGTAAATGGATATACACATAAGCCATATTTTGTTTTTTTAAAATATTTGAATCCTTGTACATAAACTTTATTGTAAATAATGTTTTCATTATCTCCTTGTCTTAAAAATTTGTTCCGCGCTTCAATGTTGTATTATTTTGCTTGGCCAATGCCTATTGATGGTCTCCTCCATTTGTACATGTACCTTCCTAACACAACTTGTATCCTAATCAAGTCATTAGTATTACATATATTTTATGTATATGGTTTCAAACAAAAACAAATACAAATATTTGTTGGGTTCAAATTTGGTTCTTAAATATATCAATTTCAATGTCAACATGAATACATACTTATACATGGTTTTTTATATTCTTTAAATTAATTGGTTCTTAATGATATCTAACTTGTGATGTACTTTGTCATTGATATTTCAAAATACTTTAAGATTAACTTGTAATACTTACAATGAGTTAGTGTACTATAGTTAAAGATGTTCATTACTTTTTTTCACTTCATCGCATCTAAATACTTTACATCGATTTTTGTTTTCTTTCACGTACCATTACACCTTACAGAGTAATTACTAGTATTCCCAACAATACATAATGTGGCATTCATATGAATCTATGTATAGTGATATTGCACCCACAAATGATATAATTCATTGCCTAACCAGCATAGGCATGTTTTTTCTATATTCAGATGTTGCTTTAAGTTGTGACAACCTCCACCACGTGGGTAGCTTGTTTTGGAATCTTTAAGCGCCTCGAATAATTTATAAATCAAATCAATTTCTACTTAGTGGGAGGAAAAATTTCCACAAGTGTTTGTGGACGCTGGACAAAGTAGCATACATGGAGATCCAATTGATGTGAAATACAATTTTAATTGCACATGTCCCTCGTTTACGTGTCAAGCATGGAGTCTATGTTTTGCGTCTTTTATAACCAAGGATTTCCAAAGCATGAGCTTCGATAATATAAATCCAAGGCCGCTTTGATCCCAAGAGTTCTTTTAGAAGCAATGATTTCCAAAGCTCTTTCAGAAGCATGAGCTTTGATACTTGTAAATCCATGGGTCATTTAGAGCTAGTTATTAGAGAAAAGAAAATAAGATAATTAAAATTCCTTCATGTATTATAAACATAAGAACTTAAATATTGCTACTTATATTGGAGATCTCTCTTTTTATATAATATAATAACTCTAGTTTTATATAATATTAATTGTTGAATCTTAATGAAACATTTTATTCTCTTTGAAGAGATTTATTGGATGAATATTTTTACTTTCTTTGTTTATTTATTTAAATAAAATTATTATTATTAAATTTCTAATTGTGTTTGTCTTTTTTTGCCTTAAGGATGTTTATTTAAATAAAATTATTATTATTAAATTTCTAATTGTGTTTGTATTGTTTGCCTTAAGGATGTGATACACTCATAATCTTAAAATCTAATTGGAGTTTTTATATGTATTCAATGTATTGAGATTTTTTTTACTTTTATATGTTTGTCTTAAATTAAGTTGCTCAAAAAATATGTATTGTTTTTCATAAATCAATAAAATAAAAAAATACATATATTCTTAAGGTAAGGATTAATTACTTTGGAGTTATATTTTTTATTAAATAAAAAAAATGAAAACATTATTTAACCAAAATTAAATTATTTCCTTTTTTTACTAAAAATTATTTTTGTTTCTATAAAAACTATTTTTAATTCAATTAACTTCTAAAAAGTCATTCATCTGTGAAATGTAGAACAATCAGTGGTGGGTGATGGTTAAGACACCCCCAAGCGGAAAGGTCGTCGATTTGAAATCCCGCGGATACTAAAATCCAACCATGCTAAGGGTTGGTGCGGTCCAGGTCGGGTGCAATCCCCGGGTGATTTTGACGGCTTAGATGCCCCTGGTTCGTGGTCTCTTAGCCAATGGCAAACCCTGCTAATCAGGAATACTACCACTTGCCAACAAAAAAAAACTTCCAAAAAGTCATTCATAAAAAATTTGCAATCCAAAACTTTAGACAATAATTCAGGCTCAAACTTATCACCAGACATGCGAAAGCATACTACAACTCTAAAAACAACACCAAACAACAACCATGTATCTTTTTCCAAATTTCAATGTGATATTATGCGAATGGGGAAATTTTTGGGCTTTTCTTTGGCTGTTTAATATAGTAACTCCACTCAATTAAAATAACAATTAATAGGTAAATCTTTCAACAAAAAAAAGCATTTTCAATTTAAAGGGTTTGGATGTCATGGGTGATTTGTTAAATATTTAACTTGGTATGATTATGATGTATTCTTTTAAACGGATTTGACTTACCATTGATTGTGTTAATGATGATGAATGAGCCTTTTAATTATCTTGATTAGTATGGATGGCTTATTATAGATGTTGTCTACTTTTTCAGTCTTATTATTTTATTAAATTATTTTGATTAACAACTCTCTTACGAGAGAGACATCAATAGTGGTGTTCCCTCCTCGATGCCATCATGGCATCCACTTAGAGCCGAACTAGGCATATGGCAGGGCACCATTGGAAATCCCACAACGTGTCAGTGGTTGTGATTTTACTCCCATAGTTGTTCACATCTTTTCAACCATGGTTTAAGGGAGGGATTGGAGGGTATTCATGTATAGTGTTACTTGCTCTGGGTCTGATGGGTGGTTGTTTGCTTCCCCCGAAAGTGGTGCAATCTACTATGTTTTCTTGTTTGCATGGTGATGAACCATCGTCTATCGTTGTCTGGTGCATGGTGCTACCTCGTGCATGGTGTTGTGTTCTAGTTTCGAGGGCTGGTCTGTCATGATTCATGTGGGTTGTTTCTTCGTGTGGAGCTTCATCTTTGACTAATGAATTGTTCGAGTTCGACCATGGTCTTCGAGTAGCCCTAGACTAGGTAACGAGCTAATTTTTTGTGGTTTAATGGTATTTTTCAATTGCTTTTTTTGCAAGGGGTTCTTATTGTGCAGTTTTATCTTACATATGGAGCTCAGTCATGGATCTCAGTTGGTTCTTGCTTGTGGAGCCCGGTGTGGAGCTAACTGCATGTTTGGGATGTTCGTGGAGAAGCATCCTGCGACGAGGTGGTTGTGTTTCCCTATTAGAATTCCTATCCTACTACCTGATGAGCCTCTCTATTTATCAGCACATCAACCCTTATTTGGAAACCTATGTGATTTTTTGGTGATTGTGAGTTCTTCTGTGATTTCTATTGGGTGATGATCCTTTGTGTTTTTCAACACATCAATTCTGGTTGGAATTCTATAATATTTTTAGGTAAAGTTAATTTTTTTTAAAGAATTGGAGCTTTGTTTGATCTTTGGTGTGCTTGTAATTCAAATTTATAAGGGATTTAATGGTTTCATTGTTCGAATTGTTTCAATGTGCTTGTAATTTGGTTGTGGTATGGTTTTAACTATTTGAATTGGACTGATGCCATTGGGAATTTTTTACCATATCAGGGCCTGTTTGTTTTATGACAGATTATCCCCCATGCTTGCAGTGACTCTAATTATTTGGCGGGTTTCAATGCACATATTTGGGCTTTGTTTAACCCTTGTTGTGATTGTAATTCAATTGTTTTGGGGCTTTAGATGTTTCTTTGTTCGAATTGATTCAATGTGCTTGTAGTTTGGCTATGGTATGGCTTTAACTATTCAAATTGGAATGGCACCATTGGGATTTTTTGCCCATATTAGGGCCTGGTTCTTTTGTGATAGAGTACCCTCCACATTTGTAGTGACCCTAATGAATTTGACTCGTGGGATTCAATGCACATATTTGGGATTTTTTTGACAAGCTTTATGTGCTTGTAATTTGGTTGTTTCAAGGTTTTAGAGGTTTCTCTGTTCGAATTGATTCATTGTGCTTTGTATTTTGGTTATGGTATGGCTTTAACTGTTCAAATTGGAACAACGTCGTTGGGCATTTTTGGCCACATTAGGGCCTAGTTTTTTTTTTGATAGAGTATCCTCCACATTTGCAGTGACCCTAATGATTTTTGGTTGGCGGACTTCAATTCGCATATTTGGGCTTTGTTTGACCCTTGGAATGATTATAATTTGGTTGTTTCAGGGATTTAGATGTTTCCATATTCGAATTGATTCACTATTCTTGTAGTTTGGTTATGGTATGGATTTAACTGTTCAAATGAAACGACATTTTTGGGCATTTTTTTCCATATTGGGATCTGTTTTTTTTATTACAGATTATCCCCCATGTTTGTGGTGACCCTAATGAATTTGGTTGGTAGGCTTCAATGCACATATTTGGGATTTGTTTGACCCTTGTCATGTTTGTAATTCAGTTTTTTCATGGCTTTAGATGTTTCTCTATTTGAATTGTTTCAATGTGCTTGTAATTTGGTTATGGTATGTCTTTAAGTATTTGAACTGTAACAACACCATTGAGCATTTTTGGCCGTATTAGGGACTATTTTTTTTGTGATAGAGCATCCTTCTTGTTTTTAATGACCCTAACGAATGGGTTAGCAGGCTTCAATGTGCATATCCGGGCTTTGATTAACCCTTGTTGTGCTTGTATTTAGGTTTTTTCATGGCTTTAGAGGTTTTCTCAATTCAAATTGTTTCAATGTGCTTGTAATTTGGTTATGTTATTGCTTTAATTGTTCTAAGTAGCATGGCCCTGTTGGGCATATTTTGCCATATTGGGGCCTGGTTTTTTTGCGACAGAGTATCCTCCATGTTTGCAGTGACCCTATTGAAGGGGTTAGTGGGATTCAATACACATATTTGGGCTTTGATTGACCCTTTCCATGCTTGTAATTAGTTTTTTTAAGGATTTAGAGGTACTATGATTTGAATTGTTTCATTGCGCTTGTAATTTGGTTATGTTATTACTTTAACTGTTCAAATTAGCATGGCAACTTTGGGCATATTTAGTCATATTGGGGCTTAGTTTTTTTGTGATAGATTATCCTCCATGTTTGTTGTATCATGAAATAAATTATGAGCTTTAATGTAATTGTAGTTGCAATTGTAGTTTTCATAGTAAACGATAACAATCATGCTATATTGTGAAATAAATTATAAGCTTCCATGAAATTGTACGTGCAATTGTCGTTGTAATTTTAGTTGGAGTTGTAGTTATAGTTGTAATTGTAGTTGTAATATGCCTATGTATTTTTCCTACTATATCATTTTCCAATATGTGGCCTTCAATTGTAAATTTTATTTGTCTTTGTATTTGTAGTTGTAATCTCCCTCTCTACTATATCTTTGTAATTAACAAACTCATACATAATTGTTTTTGCTTCACATTATAATTTGTTTTTGTAATTGTATTTGCCTCTATATTTTGTCTTCCTAATCCACACCATATATTCTTGTTCTTGCATATGCTCTAGGTTTCCTTTCCAAAGTTGAAAGAATGTACAGTATTATAGGCATTCCAGTTATAGGGGCACAAATTGATATTTAGGAGATGGATCGACTAGATTACATCAAGCTGTCCTTAAATCATTTTTTTGCAACCAACCTAAGGAGTAGGAACATAGCATATAATTCACTGTAATCATTGGTTCCTAAGACAAGATTTGCTTTACCTTTTATTAAGTGAAGGTCTCAGAAATATAGAATGTACCTAGGGCCACATCATTCACCATTTTCTCGGCACGCCCCATCAAAAAAAGCCAATGGGCATTCCTCGTTGATTTGAGGGGGAACATGTGAGCGATTGGGAGCCTTGCAAATTTGTCCCGAGAACGATCCTTGAAGCGATGATAACATAGCCAAAACCTGTGTCATCCCCTGGAAATTGGGAATAAAAGTGTTCTAAAAAATATCCCCATCACCACCCTACAAGGAAGGGGATTGCTTGAATTTTTTTATACTATTTTCTTGTGAACCATATGTTGAGATTTTCTAGAGCCAAATTGAATAGATGTATTAATAATTCAATAATTCTTTTTTTAATCGAAATTTGTAAATACAATTTTAATTATTAACCTATAAACTTATATAAATATATTATTATTGTATTAATAATGCATAAGTTAAATATTTTGTTGAAATAGAAAACAATATCAAATAACTCTGAATCATGAATTCGTACATGCTATAAATAATTTTATAAAAGAAGACCTCATGTTCACACATTTATTGACATTTCCATGTACAAGCAATTATGAAAAAACATCTTTAAATATTCTCAAACTTCTTGATATTGGTGATATAAAATGTTATTATCCTTACACAAAATGCACCGCATAAACATAAAAAGAATGAAAAGTTAGAAAATAAATACTTAAAACATACCACTTGAAATAGGAAATTGAATATTACCCTTTGTAACATGGAGAAAAACGTGTTTCTTTTAAATTTATTTATTTAATTATAAATGTGTTAATATTTACATGTTAATTATATTTATAGGGATGGTGAGCATAAAATAATTGCAGTCAGCATATAATGCTAAAGATCGTATAGTAAACATATGGTGTAAAATACTAATGCCGGGATCTCGGAAGCAAAATTTGGCCCTCCGCTATAAAATAAAGTTAAAATCGTCCACAAATCTATGGAAGAACGCAAAACTTATTGCTTAAAAAATAGATCTATTTCGGATATTCCGTGTAAGTCTGCCAATCTTTTTATTAATTTAGCAGAATCATATAATAAATTGGTCGAACGGTTGTTCGATCGGAATCTAGTCTTCTTTGCTTAGACTAGACTGATGACATTAAACGGTTTTCAAGTATGCATTTACTAGCATTTGCCTTTGGAGATGTAAAAGTGAACGTCGTTAGGAAAAGAGTGAATTTTGTAACAATGTTAGAGAAAAATTTTCTTTCCCTTTAGTATACAACGAATCAATAAACACAAAGACATTATGTATTTAATGATAAGGAAATTGTAATTTAAGTGGGTGTAACTATTAAAAACATATGTTTTTTCCTTTAGAAATTATATATTCAATTAAAAAAGAATTGTATAAATGTAAAATTGACTCTAGACTTCATTAAAAGAGTCTACCATATTACTACCCTCCGAAGAGACCGACCATTTTGAAGTTTTAACCACTCTTTAGAAAACAAATACCTCCTCCGACCTCCTGCGACCTCTTGGATCTCCTCCGACCTGCTCGACCTGTTCCGACATCTCGAGCCTCCTCCGACCTCCTCAACCTCGTCTGACCTCTCCGGCATCCTCTGACCTAATTTTCATTAGACACAATTTTTTTTGACCTATCTGGAAACCTTATAAAGTTGATGAACTTTTGCAATTGTGTTAGTGTTTAATATTTCCGACGTGGTGAGTTTGAAAATGAATAAGGATGAATGAACCCTTAATGTTTATAAAATGTCATCACTTGATATTTAACACCTACCATAAAAATATAAGCAAACCTGTTCCAGTACTGTAGTTGATTCACATTGCAGAATACTCCTATAATCAAAGGCATCGAATAACTCAAATATTTTTCTTCAATACATTTACCGTAATGAGACAAAAAATTCCAGATAAAAAATCTTTTAACTAATAAAAACAATAAATTTATACTGGGAAATGTGCAGGATAAGAGAATCTAAACCCAACAATGCTACAAAAATTTGACCATATAAGATGTTGAGCTGAACATCAAGGGTAAAACTATACATGAACAGATCTTAGTTAATCATTATATTGGCTGAACATCGTATATATAGATGTTTACATTCAATCATACAACTGTATTGTTGGTGCAACTGACCGACATATTTGGACTGGTTGACATGTCTTCTCCACTTATATTGCAAAATGCAAAATTACTGAACAAAATTGTGTATAACTGTGCTTTAAGTGATAAATGCAGCTGTTATGAGTTGTCGAGAGTGGAACTAGGCGTTGTTGGTTGTTGCAGACAAACCTCGACAATTGCTTCAGCTAAAACTGACATTTGGTGTTGGAAGCTCTCCCAATGATGCAGTGTGTTCTGGATGTCGACAGTAAGTGTTGTAAGGGCCGACAAGTGGGCTATCTGTTCTTTAGTAGTTTTGCCCTGTAGATGAATTAGGTCGGAACCGAAGAACTCTATTGTCTCATTTGCAGCTGAAAGCATTGTTCGAAGACGTGGTTGGAGTTGCTCTACTTTGTCAAGGTTATGACGAGCCTGGCTCAACCATTGTACTTCACTTTTTTTCAATTTCTCCAGTTTCCTATTTTCCATTATCAGTTGTCCGTCAATACTTCTGGCCATGGTTTCATCAGCTACTCGGTGTTATTTATGAAGATTTTCAATTGTCTCTCTTGTCTCCCGCATTTCTCTAAACACGTTACCATAATGTTTGTACCAATTGCGAAGAACTTTGTTTGTTGTCTCTGCTTCATCATTATACTATATGAGCTGACCATGTGCTGAGTTGAATGCTTCAAACTGTTGTGACATCAATGACGTTGTTACTGTGGCTTGTTCTTCTCGGTCCTTGGTGAGTTGTTCAGACAGTGCCGACACGACAGATTCGAACAACTGAAATGCTATATCAAATGTGCTTGTCATGTCGGAGGTGACTGGAATTGGTATGACCTGTTGCGCCAAGTCTTGACACTTTGTTAGAAATAGAGTTTGGTCTTGCTCCACCTTGTGAATCCGATCTTCTGCTTCCAGTCGTCTATGTCGTTGTTCTCGGTTGATTGCATCAGCCAATAAGTTGAGCTCTTCTTGTGGTGCCTGTTGTGGATGGTATGTCGAGATCGGCCCAAATTGGTCGAGATGTACAGATAAGCGACTCAATTGAGATATGTGCTGCAGATGCTGTTACTGTTGCTGAAGATTTTTCTCTTGGCATCGTTTTTTTTTTCCTTTTTCTTGGATTTTCCTTTAGATTTTGGCGCCGCTAATTGTTGTTCTGATTCTTTTTTAGTCTTGACTATTGCTAATGCTTGTTTTGCCTATTTTTGTGCTTCTTCAGTAGATTATTCTGCTTGTATTGAGCTGTTTGGTATTTCTACTTTGTTTGTCGAAATTACTTCTTCACTTGTTACTTTTTTTGCTTGCTCTACTGTCTCGACTGTTGCGTGAGTTGTTTGTTCTACTGACTCGACTGATGCGTCAGTTCTTTCTGCTACTGACTCGACTACTGCTTTCAAGAGGAATGGTACACTAGTACCGATTTCACCTATCAACGACACACGTGTTTCAATGACTGGAAGATGAGGGTTAGGATTTAAACTGGCAGACGGTTCCCGACTGGCTACAAGGGATAAGACTACATCTAAAACTTGAACGTCGGGGAAATGTTGTGGTGAGTTCATGACATGTCGGGGAGGTGAATGGGATTCCATCAACGGATTGACTGGAAAAGTAATGAACGAAGAAGTCTGTTGAGCAAAAATTGGATTGTTTGTGTCAGGATTGCGTTGTAGATGGGTATGGTGCATGCCAATTGGTTGCGGTGCTAAGGTATCTAATGGATTCAAAAGTTCAGTTGGGATGACACCAGGAGGGGTAGAATCTGTCGGTGAACCAGTGTCTGCGAATACAGGTTTCTTGGTTATGATTTTTCGCCAATCTGGGAACATGGTTGGGAGTTGAGTCATGAATTGGGTAATGTCGCTATCATTTTGGAATGTTTCTCAAAGGGAGGAAGGAAGATTTTGTACAATATTTGAAACTTGAGATGGAGCTTGAAGTGCAAGTGGGGTACTTACCATAGGTCTAGAAAAAAAAGTAACCTCCATGACAATGGTCGGGGATGGTGGAGCTGAGTTATCTAATTATCTGACAGGTCGACAACATCGTCAATGATAAGCTTGACTTTCTTTTTGGGTCGAGGTTCCTCAGCTTCCAAAAATTTCTTTAACTGCTTGTCAATAGGTATTTTGTTCTTAGCTACATCTTCCAATATTCATGTTGCGTTGTCGTATAATTCAGATTCATCTTCCACTATCGGCTCATCAATGGTCATTGTTCTTTTTCCCTTGCCCTGTATTTGTACATCTCTTGTTTGTCGAGCTATGGATAATTGCTCGTCCATCTGGTGGATGTTGTCGCTTGTCAAGGCGTACTCAGGATTGTCCGACAGGGTCTCTTCATCCGATTGTTCAGCTCCATCCAGTGAATCTTTGTGTGGAATGAGTGTAAGTGCTAAAGGTTCTGATCTGGCCGCGGGCTGAGGTTGAAAAGTAAAATTGTCCATATATAGGCAGCTTTCATACGCTTCTTCTTTCTCTGGATCCATTAAAGGTTCGACTATGGGAATGCCGACTTGGTGTGCCATAGCAGGAATTATCAATTTTGTGTTGGATTTCCTTTTAAGCTCATTGAAGATTTCCTTGACCGAAGGGTAATAGTCTAGATCTTGTGCGAGTCCAGTTGCTCCTTCCAAGTACCAAACTGATGTATGGTCCAGACCAAGTTCAATATGAGCGGTCGGAGGCAGACTCCGTCGAACATTATGAGATACTCTCCATCTGGTTGACCGAACTTTGAAGTCTTCGAACCAGGATTCTAGCCAAATCTTTACTGTTGATGGCCCAAGTCTGCTGCCTCCTTTCGTAAAACAATGGAAGTTGTTCATTAACACAGGTCCTTCTTTCTTAAAGTCTGTATTTCCTGTTGGTCCTATATGCGTCATTGATATCCATATCATTAGATATGGGTAGCGAATGGCCGCTCCATCATCTTGGCACTTCATACATATGTTCTTGATAATTTCGACGAAGTACTTAGCCCAGTTGTATATTTTGACTTATGTTTCCATGCTCAAGACAGCCTCTAGCATTTCAATTTTTAAGTCGGGCCCTCAACCGGAGGTTGACAAAGCGGTCGACACGATTCGTGCAGCTATTTTATAATTTTCATATTTTATCTAGGTCACCAATAACCCCCGAGAATTCTTTCCAATTGGGTGGTCTGTAAACTGCTTGATCAATTTTGGTTTCTGTCGACTAGGTACATCTACACCTTTGTTTGATAACTCTGTAACCTTGTAAATGACCTCACCATTTATTTCAACTGGAATGTCAAAATAGAATTTTCCATTATGATATTTGCTTACTATGAATCGAGCAATAATGTCTTTGAGTCCACCAAACGGTTCCAGCAGAGGTGCGTTCATGTATTGCAGAATGGTAGCAGTCCGCAGTTTTTGGGCTAGCTCCCTCCAACTTCCATTTGATTCCTTTCCCCAGGCAAGGATATCTTTCCAAGTTTTTCGCCAGTGTGGCTCGTGTACCTTAGCGTTTCGAACCAGCTGTAAATGGGTTTCCAGCGGTGTTTGGGCCATCTCCAATTGACGGACTTTAGCTGTGGCTGAACGGGTTGTAGTCTGACCTTTCTTGGGCGCCATCGTTTCTGTAGAACTCTCAGGTTTGCAAAAGGCTTATGTTTTCTTTGGAGCCTAGTTGTCCAGTGCTTGGAAAAAGAGTATCCAACAATCTTCTAGGTCGGCATTTATGGAGGAAGCGTTTGGTGCATGTGAATTAAAAGTAGATGGCTGCATTAAATAATGATTTGACAACCTATTTAATTCCGATTGACATCCTATATGTGTGTTGTCGCGTGAATGTGCGTTTTGCCCATATATTGGTCGGCGATCCCGACTGCTTGTTGATTGTAGAAATTGTCGACTATGGCTAGTCGGGGGCGATTGATGAATTCAACCAACTGTTACTGGCTCTTCTCTTTTTCTATGTATTTCTGGTTGCTTTTCTTTGGTTGTATTTTGGGTAGAAGTAGATGAAATCTTCGGATATAGTTTGTTGTGTAGCTCTGTCATATTGTGTACCCTTTTATATATTTGTTCTTCTTTCAGAAAGTGATTTGAGTACTCAAAAGTGATTTTATAAGAAGCACAATGTTTAGCCACTTTGTCTTTGTTGTCATTTCTTACAAATAGTTTTGTTCCAAAGTGAAAAGGTTTCAAGTCTGCAATAAAGGCTTCCACTGCCTTAATCTTATGAAATTTGTATCCACCAATGTTGAATGGTACAGGTGGGTAAGAGGCTATTTTGTTGTGATCGAGATAGTTACCAATTCCATTGATGAACACTTGTCTGATCGCTTCTTTATGCACAATGTAATCTGTAGCATATTTGGGCAATAGAGAAGGAGGTTTTGTGCCCCCATACATTCTAATGTATGTGCCTTCTAATGAGAAGTAATAGTCTCCATATTCACTTATTACATCCAAGGCATTGTCTGACATACAATTTGCTTCTTTATTGAAGACAAGTGAGTAAAGGGGCATGATTATTTCTTCGCATAGTAATTTGTAGTACCCTGCATATCGATGAGCCCAAGTTAGCTGATATGTTACATGAATGTGAGTTTCATTATGATTCCAAGTACATCCCAAATTAGGGAAAGGGTGGCTGACTAATATGCAATCGATAAGGTAGCTAGACATGAAGAATTCTGATTTCCCTTGTGAAAGGCCCATTTGAGCTGTAGAAATGCTTGACACCATACTTTCTAAAATAATAGTTGCCCAATTGAAGATTGTACCATGTGTGGCAACATGGTATATCAATGGAACCCAACTGAGTTTATAGTTGTTGGCGTTTGGTAGACCGAAGAGTCTGCTCAACAATAGGACTATGATTCTATAGGGGGTCCTTAATTTTTCGGTGGAATATTTCTTGGTATGTTTGGGTCTAATTTGTTTGTCTGGTAGCATCATTTCCCTTGCACATTCAACATTATATATATTGGCACGTCTTGCCCAATCATCAGTTAAAAATACATTGGAGGTAGGCATCTTGTATGCGTCTACAAGGTAGGTTGGTTGGAAGGATGCGAGCCGTTCCCCATTGGCGTTTGAAATTATCCTTGTCGTAGTATCTACATGGGGCAAGATCCATGCAATAACCTCTGAGCAGTGAAACAGTTCTGGTCATGTAGTTTCCTTGTGAAGGTTGGACCTCTTGATGTTTTAATAAATTATGGTTTCCTCCAAGGTTGAATTAGGTATTTTTCCGTCTCTGATAGCTATGTAAAACTCGCCACATTTGAACTCAGCGATGCAACCTATGACGGGTTTAGTGTCTTTAAATAGTGTTTCCATTTGTATTTTTTGAGTCGTTTCCTTTTCAACATCCATCTGTTCAGCCTTTCCTTTGTCGGTTTTTTGCAACATACCTGATTTGAAAACATACAGTGTGAATAATGAGGAATCTTGATTTAAATGTTTACAAGGTACCTAGTATTGAAGATAGAGGAATCAGTGGTATTTCTCTAAATGTGTAAACTTAAACATAGATAATTTGTAAACTTCTGTTGCTATTGTAAGCAGAAGATATAGTAAATTTTGTGCTTAAACAATAGTAATGAAATGTTGAATCAATATAAGTTATACAACTATAAATGGAAAGAATACAACAAAAAGCAATTGTTTCAATGGAACTCTTCTTTAGTCGAGGTCCGACTAGTTGTCAGAAATCCGACTCTTCTAAAAAAATGATCACTTTAAAAACTCTAATGGTAAGCATTGACCATCATTTTTGGTCGGTTAATGCTAAACATTAACTGAGGTGGTCAATGCCTTTTAAAATTGGTCGACTCTTAAGTATGTGGTTCAATTGATGGACAGTTTTTTTGGTCGGCCTGAAATTGTTACTGTGTAAAGATTAACAACATATCGAATTGTTGATATGAATATTTAATTTGTTTTTCGACATTTTTTCTAAGATATGGTCGGAAGTGAAAATGGTCGGAGTTGGTCGAGCCTTTAAATATTTGTCGACTCTTAAGTATGTCACTGTGTAAAGATGATTGACATATTGTTGCTTGAGCGGCGACCAGGATCATTGACCATCGACCAGGATGATATTCTTGCTTATGTCAACTCTGGAATTTGACCAGTATTAGAATCCACTAAGAGTGGTTCGTTTGAAATAAAAAGAGCGACCATCAAAAGAAGTTGACGATTAAGTCGATAGAATTGTTTTGAAACTATCGTCGGTCGAAAAGGAAGACAATTAGTCGGTTGTCGACTTGAATACAATAACCATGTGTATTTAATAGTTTTCTAAAGATAGAAAATAACGACCGAGAGTGTTAGTCAAACAAAGAACCGACTATCATTTCGATCACATTACTTCATCATCTCATTTACAGATTTTGTGGATAGACCCTCGACAACATAGTAACATTTTATATTTAGTGGAAAAAAGACTAAGATGGGATGAAATGTGTTGATGTGGTTGCTTTAAAAAAAGTATTGACAACACATTGAAGTAAATAAGATAGAGTAGTACAAGAAAAGTGCTGATACGAAGATTAAACTTCTTGTCTTCTTTATAGAGTAGTATTTTCTTGTCTTTCATAGGAAAATATTCAATGATGGTAGCAATAGGAATACAAGATGTGAAAAAAATGGACCTGCAAAGGAGCATGAATATAACTTTATGGAGCATGTGGCTGCAAAGACTTTGAAGAAAGTAAGTTCTCTTCTTGTATTCTACTCTGCACATAGGGACTATCTTTCATTCGAGAATACCTACAAAAGGAAAAATGTGGAGATATGCGAAGGCCTGATAGATATTTTACTCTCTATATTCCAGTGAATGTAAGTCCTTGTCGGACAGTGTTGTAAATATCTATTGTTGCATTTTTCAAGGTCATCCCTTGTGCTTTATGGATTATTAAACCCCATGCCATGCGAAGTGGTACTTGCCTTCGTGAACCCCTTGTTATAGGAGGAATGGGGACATAATTTGGATTGGAAGAATCCCATGGGGGCCCATTGTAGTGGAGAAAATCAATTACAACATAAGATGGAAATGTAGGTGGTTGATCATCGGAATTGTAGACAATTGCAATAACTTTCCCAAGTGAGCCATTCACAGGTCCTGCTGAGACACACAAGTTGGCTGTCAACATGACTTGTTGACCAATTGCTAGTAGAACCTTGAATGGAAGTTGTTCATCATCTATTGAGCTTTGTACATGTTGTTTCTTTTGCTCTGCAAAGCAATGTGCAATTGGCATGTTAAGGCGTTTTAGCATTTGTTTGTTGTGCAATGCAACAGAGCTATTAGTTGTGTACAAGTGAGTGCATTGGTCAAATGTATGATTGTCTTCATGTGAAAGGGACGAGGTTGTTCTTGTCATGAGGAGCGTCCAATCTTCAAGAGTTGGTATTGCATTTCGAAGATTGAGCAGGTGTTGTCGAAAGGAAACTTGAGAAGGGGTGTTGCCTTGTTGTCGAAAGATGGTTGAAAGAGTGACAAAAGTGTCAAAAGTACGCCAGAGAGAATTTCCTCGTGATGCACCAACATACATGGGGATGTCTTTTACAGGTGGTAGTTGTCCAAAATCACCAAAGAAGATGATGGAGCACCCACCAAATGGAGTTGTACATTGGGAAGGGAATGCTTGTCGTAAGTGGTCATCCATTCGGGTTAACAATTTTGGGCCAACGAAACTCATTTCGTCAATGATTATGTATCGGATATGGCGGAATTGTTGTTGGAAGCTTGAAAGGGATTGTCCTTTAAGAGGATGCATCTCTTTAATGGGTATACGAAGGGAAGAATGTATTTTTAACGCATGTATGTTAAAAGCAGCAACACTGGTGGGAGCAAGGAGGAGCAAGGGTGAAGGGTTATCGCCAGAGGCATGTTGGAGTGTAGATCTAAGGCAAGAAATCAAGAAAGACTTTCATGTTCCTGCAGTGCCTTGAAAGACCATCTTGAGTGGGGGAAGGGTTGTAGAATTTGTGGAGTGTACGATGATAAGGAAAAAGGCCATGTGTTGTGTGGGAGACAAGGAGGTAGGAGAACATGAAGATGACAAGGTGTTAGGTTCTACATGTGTAGACATTCGAATGACGTCAATGAATTATATAGTTGTTGCATGGATGTGTGAAGGAATATGGTTTTCGGTCCAATTGTGGTCTTTGTCAAAGTCACGATGACCAAGCATGTCAAGGTCATCAACATAGAGGTTGTTTCCAGGGCGGAGTTGACAAAGGAGTTCCCATTCATCCATGGAAGGGGATAAGGGGAGGTGATTTGAAGCAGAGGTAGAGTCATTAGAGGGAGGGGTACTGGGGGGTTCTAGCAAACGATCAACATGCCATGCAGTATATGTGTCTTTAATGCAAACCCAATTAGAATTTATGTCCAATGTTGTGGATCCAATGTCATTGTGGAGGTTGCAGAAAGGTTTGTATAGGAGGAGCTCACTCCAGCAAAAGGAAACAAATGAATTTGCAGTAATGGGTGGAATGGTGGTGAAGCAAGGAAAGACACGAACAATTTTGGGAGGGTAGTTTGGTTTCCATTGCGATTGCTTTCTATGAGGTGAGTATGACCAAGAGCATGCAGCTTCAAGAAGGGTAATTTGTTCGAGTGCAGGTGGGTGTTGCATGTATGCAGAAATGAAGGTGGGTGTTGTTGGGATGTCAGGAGAGTCATTGGAAATACAGCGGAAAACGCTTTGGCTAACATTTAAGGACATAAAGGAACGATTGCAAAGACAGAGAGGGAGTTTTTGGAGCATGTGGAAAGTCTCTTGTGCACCAATGTCTCTTTCTGCAACAGTTTCTGATAGAAAACGTCTTATTGGTAGAAGGATGGGGGCATCATGTGGAGTTGCATGTGCAAGTCGAGAAAGAAGTGCATGGTAGCTTTCTGATTTAGGCTCTTCCTTTGCTGTATATTTTGAAATATATTTGAGGACAGCATGTCTAGAGAGAACGGGTTGGCAATCAACATTAGCTCGCCAAATTGACAGCATCATAGGGTTGTGAATATTTAGAAGGGCATCATTCCTTGCAGGGTTGTATGTTTTCCGTCCTTTTGCATCAATGAATAAGGAAGAGGTAGGCTATAGATCAAAGGGGAACCCATAACGACAATGAAGAGATGATCCTTTTGTACGTAGGCAAGAAGATTCTGAACATTTTGTGTGCCTTTGGACACAATTAACAAGTTCTTCATAGTCATCCAAGTGATTAGTTGCAAGTATGGAATGTAATCCAATGGTGCATGGATCATTTATAGTAGAGGCTTGTAAGGATGGAGTTTGAAAATGGTTGACACAAGGATTTCATGTTGTAACAAACTTGTCAAAGTATAATTTGGCATCTTCAACCTTGGTAGCATCTGCCCAGTCTAAAGTGTCCATATTGGGTGCATTTTCTAGTGATAAGAATCCATGTATATGCGCAAATCCCCTGTGTTGCCATTCATACCTACATGTAAAATATAAATATTAGGAACAAATATTTTAGGTTTTAAATACATTGAACTTTCATGGGAATATGATTTGTTACCAACCTGCACCAGTAGTCTTTTGTAAAAAGGCCTTTTTTAAGAACTTCTTCTATGAATATTTTGAATCTATTGTCCATGTATTGAAATGCAATGTGTGGATTGGATATAAGGTTGCGAATTCTCCATTGGTGTTGTTGCTTTGAAGTGGATGGAGCTTGTCCAGGCATCAAGGAATGCAAATTTGGCCACTTTGTGTCAGTTGCGCTGAGCGTGAAGAAGAATGTAGGTGTCCCTTGTTGAGTGATTATGTCAGTTAGCTCACCCGTGCTTTTGTTCCAGTAGGAGCGTGTCCCACAAAGTGCGGATCCGAAGCGCATGACTTGCTCAGCAATTTTAGCATCAGGAAAGTCTTGTAATTGTTGTACAAGTTCTGATATGGTTAGAGGCAATGTATCTTCAATGTTACATTTTAGAAACACGAAAGCAGTATATTGGCTATGATGGCGCATCATCAGGTTATATATGTAATAACGAAAATGAGGATGTTGGCCAAACCTATTTTCATGGTATCTAAGAAGGTGCAGTGCATAATTGTCCATACCAACCTCTTGAATGTGTGGTTGTTTAAGCATTGCAACTCCTGTGGGAAATAAGGTTGGGAAGGCCATTAAGAGGAGGCCTATTGTGTTATACTCATTGATAGGGAAAATGTCTATTGGGGGCCAGTCAATCCAAGGTAGAGTCGCTGCATGGCTTGCTCCTATGAAGCATTTGATTTCTTCAACCTCAGTTCTACAATTTTTTTGTGTAGATATAAAGGAGGATGATTGTTGTTCATCGGGTTCGAGGAATCTGGATGCTTGAGTAGTAGAAGTTGAGGTATGTTCATCAAATGGGGTTTCAGCGGGTGTGACATGACGAAGGAGGGTTGAAATTTCAGTTGGTTCAAGAGGAAAAGAAGATAATGCAGTTGAGTTAACTTGGACATCTTTGTAGTATGGATCATTTGAAAGCTTGTATTCAAGAGCAACAAGAACACGTGTTCGACTAACAAAGAAGTCATAAGGATTTTTCGTAGAACTACATTTACGAATAATAACGATATCAATGTCTGAGAGTAAATGAGGGAGGAAAGTGGCAATGCTTGTAATGTTTTGTGGGAAGCTTATAGTGTGGCCAGAATATGTATATTGTCCCCCACGAGCATGAGTGACTTGTAAAATTGGGTTAACTCGAGAAATGAACATTTCTTCAACTTGAGTAAGGGCTGCTAGCACTGATGGTTGTATTTCAAGATCCATATTGTTTGCAATTGAAAAGCAGTGACCATTTTGTTCCGCATTGCATCAACAACATGCATATGCACTAGAAGAGTGTTTTATTTTAATTCCAGGATATGACTCCATGCATATAGAGCATATTTTCATGGGAGATAATTTGTCCAATCTTGTACAGAATCGTTGCTGTGCACCATGTAGGTCCATGTTTGTTGGGTGCGTTGTTGTGGATGTGGATGGTGTGGAGCATGTAAGGGGAGTTTGAGCAACATGAAACGGAGAAGGGATATGAACAAGTTGACGATCAGCTCTATATAGAAAGCATTGACGCTTGTTGTTTTCATTTGTCTTTTGAGCATATAGAAGTCTTCTGTGTGCATTTTGTTGATCATTCTTATCATTGGTTGACATGCCTACAAAAAAAGTGTTTAGTGGTTGTGGACTTTGTGGTGCATTTGGTGGAACAGAAAAATACTATACATGTAACAATTGCAAGAGTAAACAAAGTTATATTGTATAAGATAAATGGTTATCCATGTTGCATTTATGGTGCCTTTGGTGGAAGAGAAAAATAATATATATGTAATAATTCAAAGATTAAAAAATGTATAGTGTAAAAGATATATGGAACATGCATAATTTATGTGAAGTTGTTGCAAGAAAGAAATAAAGACACTCTTGAACAGTGTTTATAAAGAAAAAAAGTATAGATTTGACAAAGCAATCTAAATTATAAGTACAAATTTGAAAATTGCAAGATAGGCTGCAAAAAAGATGTGATTTAGCACAATGGTACAACAAAACTAAATAATATAATATTCAAGACTGTTCATTGATGGTTTCAAGTACCACCTATGTAAAAGTGTGTACACAAAAATGTGTAGTTGCTAAGTACAAGCTAGAAAGTACAAAAGTTAAAATTGAAGAGTAGAATGATGTTGGGGAAAGTGTTTGTAAAGGTAGAGTTCAAAGCTTGCGATCAATTGGACATTTATTAAGCACAATGTGTTCACTTTCATCAGGAGTATCGACAGGGCACAATGATGGAGAAACCTCTTCTGACATAACAATAAGTACCTTCAAGCGAGCATTTGAATTAAAAGTCTCTATCTTTACTGATAAGGTTAGAAGGTACTACCGAGCACAAACATGTTGAACAATTTCCAAGAGAGATGTTGGATCATTTGATAGAAGACAAAAATCTTTTGCAGAAACCCCCATGAGTTGTTGCGCAACATCATCAAAAGCTATGATACCGTATAATTGTCCAGTAGCATCCCTGATGTCAAGTTTGAGTATGTATCGGTAAGCACACTCTGTAAAATCCCCATCACATTTTGCACAATGCCAAACATTGCCAACTTTGTGGGAAATTTTTTTCATGCATTGTATTCCATCGACAAATAGAGGGCATGCAAGGAAATGAAAGTCATTGATGTTAATATGGGTGATTGTAGCAATAATTGAATACCAAGTTGCATTCTCAAAGGGTTGGAGAGATTGTAGCACAGAGATAGAAATCCGTTTACAGGAGGTAGAAGAAGACGAGTTGGATTTTCTGCTCAAATATGGGGAGGATGAACGAAATCCATTGTCAGCAAACCATGCTTGGAGGACTTTAGCTTCCTCAATATCTGGGTTTATAATGAGGTTGGTGTTTGAGATGGTTCCAATGGTTTTTCCATTGAATTCTGTAACACGCCCACCTTTTATTGCAAGGATAGAGGGAGTAGCTAAACCTCGAAGGTTTCCAAGTTGGGCACCCTCAATTGTGCAATGCTCCCCCCAAAGTGTTATATCTATCCCATACCCGGACATGTCCCTCAACCCAACTGTTCGGCGGATGGTTTCAGAGCCATCCCTTTTGCGTATAGTTGATGCAGGGGAAGCAAAAATGACAATTCCGAGAAGGTCAACCATGGAATTGTGTGGTGTAGTTTTGATGTCATGGATAGATTTAAAGTTGAAGCAATGACAAGGAATAAGTGGGCACTCTTCCAAGCATCATTGAATTGTTGAGGAGGAGTTTAGGAAAATTTCGAAAGCACTTTTCAAATGGTTGTATTTTGGATTAACTAGATTCATTGTGCCATTTGAGACTATGCCAACTTGTATTTGGTCATATAATGAGATAGCTAGTTCATTGAACGTAGAGATATGTATCTCATCTCTGGTAGCACTAACAAGGTCAAACCCAAAGAGTTGACCATGACCTTTTTGGTTCGTGTAGGTGTTGATACTTTTCTTTGCAGTAACTCGTCCTTGAATGGTCCAACTTTTGTAGGAAGGGTTGAGGAATGTGAATTGAAGAGTAGGTGCAACAAGGTTTGGCGTTGGAGAAGGTATTTCAAGTGAAGGGTTTTCGAAGTCAAGGGCGTTGTTTTCAAAAATAGATGAACTACTGTGGGTTGTAAAGATAGGTTTGAGGTTGAAAGGGGATGGGTCTCCAATAATTGTTGTTTCTAAGGTGACAATTTCGAAGGTGCCCAATGCAATAGTCCTGGCAAGAAGAATGAACGTAAGTAAGTACAAGTAAAAAATATGTTACAATTATGAGGAGTGAAAACTAAAATAAGTGAAAAGGAAGATGCGAAAAGCAAATCGTACGTTGCATCATGTATAGTGTTGCATGTACACTTGTTGATTTTGAGGATTGAACATTTTTGGAGTTGGTGGTTTTCCACAACGCTATTGTAGCTAGTTGAAAGCAATGTGTCGTGCTTATGAATTCCATCAGAGATAGAGATTCGAAAGCAGGCACTTGTTGAGTTAAGAGAGCTTAGTTGATCAAGAGCAACAACTTGTACAAGTGGGCATAGGTCAACAAAACCATTCATAAGAAGTAAGACAACGTTTTTGGTCAATAGAGTGTCCATAGCGTGGTACTGCGAATAGTTGGACTACAAAAGTAAGCTGGAGAAAAAGGTGTGATATTGATATTAAGTCTAAAGATAGAAGATGTAGGAGAACATGACAAAAGATCATTTGATATTTCATGCAATACATAGCAATATTTGTGGAAAGAATAAAGAAATGAAGGGCTTGAAATTGGTTTCAATTTTGGGATTATTTTCCTAGAATGGAAACTTTTATAGGAGACAAAAATTGTTGCGGTGCAAATTATCTGACTAAGTTAGTAGGAAACATATATTGGTAAACACAAGGAAATGAATATATACTGGTGAAGTAATCCTTTGTCTGAAACCAATAAATAAATAGGAGTAAATAAATGACAATCCATTGGCAGAAACAAACTCTAGTTTCCAACAAAAAAGGATAGTAGAAACAGAGTGTAGTTTTCAACAAAAAAAAACAAGAAAAACAAAAAAAACAGGATAATTTTAGATAAATTGGCTCTTAGAGCCTTGTTTTTAAATATTAAACAGAAACAGTGACAACATGATAGCATTGTGCATATACCAGATGCCTAATATAAATATTATTTTTCTGCAAGGGCAACTTTTCTAGGAGACAAAGACAGCAAAAACAAACTTCTGGTTTTCAACAAAAAAAAGCAAAAAATGCAGCATAAGTTTAGGTAAATTTGTTGTTAAAACCTTGTTTTTAAATATGGAATAGGAACAGTGACAACAAGATAGCATTGTGCATATACCACATGTCTAATATAAAGATTATTTTCCTGGAAGGGCAACTTTTCTAAAAGACAAAGATTATAGCAGTGCAAAGTATCTGCCAAAGTTAGTAGTAAATAGGAGTAACTAAATGACAGTGCATTGACAGAAACAGATTCTAGTTTCCAACAAAAAACACAAAAAAAGACAGCAGAAACAGAGTGACATAGTTTTCAACAGGAAAAAAACAAAAAGACAACACAATTTTAGTTAATTTGTTGTTAGAACCTTGTTTTTAAATATTAAACAAAAACAATGACAAAAAGATTATTTTTCTGCAAGGGCAACTTTTCTAGGAGAAAAAGATTGTTGCAGTGCAAATTATTTGCCAAAGTTAGTAGGAATCATATATTGGTAATCACAAGGAAATGAATATATACTAGTCAAGTAACCTTTCATCTGAAAACAATAAATAAATCAGGTACATGATCAAATACAAGTTACAGCAAAAAACAACAAAAAATAGAAGCTACTTTCCAACAAAAAAGGGAACATAATTCTGGGTAAATTTACTCTGAGAACCTTTAACATACCAAATGACTAAATTAAACATTACTTTTCTGGAAGGGCAATTTTTCTAGGAGACAAAAAAAAATGAATATATACCAGTCAAGTAACCTTTCATCTGAAACTAGCAAATAATTGACATAAACATACTCTAGTTTTCAAGAAAAACATCAAAAAAGACAGCAGAATCTTGTTTAAATATATTAAACAGAAACAAGATTTAGAACAACATAATTATATTAGGGGAAATGAGTTTTGGACAAAGTTAGTAGGAATCATATATTGGTAATCACAAGAAAATGAATATATACCAGTAAACTAACCTTTCATCTGAAAACAGTAAATAAATCAGGTACATGATCAAATACAAGTTACAGCAAAAAACAACAAAAAAACAAAAGCTACTTTCCAACAAAAAACAATAAAAAGGGAACATAATTCTGGGTAAATTTACTCCGAGAACCTTGAACATACCAAATGACTAAATTAAAGATTACTTTTCTTGAAGGGCAATTTTTCTAGGAGACAAAAAAATGAATATATACTAGTCATGTAACCTTTCATCTGAAATCAGTAAATAATTGACATAAACAGACTCTAGTTTTCAAGAAAAAACATAAAAAATGACAACAGAATCTTCTTTGAATATATTAAACAGAAACAGGATTTAGAACAGCATAATTATAGCAAGGGAAATGAGTTTTGGTTTGAGAGGAGAACCTGTTTTTTGAATAGAAAACAAGAATCTTTGGATCCTTAACAGGGTTGTTGGTCTGTAAAAGAGCAACAAATTGAAGGCGATTCGAATGCTGAGAAAACAACTGGGATTATGTCACAATAGCAGTATTGAAGAACAAAAGAATGAGAGAGGCTTTACCCATCAAATTTTATAAACGATCAAGAGTAAAGGCGGTGCATTGGTGTCTGAGCACATTTAACCGTTGTTGCATTGAAATCTGTTCTTGTATCTCCACAACATCGAATATCCAGCAAGTCCAATCCGTTCATGATCACGCAGTGAGAGATAATAAAATGGTGGAGAGGAGAACTGCGTTAGTGAAGTTATTTCTCGACGTTTCGAGCCGCAAAGTAGGGCTCATCATCAGGAGAGAGTGTCTCACGATTTAAATTAAGTGTGGAAGATAGTAATTAATAAGTGAGGTTCATTTAAAAAAATTTTAGGGTTTGCCAACATTCTAGTTTTATATATTTAAATTTTTTTATTTTTATTATTATTTTTTATTTAATGGTTTTAATCTTATCTTATAAGTGCTAACAATTATTAACTTAATTAGATTTTTTTTATTAAAAATAAAGTCTTTTAAAAGTATTTAGTTAATAGTAATTCAAAATTTAATTAAAAGTATTTAGCTAATAGTTAATTCAAAATTTAATTAATTAATTAATTATTATCTTTATTATTGTTAATTTTTAATAGAATTGTTGAAATAATTATTTTATAAAGCTTGATTAATTATTAATCAGGCTTTAATAACTTAATTAGATTTTTTTATCAAGAATAAAGTCTTTATTAAAAGTATTTGGTTAATAATAATTCAAAATTTAAATAAAAGTATTTAGCTAATAGTTAATTCAAAATTTAATTAATTAATTTAATTATTATCTTTATTATTGTTATTTTTTAATTGAAATGTTGAAATAATCAATTTATAACAAATTAATATAAGGTCTTTTAAATTATAAAATGAAAAAGATTTATTATTGTTGATAAATTTTTGATTAACCTAAAAGAATTCTTGTAATCCTAAGTATAAACTGAAAAATCTTTTAATGGTTAAATGGATAATTAAAGAATTCTTGTAATAATTAATAATGAAAGAGTTCTAATTTTATCTAACCCAAGTTGGTGAGATATAAATTAGTAATTTTAACCTAACTTATAAAAAATTAATAAATTTTTATACTAAAAATTTTTAAGATTAAAAACTATATTGATGAGGATTAAGAGTTTTAGGGTTTAACATTTTTTATGGTTTAAAATTTTTAATTAAAGTTATTAAAAAAAAAATTTCCAATTCAAATCATTAGTTAATTTTTAGAGTTATTGTCTTTCTGAATGTGGATTATTGTCTTTGAGATGGCGAATTATGGGCCGCCAACACTCACTAAGCTTAAGGCCATCATCCCTATTTAAATTTGACGGGACCTTCTCTATCTCAATGGCCTCTCTGATCTTCCTCCTTCTATAATGTTCCTCCCTAGCGATGAGTTTTGTTTCTTCAATGCATATGTGGTGGCGCGAGTGGTGGGCATGTTCAGCTAGTGCCGATTTCTGATGACGATCATGTCTAATGTCTGCGCAGTGTTCTTTGAGTCTCACTTGGATGGAGCGTCCAGTTTCCCCTATATATGGTATATCACAGGAGCAGGGGACACTGTAGACACCCTTCTGTTTTAATGGTTCTATTGGGTCTTTAGAAGAATCTAACATTATACCTACCAAGTTTGGGGGAGAGAAGGTAACCTTCATGTTTTTTCTCCGAAGGATCCTGGCTATAACATCCGTTGTTCCCTAATGTAAGGAAGGGTGATCTTAGTTCCGTCCATATTCTTATTTTGTTTCTGAGATTTTTTACGATCTTTTTGGATCACCCTCGTGATTTGATTTTTGTCATAGCCATTCATTTGGAAGACCTTAGACAGATGGTCTAACTCTTGTTCTAGGTGGTCCTCATCTGAGATCCTGATAGCTCTAGTTACTAGTGTGTTTAAAACCCCTATCTTTTGAGAAGGTAGATGATGTGAGTCTGCATGTAGGTACCTATCAGTATGGGTTTTCTTCCTATAAACCTGATGACCTAGCGTTCCACTATCTCTTTTTGTGATGAGCACATCCAAGAATAGAATATGGTTATCCTCTTCAATCTCCATGGTGAATTTGATATGGTCTGATATGCTATTTAGATGTCCTAGGAACTCAATCAGGCTTTCTCTCCCGTGTGGCCAGTTAATGTTAGTGTCATCTACGAACCTCTTCCACCATTTTGGTTTTAATGGGAAAGCTTCAATAGCTGATTTTTCAAATGCTTCCATGTACAAGTTTGCCACTACCGGGGAAAGAGGTTATCCCATAGCAACGCCCTCAACTTGTTCATACAATGTAACCCCTTTGAAGCTGAAGAAGGTTGATTTTAAGCAAATTCTAACTAGTTTTTCCGTTTCTCCATCCGTCACTTCCCTAACTACCTTAAGGGCTTCATCTACTGGTATTTTAGTGAAAAGGGATACCACATCAAAACTAGCTAGGATATCCCCTTCTTCTGCCTTGAAGTCTTCCATTTCTTTTACCATGTGAGTGGAATCTTTGATAAAGGAGGGAGTTTGTCCAACCAAGCTTTTTAATTTTCTTGCCATGAACTTAGCTAAGAAGTAAGTAGGGGATCCTATAGTGTTTACTATGGGTCTGATAGGTGCGCCTTCCTTATGAATCTTCGGCAAACCATAAATCCTAGGAATCATTGTATCTTTTGGGGTCAACTTCCTCTTCGTGTTCTCGTCCAGGGTAGAATTCTTAATGGCTTTTGTAACTTCATCTATAATCTTCTTCATGGGATCTTTATCCAGCCTTCTGTAACTACCACTCACTGAGAGATGCTCAAGCATTTTTCTGTCATATTCAACCTTGTCCTGTATGACGGTTGTGTTTCCTTTGTCAGCTCTAAGCACGATGATGTTGTCATTACTCCTTAAGTTTTTTAACGCTGCTCTCTCACCTGGGGATATGTTTGATTTGGGCGGCCTAGCTTTTCTAATGACTACTGCGCATTCTTGCCTCACTTCTTCAGCTTCCGTTTCTGGGAGGTTCAACAATGTGTCTTCTACTCTACAGACCAGGTCTTCAATCGGCAGTCTTTTGGGAGCCACAGCAAAGTTTAGACCACGCTCCAGCACTTTGGTCTGTTCATCATCCAACGTAACACTCGAAAGGTTAATCACGCAGGATTTTGTCTGATTATTTTGTTCATGCTCCGGTTTCTGAGCCTTTCGTAGCTTAGCGAGTTTGTTCTTGTGTTTGGTTTCTACGCTGGTGGTTAGTCTCTCCATCCTTTCCGCGGAAGCAGCTTCTACCCTTGCCCAAATATCAGGTCGTAGATTGTTAGCCAGATCTAAGTGTAGTCGATAGAGTGCCTCAGATAATGTGTTGATAGCTCCACGGCTCCGTCTAATTTCTGCACGAATTATAGTTGCGCTAGTTTCTTCAAAGATTCGTCGATTCCTATCTTTAAGTGCATGTTTAACTACTGTGAATTTAGGTATGATTTTGCTGTCTCTACAAGTTTTAAGAAATTTTAAGTTAGCTATCTTCTTAACTAATTTAACCTGTAGCTTTTCGAAGGACCTCAGGCTGTCCAGCGCGTCCCTTCCGTGGGGGGATTGGATTAAGCTGTTCATGATCACGCAATGAGAGATAATAAAATGGTGGAGAGGAGAACTGCGTTAGTGAAGTTATTTCTCGATGTTTCGAGCCGCAAAGTAGGGCTCATCATCAGGAGAGAGTGTCTCACGGTTTAAATTAGGTGTGGAAGATAGTAATTAATAAGTGAGGTTCATTTAAAAAAATTTTAGGGTTTGCCGACATTCTAGTTTTATATATTTAAATTTTTTTATTTTTATTATTATTTTTTATTTAATGGTTTTAATCTTATCTTATAAGTGTTAACAATTATTAACTTAATTAGATTTTTTTTATTAAGAATAAAGTCTTTTGAAAGTATTTAGTTAATAGTAATTCAAAATTTAATTAAAAGTATTTAGCTAATAGTTAATTCAAAATTTAATTAATTAATTAATTATTATCTTTATTATTGTTAATTTTTAATAGAATTGTTGAAATAATTATTTTATAAAGCTTGATTAATAAAGCTTGATTAATTATTAATCAGGCTTTATTAACTTAATTAGATTTTTTATCAAGAATAAAGTCTTTATTAAAAGTATTTGTTTAATAGTAATTCAAAATTTAATTAAAAGTATTTAGCTAATAGTTAATTCAAAATTTAATTAATTAATTTAATTATTATCTTTATTATTGTTATTTTTTAATTGAAATGTTGAAATAATCAATTTATAACAAATTAATATAAGGTCTTTTAAATTATATAATGAAAAAGATTTATTATTGTTGATAAAAATTTTATTAACCTAAAAGAATTCTTGTAATCCTAAGTATAAACTGAAAAATCTTTTAATGGTTAAATGGATAATTAAAGAATTCTTGTAATAATTAATAATGAAAGAGTTATAATTTTATCTAACCCAAGTTGGTGAGATATAAATTAGTAATTTTAACCTAACTTATAAAAAATTAATAAATTTTTAAACTAAAAATTTTTAAGATTAAAAACTATATTGATGAGGATTAAGAGTTTTAGGGTTTAACATTTTTAATGGTTTAAAATTTTTAATTAAAGTTATTAAAAAAAAATTTCCAATTCAAATCATTAGTTAATTTTTAGAGTTATTGTCTTTCTGAATGTGGATTATTTTCTTTGAGATGGCGAATTATGGGCCGCCAACACTCACTAAGCTTAAGGCCATCATCCATATTTAAATTTGATGGGACCTTCTCTATCTCAATGGCCTCTCTGATCTTCCTCCTTCTATAATGTTCCTCCCTAGCGATGAGTTTTGTTTCTTCAATGCGTATGTGGTGGCGTGAGTGGTGGGCATGTTCAGCTAGTGCCGATTTCTGATGACGATCATGTCTAATGTCTGCGCAGTGTTCTTTGAGTCTCACTTGGATGGAGCGTCCAATTTCCCCTATATATGGTATATCACAGGAGCAGGGGACACTGTAGACACCCTTCTGTTTTAATGGTTCTATTGGGTCTTTAGAAGAATCTAACATTCTACCTACCGAGTTTGGGGGAGAGAAGGTAACCTTCATGTTTTTTCTCCGAAGGATCCTGGCTATAACATCCGTTGTTCCCCTAATGTAAGGAAGGGTGATCTTAGTTCCGTCCATATTCTTATTTTGTTTTTGAGATTTTTTACGATCTTTTTGGATCACCCTCGTGATTTGATTTTTGTCATAGCCATTCATTTGGAAGACCTTAGACAGATGGTCTAACTCTTGTTCTAGGTGGTCCTCATCTGAGATCCTGATAGCTCTAGTTACTAGTGTGTTTAAAACCCCTATCTTTTGAGAAGGTAGATGATGTGAGTCCGCATGTAGGTACCTATCAGTATGGGTTTTCTTCCTATAAACCTGATGACCTAGCGTTCCACTATCTCTTTTTGTGATGAGCACATCCAAGAATGGAATATGGTTATCCTCTTCAATCTCCATGGTGAATTTGATATGGTCTGATATGCTATGTAGATGTCCTAGGAACTCAATCAGGCTTTCTCTCCCGTGTGGCCAGTTAATGTTAGTGTCGTCTACGAACCTCTTCCAACATTTTGGTTTTAATGGGAAAGCTTCAATAGCTGATTTTTCAAATGCTTCCATGTACAAGTTTGCCACTACAGGGGAAAGAGGTGATCCCATAGCAACGCCCTCAACTTGTTCATACAATACCCCTTTGAAGCTGAAGAAGGTTGATTTTAAACAAATTCTAACTAGTTTTTCCGTTTCTTCATTCGTCACTTCCCTAATTTCCCTTTGCGGCTCGAAACGTCGAGAAATAACTTCACTAATGCAGTTCTCCTCTCCACCATTTTATTAAGTCCAATCCATCAAATCCAGATATACGTCCATAGCCAAAGATCTGTACTACTGAAGCGAAGTTCATAACTTCGTGATGGATTAAATGCAAAGAAATCAATGTTCACGTGGGTAACCTTATAGAAGGTTGTTCAATGTCCAATCCGTCATTGAATGCTCAAATTTCTAATCAAAAGCATAGATCTCACAAGCTTTTTCATGCAGAGTTGGACTGCCTGTTTAGACTGTATCAACCCAAATGCTGGTGAGTTTGGTCGAAAGTCGAGTTGGTTGAGTCTTAAAAAATTGGTCGTTTCTTAACTATTTCGTCGAAATGATGGACACTTAGTAACATATGGTCGGAATTCAAAATGGTCGGGTCACTTTTGTTATAAAAAAATATGGTTGATAGTCGAGTTGGTCGAGCCTTTAAAAATTGGTCAACTCTTAACTGTGTCGGGTAACTTTAGTTTTAAAAAAAATATGGTTGATAGTCGAGTTGGTCGAGCCTTTAAAAATTGGTCGACTTTTAACTATGTGGTGCAATTGATGGACATGGGTCGGAACTCAAAATGGTTGGCTTACTTTAGTTTTAAAAAAATATGGTTGATACTGGAGTTGGTCGGGCTTGTTAAAATTGGTCGACTGTTAACTGTGTAATTTTGTTTTCGATAATATTTGGAAGATATGGTCAGGAGTCAAAATTGTCGGGTCACTTTAGTTTAAAAAAATATGGTCGATAGTTGACTTGGTCGAGCCTTTAAAAATTGGTTGACTTTTAACTGTGTAGTGGAATTGATGGCACGGATCGGAACTCAAAATGGTCGAGTAACTATAGTTTTCAAAAAAATATGGTCGATAGTCAAGTTGGTCGAGCCTTTAAAAATTGGTCACCGTGAAGTTCTCATTGTGTAAACATGATCGACATATGAAATAGTTGATATGAATTTGTAATTTTGTTTTCGATAATATTTGTAAGATATGGTCAGGAATCAAAATGGTCGGGTCACTTTAGTTAAAAAAATATGGTCGATAGTCGAGTTGGTACAGTTGATATGAATTTGTAATTTTGTTTTCGATAATATTCGTAAGATATGGTCGGGAGTCAAATTGTCGAGTCACTTTAGTTTAAAAAAAATATGGTCGATATTCAAGTTGGACGAGCCTTTAAAAATTGGTCGACTTTTAACTGTGTGGTGCAATTGATGGACACGGGTCGGAACTCAAAATGGTCGGCTTACTTTAGTTTTAAAAAAAATATGGTTGATACTAGAGTTGGTCGGGCTTGTTAAAATTGGTCGACTATTAACTGTGTAATTTTGTTTTCGATTATATTTGTAAGATATGGTTGGGAGTCAAAATTGTCGAGTCACTTTAGTTAAAAAAAATATGGTCGATAGTCGACTTGGTCAAGCCTTTAAAAATTGGTCGACTTTTAACTGTGTGGTGGAATTGATGGAATGGATTGGGACTCAAAATGGTCGGGTAACTTTAGTTTTTAAAAAAATATGGTCGATAGTCGAGTTGGTCGAGCCTTTAAAAATAGGTCACCGTGAAGTTCTCACTGTGTAAACATGATCGACATATGAAACAGTTGATATGAATTTATAATTTTGTTTTCAATAATATTTGTAAGATATGGTCACGAATCAAAATGGTCGGGTCACTTTAGTTTAAAAAATATGGTCAATAGTCGAGTTGGTACAGTTGATATGAATTTCTAATTTTGTTTTCGATAATATTTGTAAGATATGGTCGGGAGTCAAAATTGTCGGGTCGCTTTAGTTAAAAAAAAATATGGTCGATAGTCAAGTTGGTCAAGCCTTTAAAAATTGGTTAACTTTTAACTGTGTGGTGGAATTGATGGACATGGATCGAGAGTCAAAATGGTCGGGTAACTTTAGTTTTTTAAAAAATACGGTCGATAGTCGAGTTGGTCGAGCCTTTAAAAATTGGTCGCCGTGAAGTTCTCACTGTGTAAACATGATCGACATATGAAACAGTTGATATGAATTTGTAATTTTGTTTTCGATAATATGTGTAAGATATGGTCGGGAATCAAAATGGTCAGGTCACTTTAATTAAAAAAATATGGTCGATAGTCAAGTTGGTACAGTTGATATGAATTTGTAATTTTGTTTTCAATAATATTTGTAAGATATGGTCGGGAGTCAAAATGGTCGGGTCACTTTAGTTATAGAAAAAATATCGTCGATAGTGGAGTTGGTCGAGCCTTTAAAAATTGGTCGACTCTTAACTGTGTGGTCAAATTAATGGACACTTCGTTTTAGTCGACGCGTGAAGTCTGCAAATCGGTGCGACACGGTGGGGGGTTTGCGTGAAAGTGGCAAAGTAATGCAAATAATGCAAATAAGATCGGCGTGCGCGAAAGCGGAAAAACACGCGGCAGGATTCCATTGGATTTATAGATGAGGAATCTATCCGAGGATTTTTAGTCGGTGTGAAGTCTGCAAATCGCTGCGACACGGACGGAGGTTTGCGTGAAAGGGGCAAATTAATGAAAATAATTTCGACGACACGGTCGGCGTGATCTGGTCAGTGTGTGCGAAAGCGTAAAAACACGCGGCATGATTCCATTGGATTTATAGACGAGGAATCTTTCCGAGGTGGAAGGTCACGCTTCTCGTTGGTGAACGCCTACGGCGTAATTATAATAATAATAATTTAATTTTATGACAGAGTATATTTATTATAATAATAATAATTTAATTTTAAAGAACATGAAAGTGACGAAATTATAAAATATTTTATAGTAAATTATGATAGATGAAATTATAATATTTTACTTTACCCGATTTTAGGAGACTTTGTTTATAAAAAAATGTATTTATAATTATAATAATTTATCGATGAAATCACGATATTCAACCCATTCTATGGATTTGATTAGATTTAGAAAGTACAGGTCATTAATCACTAAATCTACTTTAATCGGATTACGAAAGAATCCCATATGAATAAATTTCCAAGAAATCAAGTCAAATAAACAAATACAATACATAGGGGATAGGAAAAAGAGAAGAAACAATCGGTTTTGGCACATAAAGTAGGGATGGCAGAATTTTTTATGTTCTGTTTGATGCTTAGATAATGGTTGTGTTTGTTATTTAATTTTTTTTTATCTCTATGTAAAAATAAACTAGCACAGTCACTTAACTTGTGGCCGGTAAATATCGATAGGCCACAAGCTAAGTGTCACAAATAAGTAATAAGTTATTTTCTACTTGTTGTTTGTCATGAATCCTTTTATCCATGCATTATCTAAGAATTATCTATGGATTGGCTACGAATTATCCATGCATCAACTACAAGTTATTTTTGATATATATATATATATATATATATATATATATATATATTATAATTGTTAATTTCAAATTTTGAACGACTTGACATAAAATCAATATGGACAGTACACGTGTCTCATCATCATGCAATCTAGGAAAAACATAGATGGTACTCCACCCTAAATTCTAAGATATAAACATCTATTGGTATAATAAAAGATTTTTTTATTTTTTATTTAAAAAATATATATTTTTAAAATATTAATCTATATTTTTTTAATGTACATAGCTTTACAGAGCCAATGAATGAATATTGCTAATTAGGTATTTGATTGTAGGGGAGACAGTGAAGGCGTTAGGGTTTGCTGACTTGACTGGTTTTTTCGCAATTTGATGATTTTCCTTGGATGGCCACGGTTGGATCGCAACTGTGGTTATCCTAGTTGCAGATCGGTTGAGGCATGCTACCACAGTCCACATGATCGACGAATTTGAATGGTGAGGTGATGATGGGCACGGGAGGACCCAGCGATTTTGGCACTAGCAGTAGTAAGAGATCGGGTCAGGGGGGTTGTCTTCCGAAAGCCCCATCGATTCCTTCTATCCAGGTAAAATATGACAAGATTAGAGAATGGGTTGGGCTCTGGAAGGAGAAGGCACTGATTGGTAAGTTTGTGGGGATATGGACCCGTGAGAAAAATCCGGTTCGGTGGATTAAGATCAATTGGAACCCTAAAGGCCATTACGACTTACATCTGGGTGCCAAGGGGTTTTTCACCATTATCTTCTTTAACATGGAAGACAGGGATAAGGTTATTGAGGGAGGAACTTACTTCCTTAACTCAGCAGGGTTGTGTCTCCATCCATGGAAAGAGAGATTTAATCCTGAAACGGAGGACATGATAGTGGCGCCTGTGTGGATTAGGCTCTTCTCTCTACTATGCAAATACTGGGATCTGGAGATATTGCAGGACCTAGGTAATACCTTGGGTGAGTTTGTGAAGGTGGCCGAACAAACCAAACTCCAGAGGTACACTGTGTGTGCCCGGATATGTGCCTACCTGGATCTGACGAAAGAGTTTCCTGAGGCTATCAGCTTGAATTGGGAGGACGAAGAATGGGTTCAACCTCTTGACTATGAGCAGCTTCCTTTCAGATGTCGCCTCTGTCATGAGTATGGTCACTTCGGAAGGAACTGTCCCAAGGCGCCAAGTGCGTCCTCTCCCTTGAGTTCTTCTCAGGATGGCGCGAGAGATCACGATGGCTTTACACAGGTGCGTAACAAGAAAAAGAACCCGACGGTGGCTCCACAGAAAAAGGGCAAGGAGAAGGTTGACACTTTGCTTGCGAGCAAAAAGTCCTTCCAGATCTTGGAGGAAGCGAGAGAAGGTAACAAGGTTGATCCAGAGACGCAAAATGACCCTGGACCAATCGGTTCGGAGACAAGGAACAAAGCACCCTAGGCTACTCCATCAATGGAGCAAGTGATAAGCATGGAGGAGGATGATGATGAAGAGATCGATCTTGGGGAACTCGATATGGATGAAATTGAAAAAGAAGTAGCTAAAAAGGGCAAAGGTTATGTTCCGCGGAGGCAATTGGACTTGCTCCATGAAGCTATCATCAAATCCAAAGGCTGTCAACAACTCAGGATAGCATCGGATCTGCACAAAGGAAGCAAGAGGAAATCCCCTGAGGAAGAATTGAGAAGAGGTAGAAAATCAAACAAGCAAAGAATAGCTGAAGTAGGTGTAAAACTCATAGAATCTGGCCAGTACCCAACGATAAGGGAGGCCTTGTTTGAAGTCAATAAAGTTACTCAATGAAGCTACTGTATTGGAACATCCATGGGTGCAATCATCTGAGGAAAATACATACCCTGGCCAAAAGGATTAAACAGGAGAAACCTGATGTTCTTTTTTTGCAAGAAACAAAATGTAGTACTGAATCTATGGAAAATGTTAGACAAAGAATATGGAAGGGTTGTAAAGTTATGGCGATTGACGCTTCTGGGATGGTAGGAGGCCTCACTGTCTTATGGCAACCCCATTATGCGCTCCTTTCGGATTGGAGAGCCAATAAATTCGCTATTTCTGCTAATTTTTCGATCTTGGGGGCGGGGGTGAAGGGTACTCTGGTCAACATCTATGGGTCGAGTTCTTTTCCTCACAAACAGGCGTTTATTAATTTTTTGCATTGGCTGGCAATTCAGGCTGTCTCTGGGTCGTGGATAGTTGGTGGGGACTTTAACCTAATCTCCTCTTTGGCAAAAAAGAAAGGTGGTAGAAGGATCTTGGACAGATTTCAAGAAGCGTTTAGGGAGCTTCTGACAAATACTCCGTTCATCAATATTGAAACTGGTAATGGCTGGCATACGTGGAATAACAAACGTGGTGGCAATCACCTTGTAGATTCCAGAATTGATAGATTCCTGACGACTGAAGACATTTCCCATGGCACGGGTGAGGTTAGCACCAGTGTTTTACCCTCTGTAGGCTCTGATCATTGGCCTATTTGCCTTAACTGGGATTGGTCAAACATGATTCTCTATAAACCCTTTCGGTTTGAACAAATATGGCTGGAACACAAAGACTTTAAAGATTTAGTGGGCCAATGGTGGCAGGAATTGGTCCCCCCTGTGGATACTAGAATGTTCCAATTCCAAAAAAAGCTTAAAGCCCTCAAATCCAAGATTCGCACTTGGAATAAGGAGGATTTTGGCGACATTTTCCAGGACAAGAAAAAGTTGATTGAGGACTTGGAGAATATGTATCGGAAAGGCATGTCCGAGGGCTAGGATGATGCTCTAAGGGAGCAGGAGCAGAACCTGATGGAGCAACTTGAAGCTAGGGAAAGACAAGAGGAAATCTATTGGAAGCAGAAATCCCGGAACCAGTGGCTCCAGGATGGGGAGAAAAACACTAAGTTCTTCCACAACACTGTTGTTCAAAATCGCCATAGATCTGAGATTTTCAAAATCAAAGGAAGAGATGGTAGACAGGTTGAAACCAGAGCTGAGATTGAGGATGAATTAATCGACCACTTTGCTTTTGTTTTACGGGAGGACAAGGTTGATCGGAGTATGGACATCTCGGAAATTACTCGCCTCATTCCTAGAATCCTTACCAGGGACCATAACGAGCTGCTGGGCAAACTTGTCTCTATGCAGGAAGTGGAGGAGGCTATGAATCAGATGGCTCTTGGGAAAGCTCCAGGCCCGAACGAATTCACTACCAATTTTTTCCATTTCTTTTGGGGCATGATTAAAGATGACGTCCTGACGATTGTGGAGGAATCTTGCAGATGCAGGGGAGTGTTAAAAGCTTTTAATGCTACCTTCCTCTCCTTAATTTCGAAGGAAGAGGGAGTTGATTCTCCTAATAGTTCAAACCCATAGCCCTTTGCAATGTGATCTACAAGATTATCTCCAAGGTTATCGCGAATAAGCTGAAGGTGGCATTAATTCTCCTTTAATAATATAAAACTATTCCCAACAATACATAATCAATAATGTGGCATTCATGTGAATCTATGTATAATGATATTGCACCCACAAATTATATAATTCATTGCCCTTTTTTCTATATTTAGATGTTGCTTTAAGTTGTGACCACCTCCACCACGTGGGTAGCTTGTTTTGGGTTCTTTAAGCGCCTCGAATAATTTATAAATCAAATCAATTTCTACTTAGTGGGAGGAAAAATTTCCACAAGTGCTTGTGGACGCTGGACAAAGTAGCATACATGGAGATCCAATTGATGTGAAATACAATTTTAATTGCACATGTTGTCCCTCGTTTACGTGTCAAGCGTGGAGTCTATGTTTTGCGTCTTTTATAACCAAGGATTTCCAAAGCATGAACTTCGATAATATAAATCCAAGGCCGCTTTGATCCCAAGAGTTCTTTTAGAAGCAATGATTTCCAAAGCTCTTTCAGAAGCATGAGCTTTGATACTTGTAAATCCATGGGTCATTTAGAGCTAGTTAGAGAAAAGAAAATAAGATAATTAAAATTCCTTCATGTATTATAAACATAAGAACTTAAATATTGCTACTTATATTGGAGATCTCTCTTTTTATATAATATAATAACTCTCGTTTTATATAATATTAATGGTTGAATCTTAATAAAACATGCTCTTTTATTTTCTTTAAAGAGATTTATTGGATGAATATTTTTTGCTTTCTTTGTTTATTTATTTAAATAAAATTATTATTATTAAATTTCTAATTGTGTTTCTATTGTTTGCATTAAGGATGTGATACACTCATAATCTTAAAATCTTATTGGAATTTTTATATATTTAATGTATTGATTTTTTTTTATTCTTATATGTTTGTCTTAAATTAAATTGCTTAAAAAATATGTATTGTTTTTCATAAATTAATAAAATAAAATAAAAAACATATTTAGAGATTAACTAATTGCTTCTAGTTAGATTATAAGAAAATTTGAAACATGTGAAAGTATACTACAACTCTAAAAACAATACCAAACAACAACCATGTATCTTTTTCCAAATTTCAATGTGATATTATGGGAATGGGGAATTTTTTGGGCTTTTCTCAAGAACTCCACTAAATTAAAATAACAATTAATAGGTAAATCTTTCCAAAAAAACATTTTCAATTTAAGGGGTTGGGATGTCATGGGTGATTTGTTAAATATTTAACTTTGTATGATCATGATGTATTCTTTTAAATGGATTTGACTTACCATTGATTGTGTTAATGATGATGAATGAGCTCTTTAATTATCTTGATTCTTATGGATAGCTTATTATAGATGTTGTCTACTCTTTAAGTCTTATTACTTTATTAAGTTATTTTGATTAACAACTCTCTTAGGGGAGAGACATAGTGGTGTGTTCTCTCTGATGCCATCATGGCATCCACCTAGAGTCCAATTGGCCATACGACAGGGCACTATTGGAAACCCTGCAATGTGTCAATGATTGGGCTTTTACTCCAACAGTTATTCACATCTTTTCAGCCATGGTTTAAGTGAGGGATTTGGAGTGTATTCACGCCTAGTGTTACTTGCTCTGGGTCTGATGGGTGGTCATCTACTCCCCCGAAAGTGGTGCAATCTGGTCTGTTTTCTTGTTTGCATGGTGATGAACCATCGTATGTCGTCATCTGGTCTATGGTGCTACCTTATGCATGGTGTTGTGCTCTAGGGTCGAAGGTTGGTCTGTCACGGTTCATGTGGGTTCTTGGTGTGGAGCTTCATCTTTGACTGGTGTTTTTTGAGTTCAACCATGGTCTTCAAGCAGCCCTAGACTATGTAACGAGCTAATTTTTTGTGTTTTAATGGTAGTTTTCAATTATTTTTGTTGCAAAGGGGTTCTTATTGTGCGGTGTTATCTCATAGATGGAGCTCGGTCGTGGAGATCGACTGGTTCTTTCTTGTGGAGCCCAGTTGTGGAGCTAACTACATGTTTGGGATGTTCGAGGGAGAAGCGTCCTACGATGAGTTGGTTGTGTTTTCCTATCAGAATTCCTATCCTACCAGCTGATGAGCCTCTGTCTTTATCAACACCTCAACCCTTAGTTGGAAATCTATGTGATTTTTTGGTGATTGTGAGTTCTTATGTGATTTCTGTTGAGTGGTGATCCTTTGTGTTTATCAACACATCAGTTCTGGTTGGAATTTTGTAATATTTTTAGGTAAAGAAAATTATTTTTTAAAGAATTGGGGCTTTGTTTGGCCCTTGTTGAGCTTGTAATTTGAATTTATTAGGGCTTTCATGGTTTCATTGTTCGAATTGTTTCAATTTGCTTGTGGTATGGATTTAACTGTTCGAATTGGACCAATGCCATTGGGAAATTTTTGCCATATTAGGGCCTGGTTGTTTTATGATAGATTATCCCCCATGCTTGCAGTGACTCTAAGTACTTGGCGGGTTTCAATGCGCATATTTAGGCCTTGTTTGACCCTTGTCGTGCTTGTAATTCAGTTTTTTGAGGGCTTTAAAGGTTTCTTTGTTCGAATTGATTCATTGTGCTTGTAGTTTGGCTATGGTGTGCATTTAACTGTTCGAATTGGAATGGTGTCATTGGTATTTTTTGCCCATATTAGGGCCTATTTATTTTGTGAAAGAGTACCCTCCATGTTTGTAGTGACCCTAATGAATTTGACTAGTGGGCTTCAATGCACATATTTGGGCTTTGTTTGACAGGATTTATGTACTTGTAATTTGGTTGTTTCAAGGTTTTAGAGGTTTCTCTATTTGAATTGATTCATCATGCTTTGTAGTTTGGTTATGGTATGGCTTAAACTGTTCAAATTGGAACGAAACCATTGGGAATTTGTTTCCATATTTATGGCCTACTTGTTTTGTGACAGAGTATCCTCCACGTTTGCAATGACCTTAATGAATCTGGTTGGCGAACTTCAATTCACATATTTGGGCTTTGTTTGACCCTTGGCATTATTGTAATTTGGTTGTTTCATGGCTTTAGAGGTTTCTCTGTTCAAATTGATTCATTGTGCTTGTAGTTTGATTATGGTATGGCTTTAACTGTTCAAATGAAACGACATTGTCCGGCATTTTTTTCCATATTAGGGCTTGGTGGTTTTATGAAAGATTATCCCCCATGTTTCCATTGACCCTAATTAATTTGGTTGGCGGGCTTCAATGCACATATTTGGGATTGGTTTGACCCTTGCTGTGTTTGTAATTTAGTTTTTTCAAGGATTTAGAGGTTTCTCTATTTGAATTGTCTCAATGTGCTTGTAATTTGATTATGGTATGCCTTTAAGTATTCGAATTGGAACAACACCGTTGGGAATTTTGGGCCATATTAGGGCTTGGTTATTTTGTGATAGAGTATCCTTCATGTTTTCAGTGACCCTAATGAATGGGTTAGCAAGATTCAATGCGCACATATGGGCTTTGTTTGGCCCTTTTTGTGCTTGTATTTAGGTTTTTTTAGGGCTTCAAATGTTTTCTCTATTTGAATTATTTCAATGTGCTTGTAATTTGGTTATGTTATTGCTTTAATTGTTCGAATTAGCATGGCCATGTTGGGCATATTTGGCCATATCGGGGTCTGGTTGTTTTGTGACAAAGTATCCTCCATGTTTGCAATGACCCTAATGAAGGGGTCAACGGGATTTAATGCACATATTTGGGCTTTGACTGACTCTTTCCATGCTTGTAATTAAGTTTTCTCGGGCTTTAAAGGTTTATCTATTTGAATTGTTTCATTTTGCTTGTAATTTGGTTATGTTAATGCTTTAACTGTTCAAATTAGCATGGAAACATTGGGCATATGTAGCCCTAATGGGGCTTTTTTTTCTGATAGATTATCCTCCATGTTTGTAGTATCATGAAATAAGTTATGAGCTTCAATGTAATTGTAATTGCAATTGTAGTTTCCATAGTAAACAATAACAATCATGCTATATTGTGAAATAAATTCTAAGCTTCAATGAAATCATATGTGCAATTGTAGTTGTATTTGTAGTTGGAGTTGTAGTTATAGTTGTAATTGTAGTTATAGTTGTAATTGTAGTTGGATTTGTAGTTGGATTTGGAGTTGTAGTTGTAATTGTAGTTGTAATATGCCTATGTATTTTTCCTGCTATATCATTTTCCAATATGTGGCCTTCAATTGTAAATGTTATTTTTCTTTGTATTTGTAGTTGTAATCTACCCCTCTACTATATCTTTGTAATTGACAAACTCAGACATAATTGTTTGTGCTTGTAATTGTAATTGTATTTTCCTCTATATTTTGTCTTCCTAATCCACACCATATATTCATGATCTATCATATGCTTTAGGTTTCCTTTTCAAAGTTGAAATAATTTACAGTCATATAATAGGCATTTCAATTCTAGGAGTGTAAATAGATATTTAGGAGATGGCTTGACTCTAGATTACATCAAGTCATCCTTCAATCCTCTTTTTGCAACCAACTTGAGGAGTAGGAATAACACATATAATTAATTGTAATCATTGGTTCCTAGGCCAAGATTCGCTTTACCTTTTATGAAGTGAAGGTCTCAGAAGTATAGAATGTACTTGGCACCACATCATCTACCATTTTTCTGGCACGCCCCATCAAAAAAATCCAATGGGCATTCTTAGTTGATTTGAGGGGGGACATGTGAGTGATTGGGAGCCTTGCAAATTTGTCTCGATGACGATCCTTAGAGCGATGATAACAGAGCCAAAACCTGTCCCATCGCCTGGAAACTAGGAATAAAAGTGTTCTCGAAAATATGCCCATTCCTCACCATCCTAATTCGTCACACTAGGAGGAAGGGGAGCAGGGTATTTTGTAAGGATTCTAATATTATACTTAAGTGTAGTATCCTAGGCAAATATTTTGGATTGAGAAAAACACGTATATAGATAGGTAAGCGAATATTAAATATGAAACACACAATTTACTACTGAAATGTGTAAATTTTGGCGAATAATATGGTAAAAAACACATTTTATGTAAATATAGGTGATATTAGAGACTAAAAATGACCAAATAGCGAATTTATTTTTTGAAAAAAAAACCCAAAAAATAGCCAATTGTCGGAATTTCACCCCTAAAAATTACCCTGAAGGGGAGCTGAAATTTTTTATACTCTTTTCTCCATATCTTGAGATTTTATAGCACATTATCACTAGACCAAATTGAATGAATGGGTTGATAATTCAATAATTCTTTCTTTAATTGAAATTTATAAATACAATTTTAATTACTAACATGTGAAATTATTTGAATGTATTATTGTTATATTAAGAATGCATAAATTTAATATTTTGTTAAAATATAAAAACAATATCAAATAACTCTAAATCATGAATTGGTGCATGGTATAAATAATTTTATAAAAGATGCCCAATGGTTCACACCTATTAACATTTGCATGTACAAACAATTATGAAAAAACGTGTCTAAATAATCTCAAACTTCTTGATATTGGTGATATAAAATGTTATTATCCTTATACAAAATGCAGTGCATAAAAAATAATGAAGAATGATCAGTTAGAAAACAAGAGCTGCAAGCAGCAATGTCCATGACATTAGTTTCTAGCATAAATACATGGGCATGCATAAACATGCAAATGAGAATTGAAAATGCCAATAGAGGCAGGATACCAAGCCGAATTCTTGTATAACAACATGCGGAATATATGATTTTCCATTAAATGCTAGTAGAGTTGATTTGCAAAGCTCTTTGCTCTTCCTAGTCTACAAACACACCTTTGAAAAAAATATATATACTACACTTGATATGTGCTTAGGGATTGGTTGTTTTCATCTTTGCACATTTACAAACTACTGTCATGTATTCAATGAAGCTTTTGCATTCTGGTTGATTGGAAGCTTCAGCTCTAGTTCAAGCTTGTCGCGGGAAGTGGCTTGTTATCATCGCCAGTGTTTCTTCGATGTCGGATTTTCACAGCTTCAAAGCACTTATTTTGTACTTCCATGAATGAGACAAGTGTCAAATAGGTCTGTGAATCATCCACGATGTGGTCAACCCATACCTTCTAGGACTCAAAGAGAATAGAAGGGGATTGCACCACCATGCACTCGGTGGAAGTCGAAGTCGAATTATTCCCACTGCCCTAGCTCCAGTTTTTCGACCTAGCCAAGTGGCTCGAATTGGGATTGGAGGCCATGAAAGGTAGGTCCCCTCTTGTCTTCAACAACATCCTTAGCACTGAATTTCTCGTCTTGCTTCCATTTATAGGGGGTTTCTCCATTGAAGGAATAGGGTGGGTCAACAATTAAAGCACAATGTTTCATGGAGTTTCAGAAGGAAAATGAGATTGCAGAAGATAAAATGAAAGATATAGCAATGAACTTGGAATCACTGACTAAGAAGATAGTTTCTGAAAAGAGTTCTCGTCGTTCGATAGTTTCTATGGCTATGTGGGATTCGTGGGAGCGCAAAGCTATTGAGCGAGCAGTGGAGTATGATGGGTGCAGTGTTAATATTTATGGGTTCACTGACAATTTTTATATATAGAGTGTAAACTTGTGAGATATAGAAGTTAAAATAATGGGGATGTCGCAAAAGGAATAATTAGAAATGAAAGATGTAGATGAATTTTATTATGTCCCTCCGTATGCAAGGGACATACAACAAACTGAGGTTTGTATTAAGTTCGACCATACATGATTTTTAAAAATTATAAACCAATGTTTTACAATAGATTTTAAGCTCTCAACTGCAAACGTGTATCCTTGGGCAGGGGTGGTGGTGTGCAAATGTCAACACTTTATACATATATTAATTCAATATGTGCTCAATATTGGAAAATTTGGAAGTGGCACATGTTGGGAGAGGCCTACAATGGATGCCTGATTAGTCTGCATGATATCGAAGAAATAGAGCATGCTATAGTTAGTACTCTACGTGACTAAATCTAAGAAAATATTGTTAATACTCTACCCCAGTAACTATATGAAAAGGCACGATGGAACCAGAAGTCGGATATTGATTCTTAGGGTTTGAGCTCTAACATATCAGTTTTCCCCTCATGCTAGATCCCATGTTCTCCCCAATAGGAGGAGATCCTTTTGTGGTTCTACCCTCCTTCAAGGATCTGGTGATGGGATTGTAATCAACAATCCCAATTGCAATCGTGCTTGGAAAAGCTACTTTGAGTGAAAAAAGGAAGGGATTTTTCCTAGGGATAACCTCTAAAAACCTCTGCTATGAAGTAACAATGACCAAAATCAGTGACTACAATCAATATATGTAGGGACATGCTATAATAGGAAAATTTATAGGAATCTATCCCTCAAAGAAATCCCTCGTTTGGTAAATAAAAACCTAATAGAGACCCAAGGGGGTGGTGAAACTCAAACTAGGACCCAAATGCTTCTTTAAGGTTGTCTTAACTAGCATGAAAGACATAGAGATAGAGTTCAAAAATGGCTCATGCTTCTACAACTCCACAATCCTACATCTTGGCTACTCTCTAAGCCTTGATAATAATAGTAAGTATATTTTTTATAGGAGGAGGGGCCAATCAAGTGTTTGACATAAGGCATGGATTATTGCAATGATGAAAATGTGCAAATTGACAATGCCCAAGGATATATGTGATAAAAATATGTTTATAGTTTTGCTAAGTCCTTTAATAGATTGAAGAAATGCATAAGTTATTGTTACACAAACACTAATATATACCTAAGATGAGTTTGATTCAAAAGGATTTCAATGAACATTAAATTATACCTGGACATTAATGGGGATCTTTGTTATCATACTTTGTCTCCAAAGAATTGTGATGTGAATTGCAGGTATAAGGATGCATAATGTAAATGATTTAAGCAAAATCTAGATGGTTACAAATTTTGGTGAAAGATAGAAAAAGAACATAAGAATAGTAATAGTATACATTTTCATAGATGCATGTTTCACCTTATACTCTTTACACACATATCCCTTTAGATGTAGGTATAAAGGGAATTTATTTTAAACTCACCATACACAACTTGCGTGTTGATGAAAACAAGAGTTGCCACCTATCCTTCAACAACTCACTTGTAATAGATATAATTCTTTTAAGTCCCCTAGTCATAACATAGGCACATGATTATGATATCTCCACATGATGCTCAGTGCTTTGAGAAGGTCCCCTTCTTATCATCCACTTTTGTCTTTGTCTTTTATTACATGTTTATCCATGATAAGCAATCTGACCTAGTAACTTGGGATAGGAAAAAATAAAGCGTGGCAAACATGAGTCGAGGTACTGTGACATACACGCAGACCGTTTCATAGAAATGGCTGCTTCTTGATCACAATATGCTTTCTCCTCCATCATCCTTGGTATTGCAATGCCTCCATTTGCATTTGTGCTTTCTCCTCTATAGATGTGTGATCATGGCCATAGCCTGGTTTGCAAAAACTGTAGATCCTATCGATGTTAACCTACCACTAAATTGGTCATAACTATGTTTTATTTTACGTACAAAATAAAGACACCTATGGATTAAGCCATATAATACATCATAGTTATAGTTATGTTTTGTGATGCTAGATATTTGGATCGGAATTTCTAAACAGAGATTCTATTGATCTAATATTCGTCAACTTGAGTTAGAGATATACTCGCCTAGTGATTTGATTGATTCAGTCCAGTCAAATGTTTTGGATCGCAACTAATCATTCCTCGACTTTCCGATATAGAATATTAAAATGGCCGAAGCAGAGTTGATTTTTGTAGTTAACTTTAAAGTTTAATCTTGTTTTTAATTTTCAAAACCATTATTGATACAAAACATCTTGCTATCCATAAATAAAATTGTATGTTGCACGGGCATTGCGTTAGCAATCCAAAGCATATCATGCACTTGAAACCCGAACTCTCCTCTTATACTGGAATCTCCAATCTGAACCCACTCCGAAAACACAACAAAATCCAAGAGATCTCATCTATTTTTCACCATATCTCCACATCTATATCATCCTTTTCCTTCCCATAATTTTTTTATATTCAAACATAACAATCAACAAGATTTGACATTTGCAAACAACTCAATGTTATTTGAGATTTATACATTTGATTGATAATCCACTGACAAATAAGGTTTTCCTTTGATATTTAAAATGATTCTTGTTTCAGTGTTTCGATGAACAAGTGGATGTTCCTCTTCCTCCTAGTGTTGACATATTCTTCAAAATAAAGATAGGAAAACCTAAATATTTATTGCATAAATTTGTTGAAATATCTCAAGAATCCCCACCACCTCGTAATCTTATGGATATAACGCTACTCTTATGTGAGATATCTTCTTTTCATATCAAACTGGAACTCGTGGAAGAGTAACACCTTGTAATAATTTACAAAATTCAATGATACCACTATATTCTCCAACTCAAATCCTTTAACAAATTACTTCCCTTTTTTTTAGTGATTTGATTCCGGAGATATGGTTTAATAGATTAATGTGGCATCTTTTCGATCTCATCTAGTATCAGCGTGATCTAGCATTTACCTTGGAGACTCAATCTCAAAGATACATGGAACATCTAATGGTAGATATTTGATAAAATGGTGTAACGTCTTTCCTACGATGGCACCTTTGAAATCGCGTTCCAAGATTACATTTTATCTAGCTTCTTGTAACAAAAAATCTAATGCATTATGATGACGTGGAAAATCCCTTGTATCTAGAAATTAGGACAATGCAACATGCCATCTCCCTTGCTTTTCTATGGATTAGTGAAACCATGCATTGCAATTATCTTCTATGCGGGTAAATGGGATGTGACAACCTTTTCTCTGTCGATTCAGCAGCTATTCTGGTGATGTATAAGCTCAATTCCTAGTAAACTAAACGAATCTAAATCTATGTGTAATTTACTGATTGATCACAAAGTGACCACATGGAAGATTTAGTTTCTATCCTCCGTTATGGAGTGGCGTGTAAGCTACCAATGACCTAGATGATATTTCTTTTAACAATTAAGTTAAATCTCCTTCTTTTAGAGGCTGGCCTCCATATCCTTCATCAACTTATAACATGGAAGCGATATTTGTATTTGTTATCATATGTGGTCATTGAAATTAACCTATCAAATAAAGAAAATACCACATCATAATAACAAAGTTTAGTCAAAATGTAGTTATACTTTCCACATGTTTTTCTTTGTAAAAGCTTTATGTATTTGAAATCTCCACAAATTGGCAATTTAAGTTTTTCTAAAATAATCAATTGAAGCTATGAACTAAGCATACCAAAAATTTAAAATTAACATTTTGCAAATTTCCATGTTGCTTTTTTAAAAAATATTAAAAAAATTAACAAGAGGCACGAGGTGGCAATGTCCTCAACATTGTACCTACTTTGGATCACAATTAATAATTGCTAGGAGTTGTATTTGTTAGAAGCAATGCTTGTAAATTTGCTATTAAAATTGAGTGTATAAATTTTGTAAACACTATTCAAGTATTAAATTTGAAGTTTTATTGATTTTCAACATGGGAAAGCAAACAAAGAACCACTCCAGTACATTGAGGGTGCTCTAAGGACGATTCTAGTGGCATTATAGAGTCAAATGAGAACTCCTCAATCCACATGTGAAATGAAAGAAAGAACCACTCAAATACATTAAAAGGAAGTATGCTAGTTGTTTTATAAAGTCAAGTCATCTTGTTGTTTTTATTATCATGCTTTAACCAAACAAAATATATTCTAAACCATACCCTTCTCCATTCTACTATTTCTTGATGACATCATCACCATCAATAATATCTAATTTAAATAAAATCTTATTTAAAAAAATATGGTGTTACAATCCAGATTAGGAATAAGAAAAAAATCCATTGACACTAAAGACACTTGTCTTTTCTGCACGAATCGTATGGTAGGTTTGTGGCTACTGATCCTGCGTCAACAAGTTAGGCCGGCCGCCATTGTCTAAAGCCAAGATACGAGGACGTGAATCATAAAATTTGTACATAATACCATTGGATTTCAAACACTGGCTTGTTGGTTGTACATAATCTGTAATCCATGAGGCACGAAAGACATCATCACTTGAGTTAAATGAGACTAGTTCGAACAACATATGCATTGTTGACAATGACAAAAATTCTGGAACATCCTCTAAAATTATAAATTCCCTCAAATTAAACCTAACGGAGTGCAATGTACTTGACTTAACTATTCTTGTACTTTGTTTCCTTATTTTGTATTATTAACCACAAGGACTATAAATGCAATAAAAATCATATTCAATATAGCTTTGGTAGTTTAACGATTCTTGAAAGATATTTTTTACCTCCAACATGCATATAACTTCAAAGGCATAGAATATGATGAATTTAGTTCCCCTCAAGAATGGGGATATGGATTTAAGCTTCATTAATTTCACTTTCTATGTCTATTCTATCAATTGGAAATCACTCAAGTAAATTAAAGAAACACCATTGTTAAAGGCGCGAACATGTCCTATTTAAAATGCAATTAAATGTAGTTGTAAATACGTCTTTATATTTATAAGAAGTTTACTATTAACACGGACACCAAATCCTTTCCAAGCTTTTAAAAAGCACCCTCCCAAGCTTTTATGACTCCCCTTTATGCATTTTCAATTTGTATAAATCTGTGGAAGTTAAACTGTTGAAATCACCCTAACGTTCACATTACTGTCTGTACCCGCAATTGGAAAACTCAACCCAAAAACGTCGATCATGATGTTCAACATGCCAACGTTTATCTCGACAATAATTAACATATTCTGGGAACGGATTTGAAAAATGATGAACAATGTGCAGCTGAAGAGCATTCAAGGAACATGCGCAGAGCATTTCGGGGACGGATTTGAAAAATGATGAACAATGCCAACGCTTAAATCCAGTGCTTGGTTTTAGTACAATGCCAACATTTAAATCTAGTGCTTGGTTGCAGTTCATGGGCGAGGACTGCTCAACGGCAGAGTTCCAATTGGTGATCAAATAAATACCATATTTATATTTTTGTAAATTTATAAAATAACAAACTATACACAAACATTTGGCAATTTACAAAATTTTTGAACGGCTTCGTCTTGTTTTTTGTAAATCGTGGTGCTATGGCTTGTAAAAACCCAATTTCAGTCGAAGAAATGTAATCCACTTTTAAGGATCTTGATAGAGATCACAGATATGATGACACACTTAGGTTTTGCTCTTCAAAAAATGATGGGTACTGTCCGTATATGAAGAAAAATATAAGAATCCAAAATGCATGAAACGATCAAAATAAAGTATATAAATGCAAGAAATCAGTCAAAGCTTTACTGCCCACCAAAGAATCTTACTTCAACCAAATTACCTGTACATTCAATCAAATTGCAGACGGTTGAGGTTGAAGTTCAGCTATTCCATGTGGTGCAAGCACAGGATAATATTGTCAAATTGATAAGGGCGGGAGCTAAATATTTGCTTTGCTGCCAAAAAAAACAAATGTAAGAGTGGCACTCTTTTTTACTATCCAAATACAACAAAACGACGCAATTGCACTATGAAATTAAAGATTGATCAGACTAAACAACATCAGTTATTGACTCTCTGGCTATCAAAGATCACAGTACGTATTTGGAGGCAGCTGTTCTACACATTCAATGAGCAGAACGGTATTGCCATGCTATGCCACTCAAAAGTTAAGAGACTTGGCTCCATCGACTTTTCTATATAGCAATTAATGCAAACATTAGCACAAGGACTTGGGCTCTAACCACATTTCTACAACAAGCCAAAACACATTCATATCATTGGATATACCATTGACATAATGCTTAAGTATCTAACTCTATGTGTTGCCAGAAAGACACAAGCAAAGGTCCTTTCACAAATGGGAGTATGTACAAGTTTCTATCAAGCTGTAGGCAATTTGGTACTAAGCAAACATACATGCTGGAACAAAAGGAACAATATGCAACCATAAAATATTATATTGTATCTTAAACAAAATCACAACCTGCTCTGTCCTTGGAGCTCACCTGCAATACCGCCATTAATGCCCACGAGCTGTTTAGCAGGGAAGTCAAACAGAAAAATATCCAGACACTTTATAGCCATTGACAACATAAGAATTACTCTAATTTGGGAAAATGTCTTGTATGTTTGTACTGTTATCCAATCTTCTATCCGTCCTGCATATGCCTTGCCCATGTTTTCTTAACTGCAAGTCACAGAACATTACAGCGTCAACCAAACTGTTATTAACTGCCAGTTGATAAGCAAGTTGCGTTTGGTCAGGTACAAGGCCCGATAATCCACCGTGATCTATGACCAGGGGTGCTTTTCCTGCACAAATAGATGCTAGAAAACAAACCAACCACAAATCGTAGACTAATTCTTAGCAACTTCAGGCTAGTCAAACAACAGCCATTCTTAAAAGCAAACTCAAAGTTTACAGAGTATTAAGAATCCTATGAACGAATTATATGTATATTGGAAACGAAAAAAGTTGAATGCTAGAACCAATAATTTCATAAAAATAACAGCAATTTGCTCTTTGTATACATTTTTATTATATAAATAATTTTGTAATGACCCTACTGTTGGAATTAAGTCAATCCATACACTTTGAACTTGTAATGTATGCTTCAAAATGTGAATCACAAAACAAATATCGGTTTAATTATACAGATTGGTGTTGAATGGAAAAGCACAAAGTAAAATTAAAAGGGGTGCTATGGAGAGGAGGAGGGAAAGAGATTTCTTGCTGAAGTGAAGGAAATTGTGAATAAAAAACAAATATAAATTCCATTGTACAGAAATATGCATTTTTTTTAACAAAGTCTCTCTATTTTTTTTGCCAGAGCAGGATCTAGATTTCTCAGACAGGAAGGGTAAACTCTCACCAATGTATATCCATCTATCAGAACTAAAACATTCAAATTTCAGACAATATAATTTATAGAAATTCAACTCGAAAAGCTATAACAACGCAATTACAACAAAAAAATAACTTTAATGACAAAAGAATTGTAATGATGCAACGACAACCAAAGAAGAAGAACGAAATGCCTACCGCTGAGAGTTTTCCATCCAGCAGGTGTCTGAGCAGAACTCCATTGTGCGAAGCAAACGAGCGCAAATATCGATCCCACCAGAACTTTAGCATTGCAATCCAACGCCATCATCGTTGATGGCAAATGCAGGTTGCAGGATGACAAAGGAGAGATGGATAGATGAATAAATGTATGGTGTATTATTGGATCTATATAAGTGCAATGCAAATACAAGACAAAAATACCTCCTCTTCTCTGCTTCTTCTTATGGCAGTAGAACAGACATGCAATGAATGATTTGCCAGATTTAGAAAATAATGTGAATGAAAGAAACGTATTTTGGCAGCAAATGGAAGAATAATTCAATGAAAGCTCTCAAGAACTGAGAATACATAGATTGTCAGCTCTTCGGCCTGGGCCATGTCAGCCTTCACAAATGTCGCTCGCTCTGTGTGGTTCGCCCAGTTAAGCCTGAGATAATGACTCTCATCCTTCCCTACCCTCTATGCAATCCTTGCTGGATGAGTTTGCTGTCGTATTTCCCCCATTCGCTCCATGCAGCACACTATTGATCTCGTCCTGGGGGCTTCTCTTCCAAATGCTCCACGCTTCCGTTTAGCCCCTGGTGAAGCTGCTGAGATTGAGCAACAACTTCAAGCTTGGTTGAACTCTGGCCATAACCATATACATAAGCCTAGCTCCTCTCCTTGTGATTCCCCGCTTTCACCATTCCTAAAAAGGAGTCTTGTTACCGATTACCGTGCTCTCGACAAATAGCGTGACTGTCAAAAATAGCCTACCCAAACCCATCAATTCATGCATGGCCGTTTGAAGACTTCTTGCACACGCCACACTTAACAATTATAACATAGTGTTCATGGTGAGGCAGTACGTGAGTGCAGATATCGTGATTGCCCAGAGGCAAAGTGCACAGATAGCGTACCTGCTTCGCACTGTTTCTTGGACCCGGCTGATGCAAACCCGCCGCCGGGTTTTGGGGCACAAGACCCCAAGCATGACGTCATACTTATAAATCCAATTAGCAATCAAATAAATACTGTATTTATATTGTTTTCAAATTTATAAAATAATAAACTATACACAAATATTTAGCAATTTACAAAAAATTTGAACCTCACCTAAACTAATCCCTCAACACTAAAAATATATGTCAAGGACATAATAAATGTTTCACTTTCTTTTGTCAAATTAAAATGTCATAGCCCATGATCCTATAAGGTTTGGTAAGAAACTCTCATGCATATGCATAGTATGATAACTTTTAAATAACGTTAATAGTGCTTTTAAGGTACCATCGTATAATGGTATTGCAAGGTGCCACCGTATAAACGATTCAATGTTCGCGTACATTTCAAGTTGCATACGGAGAGCTAGAGTTTGATTGACATGCAATAGTTTAGTTTGATCAAATTTTAACTCTTTATGACACATTAGATTGCTTGAGACGTACTATCCGGCAGAGGCAGCTATTGCAGATAGTGATGTCAGCGGGGACATGTGACAATTGAAATCTCAGTTTCAAAAATCGAGACTAGCATCTTTGACATTCTGTACCATCAGCCAATCAAAAATTATTTTAATATCAAAATTCAAAACTTTGAAAAACTAAGTTATGGAAAATGGATACAATATGTCATGGACATAATAAATCGTTAAACATGCTACTTGAAATAGGGAATTGAATATTACCCTTCGTAACAAGGAGAAAAACGTGTTTCTTTTAAATTTATTTATTAAATTATAAATGTTTTAATATTTATATATAAATATAAATAAATTATAAATATTTCTATATTAATTATATTTATAGGGATGGTGAGCATAAAATAGTTGCAGTAAATATATAATGCTAAAGATAGTATAGTAAACATATGGTGTAAAATACCAATGCCCGGATCTCGCAAGCAAAATTTGGCCCTCAGCTATAAAATAATGTTAAAATCGTCCACAAACCTTATGAAAAAAAAAAAAAAAAACTTTTTGGTTAAAAATAGATCGATTTCGGATATTCCGTGTCAATTTGCCAATCTTTTTAATTTAGCAGAATCTGATAATAAATTGGTCGAACGGTTGTTCAATCGGAATCTAGTCTTCTTTGCTTAGACTAGACTGATGACATTAAACGGTTTTCAAGTATGCATCCGGCTTATGTCTGGGTTTATGACAATTTGTATATTCATTATAATAATAATTTAATTTTAAAGAACATGAAAGTGACGAAATTATAAAATATTTTATAGCAAATTATGATAGATGAAATTATAATATTTTACTTTTTATCATCACCGGATTTAAGGAGACTTGGTTTATAAAGGAATGTATTTATAATTATAATAATTTATCCTTAAAATCACGATATTCAACCCATTCTATGGATTAGATTAGATTTAGAAAATACAGGTCATTAACCACTAAATCTACTTTAATCGGACTAGAAAGAATCCCAACAATTGAATTTCGAGGAAATCAAGTTAGATAAACAATACAATACATAGGGGATAGAGAAAGAGAAGAAACAATCAGTTTTGTTCGTTCAAAAATATGATACTTTGGAGGCTATAGATATCTATAAGCTGGTAGTCCACTCCAATTTTTTTTTTGACAAAAACGGTTAAAATTTAATTAAAGATTGGCAAATGGGCTGCCAGGGCCTTTACATAACATATTCAGATTCACAATACTGGTCTTCCTTTCCAACTTAATTCCCTTACAGCTTCTGAGCTTGATGATCTTCCTTTCCTTATCCTTATGGGATCGCGTAATTTGAGCTTCCTCCATTGACAATTAGCTGGCTTTTGTTCAGAAGAGCACCACGATTGCCTTCAGCGTCCGCAAGGCTATTTAGATTCCTTAGCACATGCTGAACCTTGTAACTTCTGAAGTGAGAGAGGAGGAGGCGGACTTTCCTGAAAATTTGGGCAAGATAAATGTCCGAGGGCACCTTCTTGGCATGGACCGCTTTAATTATCAGCCTGGAGTCACCGAAAATATTAATCTTTTGGATGTTCAGATTCCTTGCCTGGATTAGGCCCTGCCACAGCGCCAGAATTTCAGCTTGGTTGTTGGAAGCTTGTCCTAGGCCCCATGCATACGACAAATGGATTTTGCCTGAAGGTTCAAGAATAATACCACCTCCTCCAACTTGCCCAGGGTTCCCTTTCGAGGCCCCGTCAAAGAAGAGACACCATTCATTTAGCACTGATCTCCACTTGATAAAATCCATTTCAGCCAGTCTAATTTCCCAGTTGGCCTTGTGGGGCGAGTTCATGGCTTCATTGTTGTTTTGAGCTAGCTGGAACTCCTTAAACCATTGATCTTCTTCATTAGAGAGAGGGCCCGTGTTGCTTTTGGGAGCCTTTATTTTTAATGCTTCAGGCAGCATGACCCGGGCTTTGACAGCGATTTGAGCTGGGACCCTGCTTTCTTCCTTGAAAATTCTATTATTTCGCTCCAACCAAATTTTCCATGACAGGAACTTGGGGATCCACATCCACGTGGTTTTGATAAGATTCTTTTTGCTCAGGTCGTAGGGATAAAGGTGGAGCCAGCAACTTACCATCTCCACTACTGAGTTGGGGAAGCTGATAGTGATGGGACCAAGCATTATTCTCCAGGCCTCTTGAGTAAAATCGCAGGCTATGAACAAGTGATCTGCATTTTCTTCAGCGCATTTGCACAATGGGCAACGAGAAGGCCAGCCCAGCCTTTCCTCTTGAGATTGTCATTGGTGAGAATGCTGTTATGAAGCAATTGCCAGGTGAAGATATCGATTTTCGGTATGGACGGGTGGTTCCATAGAGCTTTCCACGGGCCTGGATTGGGGGGAGCCTAAGGTCGTTCCAGAATAGAAGCATAACCGGCAGATGCAGAGTATTTGCCTATGCCAGAGCCCCAGCCCCGTTTATCTTTAGATCTGGCAGTGATAGGCAATTTCCCTTGAAGGATATCCAACAGCAACATCGCTTCCTCCTTGAGCTCGTCAGGATAATATCCAAGGTTCCAGCTTACCCAGGATTCTTTATCATCATTTCCCCATGAGGAAATATCCCATAGTGTGCTGCAATTGTTGTCAGTAAGCCAGGCTTGGATGTTCCTCAGCTCGTTCAGTCTGTTAAGAGGTTGATCACCTAGAATAGAATCATCCCATATTTTTATATTTGCTCCATTTCCAGGTATCCATGTGAGCTTGACTGTGAAGTAAGGCAAGGCTCTTTTGCAGAGCAAGAAGATCGGAGAGCCAGTCTGCATTTTAGTAGGCTTTTCTAGGCACCTTTTTCTGTTTCCTGTGAAGTATTTTTTCCAGAGGATCTGCTTGCTCCAAGTGTTCTTACCAGAAATCATATTCCAGAGGATTTTTCCACCCATGGCTAGATTTTGGGTGGCCACATCTCTGATTTGAAGGCCCCCTTCTAGCTTTGGATTTTTAATCTTGTCCCAGCTAACAAGATGTAGCTTCTTTTCATTATTTCGTCGCCCTTCCCAGAGGAATCGCCGGAGCAGCTCTTCAATCTTGTTCGTTGTGGTTTTGGGAGTTAACAGAAATGAACACTGATAAATAGGAAGACTAGTGAGGACAGAATTAATCAAAATAATTTTACCTGCCTTGTTGAGCCAGGTTGCTCCCCAAGCTTGGATTTTGTTTTTGAGTTTGTCAAGAAGGGGCAACCAGTGGGCAACTTTAGGAGAGGCTTTGAAAATAGGGATGCCCAGGTAGGTAAAGGTGTCCCAGATTGAGATGCCTTCCATGTCAAGGATTCGAGATATATTCAGCATTTCAAGGGGGGAGCAATTCCAGCCATAAATCTTACTTTTGTGGAAGTTTATTTCACTTCCAGAGCTGTTCATGTAGCAGTCAAGTTCTGATTTGAAATTCCTGGCTGTTCTGAGGTTGGCCGCTCCCAATAATAGAGTGTCATCAGCGAACTGGGCGTGGTTTACATTCTTGACCTTGGGAGCTATTCTTATGCCTGAGAGAGCTCTGTTTTGGAGACTAATATTCAGCTGGAAACTTAGAACGGAAGCCTGGATGACATAGAGAACTGGAGAGAGAGGGCAGCCTTGCCTTAAACCTCTTGAGGCCTGGAAGAACTTGGTAGGCCGGCCATTGATCAGCGAAGCTATCCAGGGATCTGATATGCAGGCTTTAACCCACTGAATAAAGTTTTGATTGAACCCGAAGTTCCTCATGGCAGCAAAGAGGAAGTCATGCTTGACTCGGTCAAAGGCACTGGCTAAGTCCAGCTTAACTACCATTCCTTTCTCTTTATTCCTTTAGCTGGAATGAATGGCCTCTTGGACTAAGATTATATTGTCCAGAATCTGTCTACCTCTAACAAACCCACCCTGGTTTTCCGGAATCAATTTTGGCAGAATTTTTTTGAGTCTGTTGGCCATTATTTTGGTTATGATTTTGTAACCAGTATTGCAGAGGGAGATTGGACGGAACCTATTGAAATTCCTGGCTCCTTTTTCTTTTGGAATGAGAGCCAGGAATGAGGAATTAGTGCTACCTCCCAATTTAGACCAGATTTGAGCCTTCTTGATCATTCTGTACAAGTCCCTTTTGATTATGTCCCAACAAGAGACATAGAACCGGGCTGTGAATCCATCCGGCCCGGGAGCTTTGTCCGGGTCCATGTTGAAGAGGGCTTTTTTAATTTCACGAATACTCACAGGATTGTTCAGCAGCTGGTTGTCCTCCTCACTTATCAGATTTGGAATCACCGAGAGAGGGAAGGAGTTCGGATCCACCGAGTCCAGGTCCGGGGCAGAATAAATCTTTTTGAAGAAGGAGTGGGCAGCCTCCTTAATGCCGCTTATATCCTTTATTATTTGGTCTTGCATCTGAATTTCATTGATGGAGTTGTAGATTTTCCGAGCTTGAGCCTGCTTGTGAAAGAAAGTGGTGTTTTTGTCTCCAGCTTGGAGCCAGAGCGTTCTTGATTTGACTCTCCAATAGGTTTCCTCCTCTTTGCACGCTTTGTGGAACTCCCTTTGGAGATCAGCTTCCCGATTGAGCAAGACAAGGGTGATAGGAGACTCTTCCATGGCCAGTTGGTGCCGTTCCAGAGCCTTCTGGATTCTTTTCCTTTCATCTGTAGGGGATCTTAGATCTTTAGCCCAAGATTTCAGATCAGCTTTGAGCCTTCTTAATTTTCCTTCCCAGACAAAGAAGGGAGACCCATAAATCGGTTCATTCCAGGATTTGTTCACAATGTCAAGGTAGCCATCCTGATTTACCCATAGAGGGCTGAAACGGAAGGGGATGGGGCCTAGCTGAGCTTCAGGGGAGAGGGTGAGCGAGATTGGTTTATGATCGGAGGTGTAAAGCGCGTGGATCTTAGAGGAAGCCATGAGGCCAAGAGTAAGGAAGGAGGAATGAATAAGGAACCGGTCTAGGCGGGCAGCAATGTGGCCAGGCCCAAATCTTTTATTGGACCAGGTGAACTTTCCTCTGTCCGGGGTGATATCTACAAGGTCCCAATCCAGCATCAAGTCTTCCACCCATTCTCTGGCAAGATCCCGAACTATTGATCCCCCCTTTTTTTTTGCTAGAGCAGGGGTTACATTTAAGTCTCCAGCTACAACTAGATTCTCAGGGTTATGCTGGTTTAGGAAGGTTTTTAAAGAATCCCAGCACTCTTTTTTTTCCCACAAAAGAGATAGGAACATACAGGTTAAAGATACTTACGAAGTGACCGGAGTCTTTATGGTGCAGCTTGGTGAATAACCAATGCGTGGTGCCTTCTTCTTCTACAAGATCGAGCTTAGCGGAGTCCCAAAAAGTTGCCAAGCCTCCCGAGGCTCCTCTAGCACTCACAGCCCTACCTGGGCCTTTCTTCCAAAACGAGTTCCTTGCTCGGAGGAGATCTTCCTCCTCCATTTTCGTCTCTTGGATTAGGAGGACTTCCGACCTCAATACTTTTACTAAATCCCTTATAGCTTCTTCTTTTAGAGAGGTGCCTAGTCTTCTGCAGTTCCAGGAGACGTATTGCATTATTTACTTGTTTGAGGAGGATGGCCCCCTTTCGGGGTTTTCCCAATCTTCATCCCCGATCTGGTGTTCATCATTTCTGGAATGGTGTGCTGTGAGCCTTGAACTACATCCTTGTAGGACTGTTCTTCCCTTCTTTTCTTCTCAGGCTTTCGTCCCCGCTTTGGTTGATTTGGAGAGACTGACGGACTACTTGCTTCAGTGTCACCTTCCTCAGAGGAATCAACTCCTATTTTCGAGCTCAGGCTGGTGTGTTCCTTTGGCAGATTGGAGGCAGACCGATGCAGGGCAGAATCGCTTGGGCTTTGTGTCACCCGAGCTTCGCCAGCTTCGGTACCATGTGCAGGGTTTTGGGCCTCGTTGGAAGTTTCTTGAAGGTTGGGCGCTGGGTTGCCTTCCTTTGGTGGTTCTTGGATCGTTTTCTTCTTATTTTTGGTGTTGCTGAAGGTTTTCCCTTTCTTGGCTTTCTGCCATCCTTCAACGTCTTCTTTTTCAACAGCCAGTTTAGGACATTATCTTTGGAAGTGGCCGTGTTCTTGACAGTTCCCGCATTTGAAGGGCAAGTGTTCATAGTCCAATTTCTGGTAGTGGGTCCAGGATCCAACTGTTAATTTTACTGCCTCAGGTAGGCCGGCTTCAAGATCCACTTCAACACAGATTCTGGCGTAGGAGTATTGTCCTTTGTTATCGGCTTTGTCAATGAAGTGGCCGATTCCGTTCCCTATTCTCTTCAAAGTATCAAAGTCCCAGCAATGCATTGGGAGATTGGGGAGCCTGACCCACACTGGCACCTCTTTGGGGAGGTCGGTCACAGGGTCAAAGTCAGGGGTCCATTTGTTCAGATATAGGCCCTGCGTTCCCATGAAGTAGGGGCCATTTCTGAAGACTAAATCTCGGTCTTCTTTTGAGATGAATTCAAACACAAAAAACCCTCTCCCTACGGGGTAACAGGTAACACCTTATTTCAGGTTGGGCTTCCAATTCCTCTGTATCCAGTCATCTGTGGTCTTGGCTGAGGGCCATAACCCCATGAACTGGCCCACTAGGCCTCTCTTAGCCAGAGCCAAGGCTGTTTTCATTGGTTTTTCTTCAGGAAGGGCGATTTCAGGGATTTCCTCCAGCTTCTTGATGAATTTAGGAATGACCGGGGGTGAGATCTTTTTGCCTCTGCTCTAGAGGAGCCTTCTGAAGGCATCCTTATCCGAGATCGAAGGGGGGGGGTGCGTCCTCCCCTCCCCCAGGCGCTGCCATGCCTCACTCGACGAGCCTCTGCTCGTGTCACAGACCTGCTCGTGCCCTAGCACGCGCTGCCTCAGATCTGCTCTTTAAATTGGAAACTTATTTTGTCCACTCCAAATTTTAAGATATAAATATTTATTAGTATAATAAAAAAATTGTAATTTTTTATTAAAAAAATTATTAATCTATATTATTATTTTTCATATGATTTACAATTTTAAAAAATAGAAAATTAGCTACATTCACTGTAATAATTCAGTCTTAAACTTAAAAGCTATAACTAATTGAATTACCGCTCAACTTATTGTATTCTATTTTAATGTACACAACTTTAAGTTGCTCCATACTGAACTGAAAAATGTCCCTTCCATGTTCATATGTCCACCCCATCGACCAAACCAAACCACGGGATTCACAAAGATCTGACTAGCCGGAGAACATTTGGTGCGGTACCAATTTGACCAATTTCACGACACTGCCACACTCATACATACAAGTTACTTATGGCTACATTTTATCCAAAGTATACTATCAATAAAACTGATTTTTTTTTCAATGGATATAAATTTAATAGAAATTTTAGATAAAAACAGTTTTTTTTTTCAGAAAAAAAAGAAAAAATAATAACTTGTTATTTATCGAAAAATCAAAGTTACAAAGATTCAGTCCAAAATAAGTATTCCAAACTAAATGACAACATAACAGTCCACTCCATAAAAGAAGGCCACCAATAAACAGAGTCTGATATATATATATATGATGATAAGTTTTATCATAATTCATGTTTAGAAATTTTAATATTCATGTTTAGAAATTTTAATGTTCTAAATTGCTCCAAACAATCAAAATTATAATGAATGAAATTTCTAACTTGCCCTTTACCAGATTTTTAACAATTCTAAAAATTCTTGTTAATTTATTTTTATAGAAAAGAAAAGTACTGTGACGCGAGTATATTTCTCAAAACACCATCTGCTAAAAAATCGCACAGCTTCACAAATCCTGAAGATATCTATCCTACTTTTACAAATCCAATCCTTCAGGCGACCGGAGTATATACTGCCCTACCTTTACCGGCAGCGGATCGAGTCCCCGGTCACGTGCAAAACGGTTCTCTCAACTTGTAAACCAGCAATACTCGCATTATTGAAAGCCGCGAATGGCTGTGGCCGAGTTAAATAGCGCCAATTTTAGCATCATATGACCCGGATTCGTACCGTTTGAGTTGCCCTAGCATAGGGTAGGGTGACCTACAGGCTCCTTCTGTAGGACAACCACCAATGCCTGCCCCACAATCTCCTTCACCACGGCTGCCGAAGATAAATTTCGTAAGCCTGTACACCTTACCCTTCGCCGTCCGCCCGACCTTCTTGTCTTCCATTTGCTTGGATTCCTTAACCCATTTCTGTTTCATCTTGATCTTCCCCATACAACCTACCTCGGGAGAGGTTGGTTCCCCGGATTCGAACCCGGCACCTATGCGCGGAATTATGGAACGCCATCGCGTTTTTGCGGGGCAATGCCGGGTGGAATAGTTAAAGTCTCTGTCGGGGGTGAAGGGAGCCAGAGACAAGACTGCAATCGGCGTTCTGATCACATGGAAGGAATTCGTTAGCATTGGAGATCCCGGACTTGCGGCCATTTCGCTCGATCACAGGTAAATGCATACGATTCACTTTATTGCTTCTCCCAACCAAGTTTGTTTATATATTGGACGTCAGCATGTTAGAAGGATCTCAACCCACCCACTATTTGGTAGGGCCGACTTGGCTTTGTGTGTAAACTCATTATGCGACATAATTTTATAAAGTGGGCAGGCGTGGTCAGAAAGGAACCATCTAGAAGATTTTTGTGTGTGTGTTGACTAATATAAAGAATAGCCTAAGCTGTTTATTTAATATACAGTAAGTGCACGCGGCCATTACTTCCATTTTTTCCATGTGTGCAACTACCCACCCCTGTGAACATTAGTATTGTTTAAACGTAAACAACTATAGAATCCCATGAATATGGCAACAAAGTAGATCATAAAATCCAATTGCTATTTTTATATTTCCAGTTTATGTTTTTGCTGTAGATTCAATGACCATCTTAGAAATAACATGGATGTATAATGTGTTTTAAATCTCTTTATGCAAAAGCACAATATTAAAATATATTAAAAATTACGATAGTTTTATGATTTGAAAATTCGTCATTCCTACTCCATAAAGTTGATGAAAGTCGTGATTTTATTAGTCTATGCTTCTAAGAGAGTATACTTACTTTTCGGATATAAATATGTGTGGGACTTTCGTGGGAGGGAAATAACTTATTGAAAAAAAAAAAAATCATTTTTTTAATGATATGTCATATTTTTTTTTTCAACTGAAATATTTTTTGATTGTTATTTATGAGAGTGAATTATAGAAATTTACAATATGTCTTATCTCAAGGATAGAATGACGGACATTCAATTTAGTCTTTCAAAATAATATAAACTAACACTAATTACTATAAACCAAAATACTTGTAGAAACAGTAATATCAGAGTACCAATTTACCAAAAATGTCATCAATAAAATAGATCCAATCCGCAACAATCCAGAACATGTTGTCCATTGGTTGTAGTTTGGGTGGTTGGGAGGAAAGATTGTTGCCCTCCCCACCCAAGTTCAATTCTTGTAAGTGACATGATGCTCTTGTTGAGCCCAATTGTAATGATTGTATTTTAAGCTTCCCTTGATTCCTTCGAATAACAGGAAGGTGATTAATTTCCGGATGGATGTAGCCCTCTAACAAATGGTAATAATCTAAAACATGTGATAATCCAAATATAAAAAAAAATGTGCAAAAAATAGTAAATAGAAGTTAATATGTGTGCACAGTTCTGAAGTAAATAGGCAAGTAAATAGCCATTAAGACGGTACCAAAGAGATGGAGTCTATTTTAGTCACTCTTTAGTCACTTGGTTTTTTATGATTTCAGTTGGTTTTTTATGATGTTGCTCAGTTCAGTCATTACAGAACTATACGATGAAAATATAGAAATACTCTATGAATTGTGAAGTTTTATTTATTTTCTATTACATCAATTTATAATTATGCACTCAAACGTCTAGATTATATATTTAGAAATTTAGGAGGGATTAATTGAATGCAATATTTTTTTCTAGAGTGCATTGAGGAATGTCGCCATGTTTTATAGTTTATTGGAACTTTATAATTGGTTTATGAGTATGTAAAGCTTATTGGCAGAAATGATTTGTAAACAACGAGATTACTCAAAAAGCTTATTGACAAAGTGAATTTTTTGTGGGTTTTTAAGACATATTTTTAAATTAAATGATAAAGAATAATAGCCATATTTCTAAATTATATGACAAAGAATAATACTAGTACCATCACTTAAATTTGTGGTCATTAAACTTCTTTGTCATTCGAAGATTTATTTTATAATATCTATATAAAATCTCAATACATATTGTTTTCATTTGATATGCTAACAACTATGTCCAAATGACAATGACGATCACATCAATCAACCTACAAATTAAAATGAATATATTTACAATAACAATAAAAACCTTCAAATTAAAATGAATATATTTTCAATGATATTCTAAAAATAATACAAAGACCCCGTACACATTAAAATGACTATCTTCAATAACAAAAAATAATAATAAAAAGACAATGAATATAATACAAAATGAATATTTTCAATGATATTATAAAAATAATACAAAGACCCCGTACACATTAAAATGACTATCTTCAATAACAAAAAAAAATAATAAAAAGACAAAGTACCCATACTTGTGATTATGATTCCATAATTTCCTTTGCGAAATTTCCTTTATATCGTAGATTAGCCTCCTTAGAGCGCAAATTGATCCAAAAATATAAAATCTTGAAATAAAACCAAATATAAAAAAATACTTTGTTCATCCATTTTCCAAATATGTCCTGAAACATTACAAACTCATCCAAAAATATAAAATTTTGAAATAAAACCAAATATAAAAAAATTCTTTGTTCATCCATTTTCCAAATATGTCCTGAAACATTACAAACTCCTTGTGGAAAATACACAAATCATTTTTCACTTCTCCTTCAAATAAGAAAACTAGAAATTTAAAACATGAATAGATTGGTGGGAGCATCACATGATAAAATATACATTTGGGATTTGTTTCAATGTTTTTTTGTTCGCCACAATTTTCTATACAATAAGAATGGAAATAGTAAAATTGTTAGATTTATTGTTCGGGAGGTATTTTACATAGGCTTGTAGAAAGGACCTAAGAGACTTTTCTAGACATTAACTTTAGTGTTATAAAGTTAATTTGATTTTTTTATTAAATTGGTGAGTGAAAATTATTTTTAAATTCATTTAGTGTAATTTGTCTTATCCTTTGACTTTGAAGAGAAATAATTCGGAAGATGAAGAGACAAAGTCACTTGGAAGATGAAGTGACAAAGTCATTCTTAAAACTAATAAAAAAAGAATTCTAGGAGAGTTTAGACACACTCGTGTGAGAGAGAGAGTTTTGGAGAGCCAAAGAGAGAAAATGAGAGAAAAAGTTTGCAGCAAAGAGGACTGGTGTTGATCTTAGCAAGAGTGTGGGCACTAGTTCCCATGGGGGCTTCACTAGAAGGCAATATAATATCACGTTCATTCATATTGCGATATTAAATATTCATAAAAACCTAAAAATTATATTGCTTATATATTAAGGGGCAAAGGGTTTTTTTAATTTAATGTAACAATACAAAAATACTTTGGGGTCTTTTTTATATGGGCGGGCTGACAAATATCCGCCAAATGGAGATGGAGGGATCACGACCGGATGAGAAATCGGGATGAGGCAAGGCTCGGGCTTACCAGTACGCAGAGAAATCGTGTCTTGAGGCATGCTTGAGGCCAGGGGTTTCGTGGTGAAGTGGATTTCCAGTCGATCATAGTCAAGAGACGGTAGTCATTGACAGCCAATTGTTACCAATAGCTCTCAACCATTTGTTACCAATAGCCTTGGGAGGCTCTAAGCCTCCAGGGCCTGTTATAGGCCCTCGATAAGCCTTGGGGGCTTGAATACCCAACCACTTGTGCCTATTACAGGCCTTGGGAGGTTTAGTCAGCCTCCTAGAGCTTGTTACAGGCCTTGGGAGGTTTGGTCAGCCTCCTAGAGCTTGTTACAGGCCCTAGGGGCTTGGATACCTAGCGCATAATAGGCTTATTCAGCGATTGGGGAACTGCAACATGCAATCTAAATGTTGTACTATGTGCATTGGCTCTAGTGACATACAAGAAGTGATCTCCTATCTCTTCATTAGACCATTAGATGTTGCAGATCATAATGATATGTGGTTGAGTAATTCCATTGTGGGTGAAGTAATGTGCATCACAATATACATCGAAAGAAGAAAGGTGCATTGTAGAATGTATGCGGGGTCATAAGAGGGGTATCATATCAATATACTATGTAGAAATATAAACGGGTATAAAAAATGTTAATGAAAAAATTGATACATACAATATCTAGTGAAAATAGGTTTTTTTTTTAATTAGGAAGGCATATTAGGAGGGGGTTAAAAAAACGATTTTGGAAGGTATTTTCCAATATTTAGTGAAATTCGGGGTATTGTTTCATATGCCACAAACGAACGTGCTATGATAACGGTTTATTGAGTGAAGCCCCCATGCTAGTTCCAAGAAGAACAAGCAACATTTATTGCATCAGAGAGGAGGTTGTACAATGTGTGATTTTCAAGGCAGTCGTACATCTAGGAGGTACATCGTACTCGGCAATTTTTTTGAGGTAGCAGAGAGCTATTGCAGTTCGAAGATATAGGCCATGCATGCCATACTATTAGTTGGGCACTGAAATTGAGGTCACACAAACCACAATGTTATTTGGGCATGATCTTCAATGTTTTATATTGAAAATATAGACCATATAGGTGCAGTTATGCTGAGTTGTATTGTTGTAAATTTCTAGTTTCTCCATGGGTTGATTATTAATAAAATTTCTATCTTGTGACTAGTTTTCCCTTCAGGGTTTTTCCAAGGGCATTGCCCAGAAAATCAATGTGTCAAATGTGTGTTTGAATAGTTGTCTATTTTTTATGTTTCCGCTGTGCATTTTCAGTTGGGTAGTTTCAGTGTGTTTACATTCATAAATTGCATATTTGGAATGTTTTAGATTTCCGTGTAATTAATTCGGATTTTATCAATTTATTTGAAGTGTAAATCATTTCTTAATTTACGAGAAATTCTCAACATGGTATCAGATTTGGGGCTCTTATTTTGAGCAGAGAAACCAGTATTTGACAGAGAGGGAAGCAAGGGAATTGATGAGAATTTTCACCTAACATATTTGGGCTTCTTTTTGGTTGGTCGATGAAAATGTCTGAGACTTTTGGCTTGTGGTTTGAGGACAAGCTTGAGGTTGCATCGAACTTCATTCCATGGGAGGAGAAGGTCACTTTGTTGTTGGAGGAAATTGATTTATGTATTATTACCAAGGAGGTTGACATGGTTCCCACTGATCCTAATCGATTGGATGAATATAACAGGAAGAATGTGAAGGAAAAATGTATTCTTCTTAATGTAGTGAAAGACCAACTGATACCTCATGTGAGTCATAATAAGAATTCCTTTGACATGTGGGAATCTTTGATAAAATTGTTTAAAACTCATAATCAAAATTGGAAAATGGTTTTGAGGAAAAATTTAAGGAGCACTAAGATGACCAATACTGAAAATGTGACATCATACCTCACCTGTATTTCACAGGTACGTGATGAGTTGGGTAATGTTTGTGAGAAAGTGGATGATGTGGATTTGGTTAGAACTACCTTGAATGGTTTCTCACAACCATGGTAGGAATTTTGCATGCAATTGTTTCCAAAGAGAACATGCCTACATGGATTAGACTTTGGGGCGATTTCATATGGGAGGAGCTAATACTTAGCTCTAGCAAAACATGTCGGCATTATGGGGATGATGAGGAGAATGTTTCTCTACATGGAAGAGAAAACAAAGGCCCAAGAAAGGCCCATGTGATGGGTCTAGCTCCATAGGTGAACAAAAAAAGGACATGAGCAAAGTGAAGTGCTTTGCTTGTCACAAGACTAGCCACGATGCGAGTCAACGTCCAAACAAAAAGAAGAAGGGAAAGGATGAGACAGATATAACAGCATTAGCTGAGATGGGGGACTTTGCGAAGAATTTTGAGAAGGAATTTTCTCTAGTATCTTGTCTTTCAGGAAGTGGTAGTGCAGGGTTTGAGGACATTGGAGTATGGGTTGTGGGAAGTGGTTCATCTCGCCATATGACATGAATGAGGTTAGTGTTCCTTAGTGTTTCATAGATAAACTCAGACTTCCATGTGGTTTGTAGGACTAGTACCACGCATGTAGTGAAGGGAGTTGAATGTGTGAGGTTCTAGCTAGAGTCAGAAGGATCTCTGCAGGTGGATGAGGTGTTGTTTGTTCTGGAGATGAAGATAAATTTTCTTTTTATTTCTTCTTTGGAGGATGAGGGATATAGTTTGGTGATCTAGTGTTGATAGGTACTTATACATCCAGAGGGAGCTACCCTAGACACAACATCGATGCTTGGTGTCAGACAGGGGAGATTGTACAAGTTGTTGGGACAACATATGGTTGGGTCTAAGGAGATATTAGATTCAGGTTTCATGTTAGTCTCAAGGACAATTAAATGTGTTGATTCTTCTAGTATTTTGAGGAGACTTAGTTGGTACGAGATGACTCATTTGGATGCTGAGAAGTTTGAGGAGACTCCTTGGAGCATGGTTTAGAGGAACATCTCTTCGACACAGGATCCAGTGCAGGTTGCAGAAAGGCCTTATGGTTCAGAGACAATAGCTATAGCAACAGATGGAGTGACGGGATTAGAGACAAATCCAGGTGGAGATTCCAGAGGTACCTCCCTTGCTAAGAGGGAGTGTTAGATTTTATAGCTCAGGAGGTATTCTACATAGGCTTGGTGTTTAGGCATGTATAAAGGACCTGTGTGACTTTCCTAGACATTAACTTTAGTGTTATAAATTTAATGTAACTTTTTATTAAATTGGTGAGTAAAAAGTGTTTTTAAATTCATTTAGTGTAATTTTTTTCATCCCTCGACTTTGAAGAGACTAAGTCATTTGGAAAATGAAGATACAAAGTCACTTGGAATATGGAGTGACAAAGTCATTCTCTCATTTAATAAAAAAAGAATTCTAGTAGAGTTAAGACAATTCTTGAGAGGGCGTTTTGGAGAGCCAAAGAGAGAAAAGGAGAGAAAAATTTTGCAGCGGGGAGGAAGGGTGCCAATCTCAACAAGAGTGTGCGCACGATTTCCAAGGAGAAAAACCAACATTTATTGCAACAGAGAGGAGGTCATACAAGGCGATTTTCAAGGAAGTTGTACAGTTGGGTGGTACAACATATTGGGCACTATTTTTTTATGTAGAAAAGAGCTATTATAGTTAGAATACATAGGCCATACAGGCCGTACCATTAGCTAGGAAATGAAATCAAAGAGGTCGTACATGCCACACTCCTATTTGGGCACAATTTTCAAGATTTGTTGTTAAAAGTACAGACTGTACAAGTGCATATATGCTTATTTGTATGGCTATAAATTTCTAGTTTCTCTGTGGCCTGATTATTAATAAAATTTATCTCTTCTGACTATGTTTCCCTTCAAGGTTTTTCCAAGGGCATTGCCCAAAAAAATCACTGTGTCAAATGTGTGTTTGAATATTTGTCTATTGTTTATGTTCAAGTTGTGCATTTTCAGTTGGGTAGATTCAATGTGTTTACATTCATTAATTGCATATTTGTAATGTATTATATTTTCGTGTAATTAAATCTGAGTTTATCAATTTATTGGAAGTGTAAATCTTTTCTGAATTTATGAGAAATTCTGAACAAAAATATTTCCAAGACTCTCCTCAATCAACAAACCAACATTCTTTACTTCTTTAAAAAAATTGCCATCTATACATAATAGTGAAGAATAAAAGTACTTACATCGTTCAATCATATTTACATGTAAAAACCAATTCTATGCCAACAGTATAATGAAAATGAAAATGAAAGCACGTTGCAACCATTAGTGGGAATTGATACACTTTCCCAACTCCACCTGGTTCAAATTCTTATCAATTCAAGAATTTTGAATTGCATATTGGAACTCTTCTACACTTTCTTCAAGGAGGTGGCTTCAATCTCCTCGTTCAGTTTCCTGGTATTGAATGGACGTTTACTCTTCTTGTTTCTTCCACCGTCAAATATCTTATTCGTCTCAACCTTCTGCTAAGATGGAGCAACACGGATATAATTCTTAGCATTCTGATTCGGGAAAGATGAGGAATACAATGAGGAAACATGAGCCCTAATAGGGCCCCTAACCATTTCCATCATTCCCTAACCATCGCAACCTTTAATTCTTAACAATTAATCTACATTTTAAATAATTAATCTACATTTGTTAATATCTTCAATCAATGACGACTACCATGAATCTTCCTGGACTTTTGGGATTCTCGAGATAGACCTCCATCCTCAAAAGTGGAGATAATAACACTGATAGGTGTTATTCACACCTATTGGTGTAATAAATAATTATATAAATAAATTGAGGATGTCTAGTCTTTCTACTTCTAGTAAGAAGAAAAATGTATGCTTCGAATTATTGAACTTGTTACAATTCAGTGGCCAATTCTAAATAGAATCTACCCAGTGCTTTAAAGAGCTACTAGAGTATTTATATTACGTATTTACTTTTGGCATGATAAAAGGAAACTAGTTTATTTCATTTTCATATTGATTATAATTTCGTTGAAGTGAGTGGATGATTATAAATTTCTTTGAAGTGAGTGGAAGGTTTCTTTTTTTAGATTGTATCATACAAGGTTTCTATGTAGCCATGCTATGTGTGTAGACTTAGTTTCTTACTTTGGAATAATAATTCACAGCTTTTGTAGTGATTAGGTTTTGGCCATGGCATTGTTGTTTGTGCCATTTCAATTTTGGAAGTTGTATTTCCAAGCCTTTGCAGCTACAAAGTTACAAATTGAGAATTCAGTTCAATAGTAAATGTATTCCTGTTATATAATTTATCCTTTGTTAGGGTATTTGTTCTATTGATATTATTGTATATTTTTATAGATTTTTCTCTAAATGTCCTTTCTTAAAAAAAATTGGGTCCTTGTTGCCTTGGCAATGTTGATTGTTGTTCTTATGGACTGGAAATATTCACAATTAATTCTTGCATACAAAGAATCACCATATTCTGAATGGCCTAACGATATTTCTTGAAGAAAATTATTTTTCCATGGAAAACGTTCAAGTTCAATATCATGTAGCAAATCTCCTTGAAATAATAATGTGCAACTTTATAAGAATTATTGAATAAGAAGTAGGTATATTAGACATTTGGTACATTGGTAATGATGTTAAGATTATGTAGTTTATGTTGATGGGTTACTTGAATAATTAATTCTTTCGTATCACTAATAAAAAAGGATCTACTGCATTCTTATTTATCTGGATGTGCTAGTATCGGTTTCACAATCTTAAGATATATATATATATATATATATATGGTGGTTCACCATCGAAGCCTTGTTTAAACCATGGCTACGTCCACTTGGGAGAAGATCTTATACTTGCAATGGAAAGTATACATTAACAGGCATCACGAATAACGGCTAACCAGCCTCATCAAACATTTAACACAAGGGTCTCACTAAGAGCATACATCCGGCGAGAATTGAACCCGGGTTGAGAGCGCAACAATAAAGGCTCCCTACCACCCGAGCTACCCTCTTGGATATATATATATATATATATATATATATATATATATATATATGGTGGTTCACCATCGAAGCCTTGTTTAAACCATGGCTACATCCACTTGGGAGAAGATCTTATACTCGCAATGGAAAGTATACATTAACAGGCATCACGAATAATGGCTAACCAGCCTCATCAAACATTTAACACAAGGGTCTCACTAAGAGCATACGTCCGGCGAGAATTGAACCCAGGTTGAGAGCGCAACAACAAAGGCTCCCTACCACCCGAGCTACCCTCTTGGATATATATATATATATAAAGAAAAAATTATGAATTATGGAAAAAAAATTAGTTAATTAATAAAATATTCATTTGCAGCCATCTGTTTTCACTTGCAAGTTTGAAGTGAAATATGTTTTTTTATATTTATTCAAACAAATGCTTATGAAAATTAATTTGTGTTCTTGTTGTAATAAGGGGAGAGGAATAACTCTTATAGAGATTGAACACAGAGAAATGGAAAAAAAAAAAAAAATATGTAGAGGTTGATGCTCTATTCTATGTATTATTATTTTCAAAAACTAAAATGAATACATCCTAGATATAATATCAAAAAGGAATTGGGATCATCTAGAGCCTTCTGCAACTTACAAAAATAAATGTTAGGTGACTATACACCTACTTCCTTGAAGGATCGACGAGATCATTACAATACTGCATTAAGTAACATGCGATGTACAAAATATGGGTGGTTGGAATTAAATACTCCAACTAATACTCCCCCTTAATTTCAACCACAATATTCAGTACTTTTTTCAATTACAAAATTATTTCTCATAAATTCAAAACTTGCTTGTTCTAGTGGTTTAGTAAATATGTCAGATAATTTATTTTTAGATGTACAGGGTTCTAAGAAGATATCAGAGTTGTTGACTGGCTCTTGAATGAAATGATATCTGGTATCAGGCCTTCCTTGGTAGAATATTACATAATATGTGGTGTCCTGAAAATATTTGAAGACCCTATTTACAGTTATCTAGTGCTCCTTCCCTAGTGTTGACATATATCTACCCAAAACCCCCATTGCATGAGCAATGTCCAGCTTAGTACATGCCATTGCATACATCAAACTACCAACCACACTAGAATAGGGAACTCATGAAATGTCTTCTTTCTCTTCCAATGTCATGGGAGTCTAATCTACATATAACTTTACACCTACAAGAATAGGGACTTTGACCAGATTACTTTCATGCATGTTAAATCTCTATAGTATCATCTCAACATATGTTCTCTGATTCAACTAGAGTTTCTTGATTGCACGGTCTCTTTTAATATCCATTTCCGGTATGAAATTTGCAGCACCGATATCCTTCATGTAAAATTTGGAGGATACTAGCTATGATTTCACCTCCCTTATGACATTCATGTTGTTTCCAATCAACAATGTGCATCAACATACAATACTATTTTGATAAAGTGATCACCAACCTGCTTGGAATATAAACAATGATCATCATTGCTTTTTCACAAAAACCAATCCAAGGATGTATGTGTCGAACTTTTGGTAACATATCCTTGGAGATTGCTTTAGACCATAAATGGACTTCTTTAGTTTGCAAACCAACTCTTTCTTTCCCTTTACAGTAAAACCATCGGGTTGTTTTATTTAAATTTCTTCTTCGAGAACCCCATGTAGGAATGTTGTCTCCGCATCCATCTAGTCCACTTCAAGATCCAAAGAAGCAATAGTATAAAGAAATAATCTAGTAGAAGTTAATTTAGCAACTACAGAAATTTTTTCACCAAACTCAATTTCCTCTACCTAGGAATATCCCTTTGCTACCATGTGGCTTTGTACTTCTCCACTTTACCTTATGCATTCAACTTCTTCTTAAACAACCATTCACTACCAATGGTTTTTCTTTCAATTGGTAACTAAACTATATCCCAAGCTTCATTTTTATCCAAGGTATCCATTTATTCAACCATGGACTTCTTCGAGAGACCACTATCCTATGAATCAACAACTTCCTTCACATTTCTAGGATCATCATTGGTAATAGATAAAGCAAACCGAGACCAAAAATAAAGAGGGGAACACCTTTTTGGTTTCCTTCTTTCTCGAGATGATATCCTCAAAACTGGGGTATGAGGTTTTTCTTCTTCTTATTCATATTCATATTCTTATATTGATTTAGATTCTTCATCCTCTAACTCAAACTCTATTTTCTCAGGTTCCGTTATGAATATTAAATGGTTAGTTCAAATGGAAATACTATAAAATATATTTAAATAGCAATATATTGAAAAGGTGCTTTGTAAAGAAGTGACTTTATGTAAGAGTCACCATCAAGCCTATATAAGATAGGCCCTTCTTATTGTAATAGACCATATAATCTTTATTCAATATATATATATATATATATATATATATATAGCCTTTGTATATCTAATATTTAAGCTTCTGCAACTATAAGTGTAATAGTGGTATCAAAGCAATGTTCACTCCAACAAGCTTCCATACCATGCCATTTCCAATGGAAAACATAAGAGAAATATGAGGTATATTGATCAAATTAATAGAGAGAAATAAACAGGCAATCGAAAGGGTCCATGAATCAAGGGAAACAATAAATGAAATTCTTAAAGCAATAAAAGATACAAGTGAAAATGACGAACTTGAAGAGGGCCAAATTCTCTAGAAATTTGCCCCGCATACTACCCCCAAATCAGTGCTCAAGGATTTGTTGAGAGGCAGAGTGGAAGAGGAGGATGACTTCGAGTTCAAAAAACCCCAATGGATTACTGACAAAGAAGACAAATACAGGAAATTGAGGCTCAATGGAATTAATTCCCGTGATAGAAATGATGCTTACACCATTGGTGACAAGAGCTCCGATGTCATTGTCTAGACTTATGTGGATATCATGTCGGAAGAGGCCCTTAAGAGGGAAAAGGAAGAAACCCTAAAGATGATCGTAAGAAAGCATCAGGAAGAGGCTGAACAGAGGGTGAAGGATAAAGATGGGGTCACTAAGGCCTTGGTTGATTATCCTACCTAGAAGTGAAGGAATTGATGGGACCAAGCTCGGGACCAAGAGAATGCTACCAAGAAGACGAGGTTATGATGAAATGAGACTCTGGAAAGTATGGGGAGAACCACCCATTGGAAAGAACAACACAACCAGAATTTACACCTGTTGTCACTCCCATGGATGGACTTGATCGGCCCATGCCCACTCCGATTCTGATCTATATGCAAAGGACTATTATGCCAAAGCAGTATAATTTGCTCAAGTGGGAGAAAGTCATTGAAAAGTGGAATAAGCCATTAACTAACGAGGAATTGGATGCAATGTTTCCTCATGAAGGTTACAAGATCTTGGACCATCATTCTCCATATGTGCCCATGAGGACCTTAGCAAGTAATATGCTTGCAACTCCAATTCTGGTGACACCTTTGTATAGTATCCCTAAAGAAAATTTTGGCCAACAATTCATTGTTCCCAAGGAAGCACCTGATGGGTTTCCTTTCATGAAGCCTGTGGATTATCAATACCTTGGTGTGCTGCTAAATGAGGAGGTCATGACATGATTTTTTAAAATTTTGAATAAAACTTGGGTTGATGCTATCACAGATCGGGTGTAACATCCCTCCAATTTGACCCATATTGTTACTAATTTCTGTAAATGTAATTATAGATTATGTAAATGACCCTGGTTAGGAGCTCCAGGCCAAGGCCCCACCAGTGGTACTTGGGAGTATCATTATGTCTTTTTCTAAATGTTACTAAGAACATAACACTACTTAAATAAAGTAACTAAATCCTCTCGGGAAGAGAGAGAAGTTGTCTTGACCTACAAAAGCAATACTAAACCCTACCATGGGTGAGGGAATCCCTTATCTAACCATTTACTGCCGAAAGGTAGTAAAGAACCCCTAAGACCTAATGGTCAACACTAGGTTAATTATTTTATCCTAAGTAAGCTATGATCCACCAGGAGAATATATAAATTGTTAGGAAGCCATGTGATGATAGCACATCATCACTAGTGTCTTGGGCATTTAAAGAAACTTAATGTTCCCATTTTAATAAATTAAGCCTTTCAAAGTCCTCCTAAATCAAGGGCGTTAGCTATCAGCCACAAGATTTTAGATAACGTCTATGACCCATTTAGGATAAATTAATATATATCGATTTCATTAATTATTATAAACATCCTAAATGTGGCATTAAGTGCCAAAGAAATTCTTTCAAAAATTCTATTAAGAAACTAAAGTTTTCTTATTTTTATAATCACTTTATTCAACAGTAAAGTAAGATAAACTTTAAGCATAGTAGTGTATGTTTTTCCTATACAGTTAAGAATGAACAAAGTATTAATATGTGCACTCCCAAAGGGAGTTACATAATTAATATATATATATATAAATTAACTTCAAAAGAGTTCTAGCGAATGGTGACCTTAAAACATGATAGTAAGGTTGGGGATTTTCTACCTAGGAGAGAGGTCATCCTAAGAAAATATTATGTACATGCATGTATTAGTATTTTATATGTTACGTAATAACATATATATGTTTTGTCTTAACCTAATTAATATATTTTACATAAATATAAAAAAAAAAAAAAAAAAAAAAAAAAAAAAAAAAAAAAAAAAAAAAAAAAATCTAAACTACATATATGTTAATATGAATTTTCGTATTAAGAGTATCATAGGAAACGTTTTATTACAATACCATGCCTTCTAAAAAAGGAATTTATAAATCGGCAGGGAAGTGGATTAAAATATATATATATATATATATATATTCTTCCATTAAATAAGCGTGAGAGAGCACCATTATAGTTCGAGGTTCAATTAAAAGGCCACTCGCTAAAACAATAGAGACATCTTTGGATACTTGCCTCCACGTGGAAGCAATGATGATAGCTGGAACTTTCATCTCTCAGCCGTTTGATGAATGTGACACACTCTCTTAAAAGATAGTTGGGGTGTTTGTCCCCTTGATAATTTTTGGTTGATCTCCACGATCGGGTGGGAAGGAGTGGAGTCATAGTAATCCTCATTACTACTAGTGATCATCTCTTAATACTTGGCACTCGTGGCATGAGAACCACAATCTCCACGTGACAAATGGGAAACTAACCTAATGCCCAAAGGATGAGTGTTTAGAGGATATTGTCGCATTGATTGTTACGGAGCACAACAAAAAGTTGCCACGGGACTTCATGTCTGGAAAACCATATATGTTTTAAGTTTTAGGTCGAATGGGGGGAAGCTGGGCTGCCACTTGTTGATTTAGTTTTAATAGAGAAACCTTCTTAAAAGAACTCGATGCTATCACATAAAACTTGCACGATATCCACCAGAGTGGCTGTTAAATGGCAAGCCCTGAAATGGGGAAATGGTTTTCTGTCGTATAATTTATATATTTGTGTTTACTCTGCTAGGGGGAGGATATGGAAAATAGATACTCGGGGAGTAGCTAAGCTTGGGGGAGAGTTTCAGTTGAAAAAAAATGTAGAGGGTAGCTGAATGTGGAAGGGAGAGGGGTTTTCACCAATTTGGAGAGGAATTCCGATCCAAGATGGCGTTCTGCTTATATAGGCTGAGCTCGGTGGAGCCAGCTTGATCCAGGTTTGGATCTCTGTTGAGAATCGACACACACAGTATTTTGTTGAAGGACCAGACTTGATACATAATGGTGAATCGGGGAGAACTCATCTACGCAAAAAGGGAGATCTCTGCGTGGAATTTCGGTAGAATGATCTATGCCTGAGAATATCAGTGTGGGGAAACTCTGCAATGACGACCTATTGAGGTATCTGCATTTGGAGAAAGATCATTAAAGGTTTTACCTCAGTTTATGGATCTCATATACAGATAGACGGTAGGATCTGGGATAAGAAACCGGTAAGTTATGTGTCTGTGATCGAGGTAAGTAGTGTTCGACGATATTTTACATATTTTACAGTATTATATACCCGATTGATGAATGCAATCTGCTTGTTTATTAAAGAGTTTCTATTGATCTAGATCTCTGGGTGTACAAATCAGCTCTCCGCTTATTCAATCTCTGTATTGACAGAAATATCCTTGCGATTATTATGGACCTCTGCCCTTGGCCTAGTGATCCGGATTTATGTGGGAACGAAACAAAAGATAGCATATACAGAATCATATACAGAGATATATTGCAAATGACACAATGATACAGTAAACACATATTCTATTAAATAGCGGAAATAGAACAGACTGTAAAATACAATAGCTATAATGGTGGTAGCTATCTCTGAGAAGAGATGTGGCCGCTATGCTCATTCGTGCCAAGATGATTCCAAAGAGAGGCCGAAAGGGCCTATTTATCATAAGCATGAGGGAAAGAATCCCAATCATCCAAAAACCTAACCCTAGAAGATGAACCGTCATAAAGTTTGCGGCCCCAAGGTGGTTAGTTGAACAGTCAACTTCCCGGGGTCATAACTTTTGCATACGATCTCCGTTTAGGGCGCTCGGTAGCCCGTTGGAAAGGTCTAACCGAGATTTACAACTTTTGATTGGGCCCAAATGCATGTCATTAGCAACCGTTTGGTCCCCCAAATCGCCAAAAAATGTCGTTTAGGGCCTCAAAATGGCTCTGGAAGTTCAGGACCCGAAAAACTGCTAAAAATAGTAATTTTCCAAAGTTGCCAGAAGACTGTTTTGAGCCAGTTGGAAGAGGTGGGCTGCCACCGATATCCACCTGGATCAATCCTCCCTCCTTAGGAAGCAATGGTCTCCATTGCGTTGAGTTCCTTATCATATGTCGAGCTGTGTGTCGAATTGAGCTCTTGGTGCGACATTTGCTGAAGTGGAAAGGTTGCCTTACTTTGACATCTTCAGAGGGTTGTAATTGTTGTTGATGGATGCGCTGGAGCTGTTCAACAGTTTTGGTTGTTGTGGTATCCTTGGTATGCACCGGTGTCAATGGTTTCTTTTTGGAGGAGCAACTTGAATGCGTGGCCTAGCACTGTAGAGGTACCCGAATAGGCGATGTTGCACTAACTTTGTGTTTTTCTTGTTTCTGCTGAGTAGAAGGATAAGCTGCAAAGGTTGTGGATGTCTCCGTGATCTGATGTTTACCTTTAGTGGCAATTGCGAATAGGGAAAATTTCCCAGTGTGGGAGATTATCTTCCTTCCCTGCTCGTTTGGGGTAGGTGCAACTATCTCTGGTATCCGATAGAGTTGTCCTCCCAAAGTGACAATGACACTGCGAGGTCGTGATTCATATACAGCATGACGCTTCCACATATATGGTTGTCCTAAAAGAACATCACATACTTCAAGTGGGGCCACATCACACAATACCTCATCTTTGAAGGGCTTGATGCCATATGGTAGGCGACATTGGTGACTGACACGGATCCTTCGTCCTTGGCTTAGCCATCCAATGGTGTATGGTTGTGGGTGTGGCGTTATTGGTAGCTCCAATCTCTTGATGACTTCTTCTGAGATCAGGTTCTTTTGTCTGCCGCTGTCCACAACAAAGTGTAGGGGAATTCCCTTCACCCACATCTGTGAGTGGAAAAGGCGCTCCTCTGCCTCCGACTCTTCAGGATCCTCTGGCTGAATCTGTGTGGTGGCAACAACGGCACTGGGTTCTTCATCAATGATCTGCTTCCCTTTTTGCGCGGCTGTGAACTTAGGTTCCGAGTCAGAATCGAAACTGGGATCTGATTTTGAAGCTTTGATTTCAGCCACCAATGACTGTTTTGAGCGACAATCATCAGTGTTGTGCCAGGGGCTTTTGTGGAACTCGCACCACTTCCCGGTGTCCTTCTTTGTCTTTTCTTTACCCTTCTTTGCCTGTGGTTGGGACTGGTTGTCCTTTTCTTGCCCCGTGCTCTGCGAGCCAGAGATTCCCTTGCCCTGCTTCGGCGCAGGTCTGAAGTCACGCTTGTTCTTTTGCTGAAATTTCTGCTCAATTTTGACAGCATATCGATAGGCGGATCCGAGTGAAGAGATTTCCAGGAAATCCATCTCTGTTCGGATGTACCGGTGTAGGCCACTGCGATATTTCAGTACTAGGTGCCGCTCGGAGTCCTTGATACCTAGCTTTGTGCGCAAGGTCTGAAATTTGTTGGTGTACTCTGACACCGTTTGGTCCCTCTCTTGACGCAGAATGGTCCATTTTGTGTACTGGTCATCATAGTTTCCAACAGGGTAATATTGTTCCTTGATGGCATCTATAAAAGAGGCCCAAGTGGGATTGGAATATTCAAACAATCCGGACTCGTCTGATGAGTTTTGCTCACAATAAGTTTCCCACCAATTTTTGACATGGGGCACGGCATTAAGGAGTGCAAAGATGATCTTTTCCCTGTCCGAAAATTGGTGGACAGAGAAATACCCTTCTAGTAGATTCAACCATTTATCTAGGGCATCGGCATCGATTTGGCCTTCAAATAAAGGGATATCAAAATTAACTTGTACCTTGAAGGGAGTCGTATCTCCGAAATGGCTGCTCGTTGAGGGTGCATTTGCCGCTGTTGGCATGCGTTGAAGGATCTGAGCGAAATTATCCATCATCTCGTTCCTCTGTTGCGCGAGGGATTCCTCGAGCAACAACTTGATAGGATCTACTGCTCCGTCGTCTCTCTTTTCTTCCGCCATGGGAGGCCGTTTGGGGCGGCGAGAGTGGTCTTCCCCAAGTGAAACTAGTTCGAGACCCAACTCTCTGTATCCTGACCTCGTCGGGGACATGCACCGAGAAACAATCAAAGAGCAGACCACTCTGATACCACTGATCCGGATTTATGTGGGAACGAAACAAAAGATAGCATATACAGAATCATATACAGAGATATATTGCAAATGACACAGTGATACAGTAAACACATATTCTATTAAATAGCGGAAATAGAATAGACTGTAAAATACAATAGCTAGAATGGTGGTAGCTATCTCTGAGAAGAGATGTGGCCGCTATGCTCATCCATGCCAAGATGATTCCAAAGAGAGGACGAAAAGACCTATTTATCATAAGCATGACGGAAAGAATCCCAATCATCCAAAAACCTAACCCTAGAAGATGAACCGTCATAAAGTTTGCGGCCCTAAGGTGGTTAGTTGAACAGTCAACTTCCCGGGGTCATAACTCTTGCATACGATCTCCGTTTAGGGCGCTCGGTAGCCCGTTGGAAAGGTCTAACCGAGATTTACAACTTTCGATTGGACCCAAATGCGTGCTATTGGCAACCATTTGGTCCCCCAAATCGCCAAAAAATGTCGTTTAGGGACTCAAAATGGCTCCGGAAGTTCAGGACCCGAAAAACTGCTAAAAATAGTAATTTTCCAAAGTTGCCAGAAGACTGTTTTGAGCCAGTTGGAAGAGGTGGGCTGCCACCGATATCCACCTGGATCAATCCTCCCTCCTTAGGAAGCAATGGTCTCCATTGCGTTGAGTTCCTTGTCATATGTCGAACTGTGTGTCGAATTGAGCTCTCGGTGCGACATTTGCTGAAGTGGAAAGGTTGCCTTACTTTGACATCTTCAGAGGGTTGTAATTGTTGTTGATGGATGCGTTGGATCTGTTCAACAGTTTTGGTTGTTGTGGTATCCTTGGTATGCACCGGTGTCGATGGTTTCCTTTTGGAGGAGCACCTTGAATGCGTGGCCTTGCACTGTAGAGGTACCCGAATAGGCGATGCTGCACTAACTTTGTGTTTTTCTTGTTTCTGCTGAGTAGAAGGATAAGCTGCAAAGGTTGTGGATGTCTCCGCGATCTGATGTTTACCTTTAGTGGCAATTGCGAATAGGGAAAATTTCCCAGTGTGGGAGATTATCTTCCTTCCCTGCTCGTTTGGGGTAGGTGCAACTATCTCTGGTATCCGGTAGAGTTGTCCTCCCAAAGTGACAATGACACTGCGAGGTCGTGATTCATATACAGCATGACGCTTCCACATATATGGTTGTCCTAGAAGAACATCACATACTTCAAGTGGGGCCACATCACACAATACCTCATCTTTGAAGGGCTTGATGCCATATGGTAGGCGACATTGGTGACTGACACGGATCCTTCGTCCTTGGCTTAGCCATCCAATGGTGTATGGTTGTGGGTGTGGCGTTATTGGTAGCTCCAATCTCTTGATGACTTCTTCTGAGATCAGGTTCTTTTGCCTGCCGCTGTCCACAACAAAGTGTAGGGGAATTCCCTTCACCCACATCTGTGAGTGGAAAAGACGCTCCTCTGCCTCCGACTCTTCAGGCTCCTCTGGCTGAATCTGTGTGGTGGCAACAACGGCACTGGGTTCTGCATCAATGATCTGCTTCCCTTTTTGCGCGGCTGTGAAATTAGGTTCCGAGTCAGAATCGGAACTGGGATCTGATTCTGAAGCTTTGATTTCAGCAACCAATGACTGTTTTGAGCGACAATCATCAGTGTTGTGCCAGGGGCTTTTGTGGAACTCGCACCACTTCCCGGTGTCCTTCTTTGTCTTTTCTTTACCCTTCATTGCCTATGGTTGGGACTGGTTGTCATTTTCTTGTCCCGTGCTCTGCGAGCCAGAGTTTCCCTTGCCCTGCTTCTGCGCAGGTCTGAAGTCACGCTTGTTCTTTTGCTGAAATTTCTGCTCAATTTTGACAGCATATCGATAGGCGGATCCGAGTGAAGAGATTTCCAGGAAATCCATCTCTGTTCGGATGTACCGGTGTAGGCCACTGCGATATTTCAGTACTGGGTGCCGCTCGGAGTCCTTGATACCTAGCTTTGTGCGCAAGGTCTGAAATTTGTTGGTGTACTCCGACACCGTTTGGTCCCTCTCTTGACGCAGAATGGTCCATTTTGTGTATTGGTCATCATAGTTTCCAACAGGGTAATATTGTTCCTTGATGGCATCTATAAAAGAGGCCCAAGTGGGATTGGAATATTCAAACAATCCGGACTCGTCTGATGAGTTTTGCTCACAATAAGTTTCCCACCAATTTTTGACATGGGGGATGGCATTAAGGAGTGCAAAGATGATCTTTTCCCTGTCCGAAAATTGGTGGACAGAGAAATACCCTTCTAGTAGATTCAACCATTTATCTAGGGCATCGGCATCGATTTGGCCTTCAAATAAAGGGATATCAAAATTAACTTGTACCTTGAAGGGAGTCGTATCTCCGAAATGGCTGCTCGTTGAGGGTGCATTTGCCGCTGTTGGCATGCGTTGAAGGATCTGGGCGAAATTATCCATCATCTCGTTCCTCTGTTGCGCGAGGGCTTCCTCGAGCAACAACTTGATAGGATCTACTGCTCCGTCGTCTCTCTTTTCTTCCGCCATGGGAGGCCGTCTGGGGCGGCGAGAGTGGTCTTCCCCAAGTGAAACTAGTTCTAGACCCAACTCTCTGTATCCTGACCTCGTCGGGGACATGCACCGAGAAACAATCAAAGAGCAGACCGCTCTGATACCACTGATCCGGATTTATGTGGGAACAAAACAAAAGATAGCATATACAGAATCATATACAGAGATATATTGCAAATGACACAGTGATACAGTAAACACATGTTCTATTAAATAGCGGAAATAGAACAGACTGTAAAATACAATAGCTAGAATGGTGGTAGCTATCTCTGAGAAGAGATGTGGCCGCTATGCTCATTCGTGCCAAGATGATTCCAAAGAGAGGCCGAAAGGGCCTATTTATCATAAGCATGAGGGAAAGAATCCCAATCATCCAAAAACCTAACCCTAGAAGATGAACCGTCATAAAGTTTGCGGCCCCAAGGTGGTTAGTTGAACAGTCAACTTCCCGGGGTCATAACTTTTGCATACGATCTCCGTTTAGGGCGCTCGGTAGCCCGTTGGAAAGGTCTAACCGAGATTTACAACTTTCGAGTGGGCCCAAATGCATGTCGTTGGCAACGATTTGGTCCCCCAAATCGCCAAAAAATGTCGTTTAGGGCCTCAAAATGGCTCCGGAAGTTCAAGACCCGAAAAACTGCTAAAAATAGTAATTTTCCAAAGTTGCCAGAAGACTGTTTTGAGCCAGTTGGAAGAGGTGGGCTGCCACCGATATCCACCTGGATCAATCCTCCCTCCTTAGGAAGCAATGGTCTCCATTGCGTTGAGTTCCTTATCATATGTCGAGCTGTGTGTCGAATTGAGCTCTTGGTGCGACATTTGCTGAAGTGGAAAGGTTGCCTTACTTTGACATCTTCAGAGGGTTGTAATTGTTGTTGATGGATGCGCTGGAGCTGTTCAACAGTTTTGGTTGTTGTGGTATCCTTGGTATGCACCGGTGTCGATGGTTTCTTTTTGGAGGAGCACCTTGAGTGCGTGGCCTTGCACTGTAGAGGTACCCGAATAGGCGATGCTGCACTAACTTTGTGTTTTTCTTGTTTCTGCTGAGTAGAAGGATAAGCTGCAAAGGTTGTGGATGTCTCCGCGATCTGATGTTTACCTTTAGTGGCAATTGCGAATAGGGAAAATTTCCCAGTGTGGGAGATTATCTTCCTTCCCTGCTCGTTTGGGGTAGGTGCAACTATCTCTGGTATCTGATAGAGTTGTCCTCCCAAAGTGACAATGACACTGCGAGGTTGTGATTCATATACAGCATGACGCTTCCACATATATGATTGTCCTAAAAGAACATCACATACTTCAAGTGGGGCCACATCACACAATACCTCATCTTTGAAGGGCTTGATGCCATATGGTAGGCGACATTGGTGACTGACACGGATCCTTCGTCCTTGGCTTAGCCATCCAATGGTGTATGGTTGTGGGTGTGGCGTTATTGGTAGCTCCAATCTCTTGATGACTTCTTCTGAGATCAGGTTCTTTTGGCTGCCGCTATCCACAACAAAGTGTAGGGGAATTCCCTTCACCCACATCTGTGAGTGGAAAAGGCTCTCCTCTGCCTCCGACTCTTCAGGCTCCTCTGGCCTAATCTGTGTGGTGGCAACAACAGCATTGGGTTCTGCATCAATGATCTGCTTCCCTTTTTGCGCGGCTGTGAAATTAGGTTCCGAGTCAGAATCAGAACTGGGATCTGATTCTGAAGCTTTGATTTCAGCCACCAATGATTGTTTTGAGCGACAATCATCAGTGTTGTGCCAGGGGCTTTTGTGGAACTCGCACCACTTCCCGGTGTCCTTCTTTGTCTTTTCTTTACCCTTCTTTGCCTGTGGTTGGGACTGGTTGTCCTTTTCTTGCCCCGTGCTCTGCGAGCCAGAGTTTCCCTTGCCCTGCTTCTACGCAGGTCTGAAGTCACGCTTGTTCTTTTGCTGAAATTTCTGCTCAATTTTGACAGCATATCGATAGGCGGATCCGAGTGAAGAGATTTCCAGGAAATCCATCTCTGTTCGGATGTACCGGTGTAGGCCACTGCGATATTTCAGTACTAGGTGCCGCTCGGAGTCCTTGATACCTAGCTTTGTGCGCAAGGTCTGAAATTTGTTGGTGTATTTCGACACCGTTTGGTCCCTCTCTTGACGTAGAATGGTCCATTTTGTGTACTGGTCATCATAGTTTCCAACAGGGTAATATTGTTCCTTGATGGCATCTATAAAAGAGGCCCAAGTGGGATTGGAATATTCAAACAATCCGGACTCGTCTGATGAGTTTTGCTCACAATAAGTTTCCCACCAATTTTTGACATGGGGGACGGCCTTAAGGAGTGCAAAGATGATCTTTTTCCTTTCCAAAAATTGGTGGACAGAGAAATACCCTTCTAGTATATTCAACCATTTATCTAGGGCATCAGCATCGATTTGGCCTTCAAATAAAGGGATATCAAAATTAACTTGTACCTTGAAGGGAGTCGTATCTCCGAAATGGCTGCTCATTGAGGGTGCATTTGCCGCTGTTGGCATGCGTTGAAGGATCTGGGCGAAATTATCCATCATCTCGTTCCTCTGTTGCGCGAGGGCTTCCTCGAGCAACAACTTGATAGGATCTACTGCTCCATCGTCTCTCTTTTCTTCCGCCATGGGAGGCCGTTTGGGGCGGCGAGAGTGGTCTTCCCCAAGTGAAACTAGTTCGAGACCCAACTCTCTGTATCCTGACCTCGTCGGGGACATGCACCGAGAAACAATCAAAGAGCAGACCGCTCTGATACCACTGATCCGGATTTATGTGGGAACGAAACAAAAGATAGCATATACAGAATCATATACAGAGATATATTGCAAATGACACAGTGATACAGTAAACACGTATTCTATTAAATAGCGGAAATAGAACAGACTGTAAAATACAATAGCTAGAATGGTGGTAGCTATCTCTGAGAAGAGATGTGGCCGCTATGCTCATTCGTGCCAAGATGATTCCAAAGAGAGGCCGAAAGGGCCTATTTATCATAAGCATGAGGGAAAGAATCCCAATCATCCAAAAACCTAACCCTAGAAGATGAACCGTCATAAAGTTTGCGGCCCCAAGGTGGTTAGTTGAACAGTCAACTTCCCGAGGTCATAACTTTTGCATACGATCTCCGTTTAGGGCGCTCGGTAGCCCGTTGGAAAGGTCTAACCAAGATTTACAACTTTTGAATGGGCCCAAATGCGTGTTGTTGGCAACCATTTGGTTCCCCAAATCACCAAAAAATGTCATTCCGGGCCTCAAAATGGCTCCGGAAGTTTAGGACCCGAAAAACTGCTAAAAATAGTAATTTTCCAAAGTTGCCAGAAGACTGTTTTGAGCCAGTTGGAAGAGGTGGGCTGCCACCGATATCCACCTGGATCAATCCTCCCTCCTTAGGAAGCAATGGTCTCCATTGCGTTGAGTTCCTTATCATATGTCGAGCTGTGTGTCGAATTGAGCTCTTGGTGCGACATTTGCTGAAGTGGAAAGGTTGCCTTACTTTGACATCTTCAGAGGGTTGTAATTGTTTTTGATGGATGCGCTGGAGCTGTTCAACAGTTTTGGTTGTTGTGGTATCCTTGGTATGCACCAGTGTCGATGGTTTCTTTTTGGAGGAGCACCTTGAATGCGTGGCCTTGCATTGTAGAGGTACCCGAATAGGCGATGCTGCACTAACTTTGTGTTTTTCTTGTTTCTGCTAAGTAGAAGGATAAGCTGCAAAGGTTGTGGATGTCTGCTCGATCTGATGTTTACCTTTAGTGGCAATTGCGAATAGGGAAAATTTCCCAGTGTGGGAGATTATCTTCCTTCCCTGCTCGTTTGGGGTAGGTGCAACTATCTCTGGTATCCGATAGAGTTGTCCTCCCAAAGTGACAATGACACTGCAAGGTCGTGATTCATATACAGCATGACGCTTCCACATATATGGTTGTCCTAAAAGAACATCACATACTTCAAGTGGGGCCACATCACACAATACCTCATCTTTGAAGGGCTTGATGCCATATGGTAGGCGACATTGGTGACTGACACGGATCCTTCGTCCTTGGCTTAGCCATCCAATGTTGTCTGCATTTTAGTACTGTATGACAATAATGATATCTCTGTCCTATGAATTGAACCATGTCCAATATATTTTGGAGTTCTGTATGGTTATTCCTTCAATAGAATCCGTGGCTATGACTATGGGGTATGTTCATTCGATCGACTTCCTGTCTACGGATTTTCACAGCCATGTTTGTTGCACTAGCGTTTGGGGCATTTTTTTTTATGCTATCAATTTATTTATTATTGTTTGTCAAGTTTGAAATCGCTGTAGAAATTGAACCAATGGATAGGAGATCCCTAGGCTAGTTCTCTATAATAATGAAATATCCATTTCGGTCCTAAAAGTATAGAAGATCACTGTAGTTTGTAATTTTTGTTTACTCTATGGTTTATTCGCATAGATTCTTGCTGTTGATTATTGTTCATGGCTGAATGCTGAAGATGGAGGCTGAGAATTTTTTTATCCAAATCTTGTAGTTTGGTTTGGATGGCTACAAGTGCTTCCTCCATGGTTTTTACTCTTGCGCGGGTGACAACCATAACCAGGAGATTTTTTTTTTTGGGGGGGGGATGGATAGAAAAACACAAACAAAAGCTGCTTTAGTAAAGGAAAATTTGGATTTGGGAAAAACTTGGAGTGGTAATTGGGGTTTGAGTAGGTTTTAGACACTTTTTTATGGATAGGGAGGCAAAAAATGGGGATTTCAGAAGCAGGGTGAAAGAATGAGAAAATTTGGTAGAGAGGGACAAAGAAGCAGAATTAGGAAAGGAACACGGTGGCAAAATTTGAAGGCGTTTGGGTGAAAATTGAAGGAGTTATGGCAAACCCTAAAAATAGACAAATGTGGGATTTCTGGTCTTGGGAAGTTGAATTTGGGATAGGGTCTTCAAGAATGAAATATGCAGAATGTGATTGCAGGGATGTCAGTGAAGTTTTAGGGAAAACAGAGTTGAAACAAGGGAGATATGGCCGAAAAACAGAATTTTTTTTTTCTTCAGAAATGGATCGACAATAGTGGTGTGGAAGGGATCCGCAACAGATAGATCTGCAGAAGGGATCGAAAATGGTTGGATCTAGAACGATGACTGGATCTGGAACGACTTTCAGAATAGACCTGAAACGGCTGAATCTGGAGCAGAAGTGATCGGCAACAGTTCAGCTGAAAATAGATATGGACCCCAGGTATGTGCGGCTTCCTAACAGTCCAAGGGTTTCACTCGGCCACCAATGCTGTCTAACGGCTTGCGTATTGGGGCAATACCCCTCACTCCACGGCTCAGGTAAAACTGATAACCACTTTGCCACAAACGACAGCTCTTGGTTTACCTCACGGGTGGGAACTAGTCAATCAGGTAGGGGTCGTTGCCCTTTTCGCTGGCAGGTCCTCTCAATGGACCAACTACTTCGGGGTTCCTGTGGTACTCCTCACAATGAGTTTTAGGGATTATGCCCAAGTACTTCCCATAGTTAAGCGGATAGGGATTATTCCCAAATCCGAACCTGCAACAGATGCAAAAAAAAAAAATTGTCAGAAATTTCACCTAGCGAGCCCAAGAAAGTGCTCTGATGCCAGATGTGATGAACCTGCAATAATTAATTAATGAAAATACATGAGATATCAGAAATAATATAACTCAGAATCACTTTTATATTGATCACGGGCCACTTCGAGGGGGAAACCTCCTTTAAGCAAGCTCAATACAATTAACTTCACGGTGCCTTCATAGGCCTCAACACACACTTATATACTAAGTCTAGGCACCAATACCATGGGTCAATACTATGTGTCAATACAAACCATGGGCTAAGTCTAGGTGCCAATATTATGAGTCAAAAACATGGGCCAATACAAACTATGGATCAACAAAACTGTGGTCGACTTACAAAGCATATGCGCCAACAACAATAACATAAACTATGGATCAACAAATACTACAGGACGACTTGCAAAGCATATGCGTCCAACAACAATATACTAACAAAGTAAAGACATGGGTTCCTAACATTATCGACTTCCTGCAGCTCCTGAATCAACTCCGGGGTCCAAGCCGTCGACTCACCACCCTGAAAATTCCTCTTTTGGAAGGTCAGCTTTGACAACCATTCGTACAGGGTGACCGGGAATTCACAAAAAAACTATTCGTGCAGACCGTTGTGGATATACCTTCCCATCCAGTGATCTACTATCAGTCGCGTGTTTCATCTTTCTTCTTCAACAAACTCCCGCAACTTCTGATCAAACCAGCTTTGTATCTCCGGCTTCGTCGGGTGCCACAACATGACCTCCTTTCACTCTGCACACGATCCCGGCAACAGAACCATTTGTTGACCAACGCGACCTTGGTCGACAAGGGTTCACCTCACTGTCGACACATACCACATTCTCCCTGGGCACCAGCCCAGGCAGGTTTGAGCCCACCCAACAACACCCGTAGAGCGGATGAGATCTCACCCGAGGCATCTAGGAAGGGCAGACGGAACCATGTTTCCGCCAAGGTAGGAGGAGAGTTGTGGCTGCACGGACTAACTCTATTGCGATACTTAAACAGAAACCTTAAACATTCGGAAAGGAGTTATAACACATTACTTCATCGCAGCATTTATCATCACATTCGACATAGAACATATTACTTAATCACAGCAATTATCATCACAGCAACAGTAAGCAAACATTGCATCAAACAACATTCATATATTGCAACATTGCACAAAGATAGTACCAAAACATCATCATTATATTACTGTCGCGGTCATATACCAGAAGCAAAACACAGATCTCCATACCCAATTGTTCTTCTTCCTCTATGCTTGTCTATCTCTCTAAGATTCGTCAAGGTTTATACACTCTTAAATAAGTATGAGTCCTTAAAATTATCCCTAAAAAAAGTATCATCATTTAGTTTCTAGTATTAAATTAAAAAATTAAAAAATAATAGAAAAATCAAATGGTTATTAAATCAAGGCATATGTGGAAGATTAATACTAACGAGTATAAAGTTAGGCATAGTTGAAGTGAAGATTTAAAAATATGTCAATTCTTTTTTAAAGAAGTAGATAATTTATTTATTTAAAAAAAATCAAAGGTATATATGTGTGCTTTAAAAAGGAGAATATGTTGAAGTGTTGACATAAATTTTTAATTGAAGTGAATCGAAGCCATCATTCAAGAAACCAATAGTGTCGAGAGAAATACGAAAATTAATGGCGAGATGGATGATTAAGCATTCTACAACACTTTGAAGATGGAGCATCTTAGAGACGGAGGCAATGTTATGGATATTATAAAATATATTTAAATATTAATATATTGAAAAGGTGTTTTGTAAATATGTGACTTTATGTAAGAGTCACCATTGAGCCTACACTAGATAGGCCCTTCTTAGAGTAATACCATATAATATTATTAGATAGGCCTTTCTTAGTGTAATACCATATAATCTTATTAGATAGGCCCTTCTTAGTGTAATAGACTATGTAATCTTTATTCAATTAATATATATGTATGTATATATATATATATATGCTTTGTATATATGATATTTAAGCTTCTGTAAATATAAGTGTAAATTGATTTTTTTTCCATTATAGTGACTTCATGTTTGGGAACATCTTTAACCTCTCTAAAAACAACATTTCGATGGTAAATAGTATTTTTAGTTACATGGTTCCAAAGTTTAAAACTTTTCACACTATATTTATAACCAATATATATACATTTTTCAACTTTATTACCCAACTTACTCCTTTTTTTCTTTGGAACATTTACATAAGCATCAAAACCAAAAACTTTCATATGTGTAATAGAGGGTTTCTTACTAGTCCATACCTCATGCGGTGTTTTTTCAAAAAAAATCGTGGGAAACACATCTTGAAACTCATGAAATAACTTAGTAACCTTACTCATCATCTCATCGTCCCAATAATCCCCAACATTGGAAAACTTGGGAGTAGCCTTGGTGCCAATATTCATCTTGCGGAGCTGCAATGGTTGACTGAACAGATTACTTGGTGCAGCAGGTGGGACCACATCGCGACTTCCTTCAGATTCGGGAATGTTAATATTCCAGGGATCATCATCGTCTTCTGGCCCACCGCTAATGTTGAAGCACTCCATGAGAGACTGCATCTGATAATGTGTGTGCGGGTCGACAGGGTAGGCCGCTGGAACAACCTGAAGTACCACGTCATGGATGAGCTACAGGGCATTATGGACATTAGGGTTGGCATCCGCAAAAGTGAACGTATGAGTGAAACAGATCGCCAACTCCCCCCATGTTGTAATGTCTCGGCGCAACTCGGATGCAGTGTACCACGAGCACGGGATCTCATCCAAAGTATGGACAAAAGCATGGACCCACTCATATCTGGGTCGCGCTACCCATAAGCGTTGGCATTCCATCACATGATCACTGGGATCAGTCCGGCCATCATACTTTCTAGTGTGATAAACCTCAGTATCACCGAACCAAACCATCATCAAACTTCGACATTGTGACCAACGGTTAATGAATTTCTTATATGTCACCCACCAGCGTGTTGAAGCAGCCTTCAGTGCCTCGTCCAATGCCAGTAGTCACTGTGTTTCTGAGACACAGGCTTCAAATTCTGTTAAAAAGGTGGTTAGGCCAGGAAGCCACTCATAGACAGGCAATGTGATCGTTTCAGTCACAACACAACATAAGGATTGTGTAACTAAGCCACATTTCCAAAATGGTACTTCATGCATTCGATTCCACCAATGTTCCAAGGCATCATCAGAGTTGGAAGACGCAGAGCTCTCGCTGTGCCACTCCAACTCACCGTAGGCAGTAGGATGAATGTAATCTTCATAAATATTAAATGCATGGTCCCATCTAGCGGGATCATCATCTTTTACAGGTTCCACGTAGCGGCGTCCTTCAGCCAGATCCAATGGGGCGATGACTCTGAAATCGCGATTCTCAAATGTCATCATGCGCTTTTTGAAGTTGATGACAGCTCCACTATCGTTAGCCCATCCAATCCCCAAGAGTGCCGGATAAGAGCTTCCTCCCTCAACCACTTCAATAACAACAAAGTTAGCATAAGTCTTCATGCCATCAATATCAATCGTGAGCCGCAAAACTCGCCCAATGGGTGTTACCTTCGCATGGTTATCCAACCGGAGCTACACAGGAGACCAGCTCAATGGAGGACTCCCCATCTTCTGCCACGCCTGCTTGGTTAAGATGTTAACATTCGAACCAAGGTCAAGAATCACAAAGTCAACATCATATTCACCAATCTGAATATTCATGCTGAATGTGGGGTAGCAGTGCCACAATGAACCACTCTTTATGTTGGATGGCGCTCATATTGAAACTGACCTTTGCCATCAACATCTTGAATCGCTGGTCGAAGTCCTATACCATCTCATTGGGATATTGCTTAATTTCCTTCAATTCAGTAATATATTGAGCCTCCAACTTAGGTTGTCTAAATTCAGCAATCATCCCATCCCGAATCTCATATAGTGACTTCTCTGGGGCCCCCATAGGGACTCGAATAAACTTCATGAACCAATCTAATGCATGACCTCGTAGAGTCGTGGCTAACTGTCCTTTCTTAGCATTGGCATCAGTGATCTGTTTCATGGTCCAGACCGCTTCACACAAAAACCAATACTGTTCTGGGTTATCTGTCGCACTTCCGTGGAACAACGATAACTTAGCATCATCGCCCTCCATTATGGGATTCCCTCCTCCTGTCGCTCTACTACTACCAATCAACTTCTGCGGAATTGATGAACTTGGCGGTGTCAAAGTGGTATTTCTTGTTGTTTATGAGTCAATGAGCAGAGGTGTGGGTACGTTGGTGCTGGGGTTTGGTCCTGCCTCTATCCTGGGCATAGCCTGGTCGTCCCTATCAGGACTGTGAGGTCGCTTCGTCCTGTGTGGTCTTCCTTCGCGGTTTTGTGGTTCGGTCACAGTAGGACCTTCTCCCGTCCTCTGCCTCTTTTCCTGTCGAAACCTCGCTCCTCCTCTTGTAAGACCACTTTCTTCCTCGGCTTCGCTCACAGTCTCCTCATGGTCTGCACCCATCTACCCCTTACCATTCCATGTACCGTTCCCCAGTAGTCGCAGTACCCACGGCCTCCGCCCACCAGGCTGTCTACTGATCAAGGTGCATCTTTAATGTACCCTTTTCACAGATTAGCATCTTAATCAACAGTTGGAGCGACAGTAGAAACCTTCCGCTTGGTCCGCGGAAGAAGTATCTTTCAGCTTCACTATAGGATTTCTTCCTGTCGACCGCAAATTCAGTGAGATATCCCTCCAAGATGCTATCAAACCAAACTTCAACAGCCCGCGATGCCTTATTATCAACTTCCTGCAGCTCCTGAATCAACTCCGGGGTCCAAGCCATCGGCTCACCACCCTGGAAATTCCTCTTTTGGAAGGTCAGCTTTGACAACCATTCGTACAGGATGACTGGGAATTCACAGAAAAACCATTCGTGCGGACCGTCGTGGATATACCTTCCCAGCCAGTGATCTACTATCAATCGCATGTTCCGGCTTTCTTCTTCAACAAACTCCCGCAACTTCTGATCAAACCAGCTCTGTATCTCCAGCTTCGTCGAGTGCCACAACATGACCTCCTTTCACTCTGCACACAATCCCAGCAACAGAACCATTTGTTGACCAACGTGACCTCGGTCAACAAGAGTTCACCTCACTATCGACACATACCGCATTATCCCTGGGCACTGGCCCGGGCAGGTTTGAGCCCACCCAGCAACACCCGCAGAGCGGATGAGGTCTCACCCAAGGCGTCCAGGAAGGGCAGACGAAACCATGTTTTCGCCGAGGTAGGAGGAGAGTTGTGGCTGCACGGACTAACTCTATTGCGATACTTAAACAAAAACCTTAAACATTCGGCAAGGAGTTATAACACATTACTTAATCGCAGCATTTATCATCACATTCGACATAGAACATATTACTTAATCACAGCAATTATCATCACAGCAACAGTAAGCAAACATTGCATCAAACAACATTCATATATTGCAACACTGCACAAAGATAGTATCGAAACATCATCATTATATTACTGTCGCGGTCATACACCAGAAGCAAAACACAGATCTCCGTACCCAATTGTTCTTCTTCCTCTATGCTTGTCTATCTCTCTAACACTTACAACTCTCATGTATTTACAGGCTTCCACCATTACAATATGTGTCCACTTACAACTGACTTCCTAACCGACACTATGGACAATTGACCTAATATTTAACTGACTCGGTCCAATTGACCCCAAAAATCCGCATACCGCAGTACACTGACTCATTATTACATAATATGTGGTCCAAGTGACCCAAAACCCGCCAACTGCAGTATTCTTTAACACAAAAGACTCCTTTCGCGTCCTCATCCGATGTATCGCAGCGTCGGTGGTACCACGACATTTCTCCACCAAACCACCTGCCAACAGTCATTATGAAAGCAAAGGAATATTGAAGATGTTTTTCCTTATTTACAATATTGAATCATATGTTTTACCTTAGTTAAAAGAGCTTGATTTATATATACCTTGATTATATAAAATCAATGAAGATGAGTTTATCCCTAGTAGTATGAAGGGAATTCCAAGTATAAGATCCAAAATTCTTGTATAAAGACCATCAAAGGATGTCATGTTAAGGTCGAGTATTATCATACTTATGGGGATGTATATCCTTAGGAAGGACAACAACAATTAAGTTGCAGAATGTAATTTTTAGGTTGAATTAATAGAACAACACCTTTTGTGGACGTAGCCCAAGATACAGGTGAACCACATGAAAAATGTTCTCTTGGTATGAATTCTTATGTGTATTATGTGCATTCATGTATTCTATCTATGATGACTTCTTCCTTGTACAAGCGCATGTGTTAATAACTGATAATTCCTTGTTATTCCTTGTGTATTTTTCTTATGCACCATTATATGCTTAATACAGTTAGGAATGGTGATGATTTTGTAGTTACATCTAAATATGGGAAATGGTTGAAATTTTCAATTGGTCATGCATCATATTAGCTTTAGGTTTGCACATGTCTTACAGCCAAAATGTTGTACAATCAAATAAGTTATTGAATTACGCTGTTAAAACAAATTCTTAGTTTAGTAGGAGGTTGTTCTCTTGCTTATATACATAGCCAAAAGGTGATAAAGAGGCTGCATAAATAGGCTGTGATCCACCATTCAATTATAGAATTATAGATTTAGCTAAATGACATTACGACATATAAATATTGATGAATGTATATCTAAGTAGTACGATAATTTATATTTTATTGTCGTTTAGACAATTAGATATTTAATGATAATTTATGAAATGTTTAATGGTCCCTTTTTAGTTACAAAGTAAATTTAAATGCTAAAACTTTACACTTCCGCATAACATGTATGAGTGAATAGACCACTTAGGAAAATTTTAAATTTTTATGAAATTTGGGGTTGTGACATCGGGTTCCATCATATGCCAATTTCGTCGATAGTGTTAAGGGGGTGCATGCCTTGAAGACTATGTCCAACGATTTAATACCCATTTATTTGGATTTGGAATTTTCTATTTGCATGACCTTAAATATTCTTTATGGGTTGTGCTGTCGTGAAGAGCTCACGAAGGCTGTTTAGGTGTCACAGATATTTACTTGTGGGAACAATAAAAAAACCTGTCCATGCAACAGATGTAGCCTCCATTATTCATCAACTAACCACCGAGCCATTAAATCGATCATAAATTAAGGTTGTGTCCTTCCATATGAGGATTAAGTATAATTAACCTCCATTGTTATAATTGCTTGGTCAACCCATTATCAAGATGAAGCCGTGGAAAAAAAACAAGGATAATTTTAGGGGTGAAATTTAGTCCATGGGCTATTTTTCCATGTTTTTTTCCAAAAAAAGATTCGCCAATTTGCATTTTTTGAAGCCCCATTTCGCCCAATTTTGATGGGGTAAACTTTTTTCACTCTAAAAATCATCAAATTATTATATAAAATATATAAAATCCTTAGAGATTGAAATAATTTTAGAAAAATATCACCAAATATTTTATTGTTGAAATTTTAAGAATTTGTAAGATTCGCCAAGGTTTATATACTCTTAAATAAGTATGGGTCCTTAAAATTATCCCTAAAAAAAGTATCATTATTTAGTTTCTGATATTAAATTAAAAAATTAAAAAATAATAGAAAAATCAAATAGTTATTAAATCAAGGCATATGTGGAAGATTAATACTAACGAGTATAAAGTTAGGCATAGTTGAAGTGAACATTTAAAAATATTTCAATTCTTTTTTAAAGAAGTAGATAATTTATTTATTTAAAAAAAATCAAAGGTATATGTGTGTGTTTTAAAAAGAAGAATATGTTGAAGTGTTGACATAAATTTTTAATTGAAGTGAATCGAAGCCATCATTCAAGAAACCAATAGTGTCGAGAGAATTACGAAAATTAATGGCGAGATGGATATGATTAAGCATTCTACAACACTTTGAGGATGGAGCATCTTAAAGACGGAGGCAATGTTATGGATATTATAAAATATATTTAAATATTAATATATTGAAAAGGTGTTTTGTAAAGATGTGACTTTATGTAAGAGTCACCATTGAGCCTACACTAGATAGGCCCTTCTTAGTGTAATACCATATAATCTTATTAGATAGGCCCTTCTTAGTGTAATAGACCATGTAATCTTTATTCAATTAATATATATATATATATATATATATATATATATAATCTTATTAGATAGGCCCTTCTTAGTGTAATAGACCATGTAATCTTTATTCAATTAATATATATATATATATATATCCTTTGTATATATGATATTTAAGCTTATGTAGATATAAGTGTAATTGATTCATTTTCTATTATAGTGACTTCATGTTTGGGAACATCTTTAACCTCTTTAAAAACAATATTTCGATGGTAAGTAGTATTCTTAGTTACATGGTTCCAAAGTTTAAAACTTTTCACACCATATTTATAACCAATAAATATACATTTTTCAACTTTATTACCCAACTTACTCCTTTTTTTCCTTTGGAACATTTACATAAGCATCAAAACCAAAAACTTTCATATGTGTAATAGAGGGTTTCTTACTAGTCCATACCTCATGCGGTGTTTTTTCAACCAATGCATATGTGGGTGCTTGATTTACCAAATAACATGTAGTATCCATTGCTTCTACCCATAATTATTGTCATATCCTAACACCATTGATCATGCTCCTTTCCTTTTTCATCAACATCCTATTCATTTTTTCTGCAACTCCATTCTATTGAGGTGTGTATGGAGTAGTCTTTTTCCTTTTTATTCTACACTTCATACAAAATTCCTCAAATTCATTGCCGCAGAAATCCCCATTTTTTATTTATCCTCAACACCTTTATTTTCTTTTATGTCAGATTCTCTACAAGATCTTTAAATTCTTTAAATTTAGAAAATACTTCAGATCTCTTTTGAAGGAAATTAATCCATGTGTTCCTTGAGAAATAATCTATAAATGAAACATAATACACATATCTACCTAATGAAGGAACAAGCAGATGTCCAAACACATCCCTATGTATTAACTCTAAAATTCTCTTTTCCCTTGTAGCACCAGATGCAAATCTTACTTGATTTTGTTTTTCATATGAGAAATGTTCACAGAAATCGAAATCTAGTTTGCAATCAAAATAACTTAAACCATACCTTTATCTTTTAATGCTCGAAGGCCCTTCTCTCCAATATTCTCTGATATTTGATTCCATAGCATTGTCTTTCCTCTAGAGACAGTAAGGGTTCTTTCTTATTTATCTCCTCCCTCAAGCACAACAAAACTATTACACGCATTGGTGATTGTACTTTCCAATAGTTTGTACAGAGTTCCATTATGAACTCCCATCATCAAGATCATTGATCTTGAACCATTTTGTATGTATATTTTGGAAACAATATATATACAACTAAATCACCCCTTTTTCGGATGGATATCAAGTTTCTAGATAGATTTGGATCGTGTAGAACCCCAAGGAGAGTTCTAATCCTTCCATCCTTGAGCTACAACTTAAATATTCCATGTCCAAAGACATTGGTTGTTGAATCATCTCCTAAGAGCACATCTCCTCCATTGTACTTTTTCATTTTCTCAAAACCACTCCCTATGAGGAGTCATATGAAATGACACACTTGATTCAATCAACCATACATCATGATCTGAACGAGTACTTGTAGAGGATAGGTAACATGTCCCCTCCTTCAAATGAGGTTTTTGTCTCTATTGAAGAGGTATCATTAGATCCCCGCACTTTTTCAATTTTTTTAGATCTACAATCCTCCTTATAGTTCCTAGTTTTATCTCATTTCCAACATTTGCTCAAATATTTTCCGAGAGATTGAGATCTACCCTTAGATTTAGATCTCCTCCCTAAATCCTTATTTTTATTTCTCTCCTAAGGATGACCTCTCACAAACAAGGCATCCATGTTATGACCACCCATGGTTTTCTTCCCCATTTCTTTTGATAGAAAGGATGCTACTATTTCATCAAAATTTAAGGTGGCTTAACTAGCACTACTTATTGCTACAATCAAGTTATCCTAGGAGTATAGCAAAGAACATAATAATGTAATGTATTTATCTTCTTCTGCCATTGTAATACCAATAGCGGTTGTTTGACTTACCAGAGTATTGTAGACATTTAGATGATCAGTTGTTGTGCCATTATCATCAATCCTAAGGTGATACAACTTCTTTTGTAGAAACAACTTGTTTACTAGGGACTTTGATTGATATAAAATCCCTAGCCTATTCCACATCTTTAATGCACTATATTCTCTAGACACATTCAACAACAAAAAATATGATAAGAAAATCCAGATTGTACTCCTTTCCCTTCTTTCTAGTTTCTCCCAATATTCTTCCGTAGATCCAATGGGTTGTGTACCCAGATCCACATTAATCCATTGTTTTCTATCTATAATAAGATATTCCATTTTGAGCTTCCATAGCTCAAAGTTCTAACTGTTAAATTTCTCAATCTCGATCCTTGAACTGCTTGCCATTTTATTTCAATACAAGAATCACCACATCAAATCTCTCATTGGGAAAGGTTTATCATAGACATAAAATATATCAACCATGTTGAACCCTCAACAACAAAGGCACACCCCTGAAGCCAATTATAGAGCTATGATACCACATGTCAGTTTTAAACCTATGAAGAGAAGCAATGCATACCGGTTCTTAAGCAAAATAGAGATTTTACAATGGATTACACACAAGACATAGAGATTTACCCTTGAAACCCTCAAAGGGAAAAACCAACAAAACTTAGAGCCACACCTCTATTCTTCTCATTGTGCTTCTTAAGCATTCACAATACAATATTTAGGTATTCCACCACATCCAAAACCCTAATCCGTTAACTCGAATTAGATACAGACCCCAATCCCTTAACTGGAATTAAATTACATATTTTTATAAATAGCCCAAAAATTGTGCACTCGCCTTTGACTCGTAACAACAATGGGTGATCTACTTCACAGAGCAGGAGGAGGGTGTCGACACGCCCCCCCCACCCCCCAACCCCATGACCCCCCTTGAGATAGTGCCACATGTAGCACTCGTTGCATACAATAGAGCACTAGATGTCGATGGATTGTAAGATGAAAATCTCCACACCCACATGTAAACAATATAACACGTACCCAGTGCTTCTCCTAATGACCTAGTATTTAACATATCCCAATAACTTTTTAGGGTTAGTTTCTAGGGTTTTTGCATGCGCCAACTCTTGGTTAGGTTTAGGGTTTTGGAAATTCTAGAATGTTCTTGAAAATCCACATGTGACTAGATCCACATGTGTGAGAAATGAGAGTTGATGTGGAATCCACTTGGTACCATGCTGGTCAACTAGATAGGTCAACATGTCAGAGGCATAACTTCCTCATACAAACTCCAATTGAGGCACTTCTTAGACCGTTGGAAAGATCTCCGAGTGTAGAATAGTGTCAAGGGACATTTCACAAGTGATGAAATTTTGACACCAAAAAACATCATTTAATCCCTTAAATAGGTCCTGAAAGGTTATAGACCCCAATTCTGCAAAGTGAGACTTGCCCCAAAAATGGGCCTTACAAGCCAACTCTTCCAATTTTTTCACCTAGAAAGCACTAAAATAGATGAGAAATTATATATTGATCTATTTCGGATCAAAAAGAATATAAAATAATGAAAAGAGAATAATCCATGTCTAAGATGAATAAGAATCCTCTTCTAGAAGAAAACCTTCTTATACAATATATCAATTTCACAAAACAAGATAAGATGATTATACAAATGAATTTCCTTTATTACAAATAAAACATGAAGTGATCATTATATGACCTAATATTGAACCAACATAACAATAACTAATATAATAATAAAAAATTATGATTATAGCCTTAACACACCAACATGATTTTTTCAACCCTAAAACAAAACTACTTTAATAATACGAAGGACAACTTTCTTTTTATAACAATATTTTTGGATGTTTTCGTACACCTAGATTCCCATGTCATCAATACAAAGCATGTTAAATTAAAATGGGTAAGTTATGCCTAGTGCATGCTTGATTCTCTTTTTAAATCATAAAGCCATTATGTCTACAATACACTAAACTACTTTTTATGTCCTCAATAGGAGATATTGATATACATATTTCGTGGATCCCTATTAATCTTTGGGCCTAGAGGCTATAATTTTTTGCTGTGGATATAGTTTAGCTATAGTTTGAACCGTATTATATTAAAGTGAATTTTTTAAATTGATATTTTTTAAAAGTCTTATTTGTCTCCTCCTTGAAGATTCTAGATTCCAAGAGAGGCAAAGGTTTAAATATTAAACAGGTAGACGGATGCATGTCTCTCAAACATTTAATGTGAAACTAAGCTGTGATTTGAATTTCTTATTATTTACAGGTAGACTAAAAGCAACTTTGCTTATTTAAATCAACCTCCAGTGACAACAATGAAACCTACAAAACCAAAATATAAGTACATTGATGGAATTTTTCTGCTATATGAACCATATGTTTGTTAATAAGTTGATAATATATTATTTTGTCAATTAATAAAACTCCAAGTGATGTTTCGAGGAACTCAATGGAATTGTTAATACGTAGATAATATATTCTTTTATAAATTAATAAAACTTCCGAGTGTTGTTTCGAGATAGTCAACGAACAATCAATATAGTTTTGATTTCGTGAATGGCCACCACCCTAGTTTTCCTTCAAGTGCGCGGCCCTTTTGGTGTACCCATATTGAATACAACATGAGGGCGTCGTTATAAGAGTTGCCAAAGTATGGAAACATTGGTATGTTTTTTTAACTCCGACAAAGGAGGACTAATCCCCTGACCCTCTCTCCTATGCTCTCATGCGGTCGGCTTTGGGTGAGGAATTTATTAGAGGGCGTTCCTCCCTCTCATCCTTCTTGTTGTTGTTATTTTTTTTTCTCTTTAGAGTTATAGTGGAGGGTCGTAGCTCCTCGTGGTCTCCCAAGAGTGTGAATCTTTCCCTTTCTGTCAAGCTCAGTATTTACCACATATGTTGTGTAGGGTTATCCTGCAGGCCCATGTGTAGGTTTACTCACCATGTGGCTCAATTCTTAGGGAAACGCTGGAGGTTGTATAGCTCCGTTGGTAGAGCGCAACGCTCTTAACATTATGGATGTGTGGCACTTGGCTTTTGCTCGTCTCTTGGCTTTGGTAAAAACATGGAATGATAGCTTGAACCATTAAGACTCAATTGGTGTTTTGATTGGTCCATGCAATTATTTTATTTTCCTTCACTTACCCTCCTTGTTATTTCTTAAGGGAACTTATCTATTGGATAGACATTAGTGTTATCTCTATATCCATTGTAGATCATCAAAGTCCCAAGCCCTACCACCCGTAATGAAAACTTGGTCTTTATGACCTACCATAATATCCTAGTTAATAGATACGCCTTGTTTTCCCATAAATGTCAGAGCAATGAATGCATATTACCATCTCATCCTTGATAATGACAATCAAAAGAATTTGATTGCAGCCTCTATTGTCTCAAAACTAAAGCTCTGCACCACTACCCATGCTCACACATAACATTTGAGGTGGCTTAGTAATAGTGGTAATCATTATGTTGTTAATTTTTGTTGCTTGGTCACATTTGCTATGTATTCTTTTTAAGATACACTAGAATGCAATGCTACACCATTGAATTATGTTGATCTTATATTACATCATCCATACCAATTAGATCTTAAATCCACCTATAATGTGGATTTGAATCCATATACTTTGTTCTAGGATGCAAATGGATTCCTTCAAGTTTAAATCTACTACTAACATAATATCATGATTCCTTACTAATCATGCAGCGGTTAAGTAGGAACTTCACATGAAATGATTCCATTTATGTGTGGCGCATTCAATCAAACTAGATATTGTAATACAATAGGTCCTCACATCCCTTCAATCTCTAGTACATGATTACCAAGATGTGTTTGACAAGCCTCAAGGTTTTCTCCTGTAGCACAAGATCATAAACATGGACCAATCAAAACAATAATGATCTAACACAAGAGCAAGTTCCAAATGAAGAGTCATTTATTAAATGTACATTATCACGAGTCATTCTCCAAGCCAATCTTGTGCAGCCAGGATTGGGCCTCACGTGTTGAGGTAGGGAGCCTAAGTTGTACTCAAGAACTTGGAGTAGATTCTTGAGTTGGACTCAAGAATGACTAAGTCTTCAGTTGTAAAAGGTTATTCCTCATGTGTTGAGGTGAATGCTTTAATGTATCAAAGTGATGATGTTGTAAAGTCTTGTTGGACAAAGCTCAAGACTTGTGTGTCAAGTCAAATTCTCACGTGGACATCTAGTTATAGTAGGTACCCATGGGGTGGAACTCCCGTTATAGAGGTAGATGCTTTGCATACATTGAAGCATTAATGTTGTGTGATGTATTACTAACCATGGTCACCGATTGCTATTAAGCCTCCTTTAGAGACTGGCCACCTAGACTAGAGTGAATTACTTTAGCATATGATCATTTGGTGCCAGAGTAATATAATATGATCACAGCATCTGACAAATATTCTGAGTATAATCTGACATGATAGATAATTAAAGGTAACACATATTGACCATGCAGATAAGCAATAGATAAAGATCGGATGTGATAAGATATGAGAGAATTTAAATTGCACATAAAAGAATTAATTAAAAGAGAATTTGAATTGTTAAACTTCAGTAAATCAAAGGAGAACTTGAATTGATCACTACAGTGATGTTAACAAAAACAAATCAGTTAAAGAGAGTTAACTAAGTGATAACAAAGAAGATCTAGTTAACTAAGGGTTATTGCATGACGACACTTAAGTTAGCCACCTAAATAAGTGGGCAAGCTTTCAGTTAAGGGGTGAGTTCATCCTAAGACTTAGTTCAGTGAGTTAATGAACTGCATGAGAATTGGACGCTCTTCTTCATGCAAGATTGATACATCCATATGGAGGGCAAGTTCATCTTGAATTCAGAAGATAAAAATAGAAGCCGATGCATGTGGAGAATGTATAAATATGTTATATAGGATTGATGAATTCAATGTGAAGCGAATTTTGTTCTCCCTTGAAGGAAAGGCGCTTCTCTTTGTGCAAGATATTATTCTGAGTCTCTCTTCTTTATTTTTCTCTTGCTCTATAATTGCACCGGGGGTGCTTGATGTAAAATATATTCTCTGATATCTATCAATATACTCTAAATATTTGTTGGCATTTTTCATCCTCATTGTTTTGAGGGTTTTCCCCAGGGTACATCTTGTGTTATGGTTGAATGTTTCATGTGATTGAATGGTTCATTGATTCAAGTATTCAATATTTCCACACTTCACGTTTTAAAGTTTAAAGCTCATCATATTTGCTCAAAAATTAACATCATCAACCAATAAAAACACCAATGATCTAATAGGGGATCAGATTCCAAATGAAGAGTCATCTTTTGATTATATTAATAAAAATGATCCAAGACATGAACACATTCCAAATGAATATTCGTCTTTTGATTTTGATGAATGAACAAACAATATTAATAAATATTAAAAATCATCCAAGACATGGGAAAATTCCAAACGAATAGTCATCTTTTGATTCCAATGAAATGTCATACAATATTAAAGTCAAAAGTTAAGTATATAATAACGAAAACACGAGTGGATCCAAGAGCCAAGTTTCAAATGAACAATCATGGGATGATTTTAATAATAAAAAGAAAAGACATATAGTATTAGAATTTATTAGAACTTAAATTAGTTTCAGATCAACATAATTTGTCCTCCTGCTTTGCTAGACACCCGCGTGCCTTACCTAGTTCGCCTTATTTGATCCCCACACAACAAGTGAGACGTAAGCAATAAGGGCAAGGCTTGCCATTTTTCGCACGACTTTGCACAAATAGCTCCTTTCGCCGATAGCTTCTTCACGTTCCTCCTACATCATATGTTCCCTTGCAATAGCAAGTGGCAACATCAATGACATTGCCACCTTCTGGCTCTTGTTAAACATATCTCCTATATCTACATAAAACCTTAAGGATCATTTGTTTTATCAAAACTAGTACTAAGTAATGACTAATAACTTAAGACTTTAAAGATCATTTGTTTGATAAATCCAGTACTAAGTACTGATTGATAACTCAATGGAATGTAGGGGCATTGCTTCGTATATGTATTGTTACATAATTCAAAGAAGGCAGTGATAACTCAATGGAATGTAGGGGCATTGCTTCGTATATGTATTGTTACATAATTCAAAGAAGGCAGTGATAACTCAATGGAATGTGGGGGCATTGTTTTGTATATGTATTGTTACGTAATTCAAAGAAGGTTTTTTTGCTTAATTATTAGTTCTAAGAAATTGTTCAATACTATAGATATCATTTAAGAACATGTGGGCCTAATGGTTAAGAACATGTGCTTCCTTCTAATAGGTTATAGGTTCAAATCCGAAGGGGAGTAGGGTATGTACGCCTCCGTAGACTCTAGCAGTCAAATTGTTGTGTGGAGGGGGATCCCTTGTCCCATAAACAAAGAGGTCTCATACATTAAATACGGTGTTCGGGTTGGTTGTGACCTTAAAAATATATTATTACTCTTATTAAAAAAAGTAACACATAGAGCACCTGAGTGAGCCTAATGGTTAAGAACATGTGTTATCTCTGAGGAGGTCACAAGTTCAAAACCGGCGGGGGGTAGGGTTGCTCATTGGCCCGCTGTGACAAGGCTCGAAGGGTAGGCGACCCCTGGGATAGAGGCTCTCCCTTGGGATAAAGGGTCTCGAGACGTCTCGGCCCCTGCTGAGTCACAAGTTTCTGTTATATCTAGCTTGCGGGCTGTTGGATATACCCTTGGGAGGTTGTTGTTCCCATGGTTAAAAAAAAAAAGTAACACATAATGTTTATGAGGGACTCAATCAATATTAGGTTTAATGTACAAATACCTATTACAAAACAAGGGGTTAACAACAAATTGAATACTCTATAGAGAGATTTTATGAATTCTTATATATTGTGCTTATTTAGAAAGATTATTTATTGGGATCCTTCTTAAAGATGTATTAGGAATGAATTCTTTTTTACATTTGTTTAGTCAGCTTATAATAAGATTGCACATGTTTTAAAACTACACCAATAATTAGGAGCTAGGGTTGTGGGTAGGGATTGAAAGAAGGCTTGAAATTCTGCTCTAACTCTCTGTACTCGATGCTTGAAATTTGTTATGGTAACAAGTCATTCTCTCCACCTATATAATTTCCTACAGAAAACAATCACAGCTATTGTACAACCAAATTCTCTGAAATGTCGATAATCCAAAAACAGAGAGAAAGATCATATGATTGAATCCGTTTAAAAATGTGAACAAAATATTTGCTATTGTGGCTGCTGGGATTCGAGCCCAGGTCTACACGGCCACAACGTGGAATTCTCACCACTAAACTACAGCCACAAGTTGTAAAGACGACGACCATATGAATTTACTTCTAATTTACATTAGCACCATCTTGTTCAACTCTCCGGTAGTGGAAGCCTCCTAGACTTTTTTATATAATTCCTCAGTTATGACGTGGAAGGCGTGCCCTTGACATTGCTCCAATTCGCTGCCGACTAAACTAAAATTCCAAAGACGAGACATCAAACACGATCCATCACTATAATTGCCTGCCTTCGATCTTAAGGTAGAAAAACATGAATTTTTTTTTAAGATTTAAAAACATGAAAATATGTACCTTAGTTGGTAGAATGGGTTGAATTTTTGAAAAATCTCGTCCATGTTGAGCATTTTCAGAAAGAAAAAATATGTTGAGCATATTATAATAAATTATACATATCTATTTTCTTCTAATAAGTAATGAAAAAATATTTTAATTATAATTTGTTTTTAACTTTTGAAAATATATATATATATATATATTTTACATTGAAATTATTTTTGTTATTAATTAAATTTTTTAAATATCTTATTATGTTTAGCATTAAAAGAAATTACACATTTTGCTTATATTCATTTGTAAAAGGTATCACTCAATGTAATAATATAATATTATACATTATATAATTTATATATAAAGGAAGTTGAACCAATTGATAATTGAAGAGATATAAGAAAAATGAATCAATCTCATCACTTGTTGGAGATGATTCGATGGATTAGAAGAAGATAATTTAATTGGATAAGAAGGTTGATAATTGGACAATTTTTTAATGTGGAAATCGAAAATTGATTAAAAGACTAAAAACAACTAAAAATTTATTATATTAATCACAAAAGAAGGAAGTTCTTCATGAAAAGACATGCCTCAACTTTCTTACTAATAGTATTAAACATAAAAAACATAATCCTTTAAATGTAAAATTTTAAAATTTTGTACAAATTTAAAATTCTAAATACTCATTGAATTATACTAACCTTTTCATGTTTAAATGTGATTTTTTCATAATTTAAGTATTATAAAAACTCTACAAAATCTTGAACTTTTAAACTAGGTTTCAAACTATCTATGTAAGCTCTTTGATCTTTATATCGCACATAAAATACAACTTATTAAAGACCAAAATGCTCATGTGACTATCATAGGTCCAAAAGGATAAACAAAACTATGAGGCAAAAGTAAATTTTAAAACTTGTACAAGTTTAGAATTATAAATACTCATTCAATTATACTAACCTTTGTGATTTTTTTATAATTTAAATATTATAAAGACTACAAAATCTTGAACTTTTAAACTAGGTTTCAAACTATCTATGTAAATTCTTTGATCTTTATATCGTAAATAAAATACAATTTATTAAATACCAAAATGCTCACGTAGCTATCATAAATCCAAAAAATAAGCAAAAATATGAGACAAAAGTGAGAAACCAAAGGGAAAGGGCAAAAAGAGGGAAAACATATGCACGAATCCTAATCCTAGTTCATTATCAATTCACTAAAAATGATTAGCTAAATAACAATGGATATGATAAATGCTTGTTATAGTCTTTATACATTCAAAAGTGGCAAACTCGGCCACTAGATTTAGACATTAGAATGCCTCGATAAAGTGGAAGCCCCTAGTTATAAAATGTAAACAAATAAACTTAATAATGTCACATATATGCGATTCAAATTTCCTGCTCACAAGATTGATTTTGAAGCAAATATCTTTGCTAAATAAAAATTTGATTAAAACATTTTCAAAATGGAATAAGAAAAAATGTGAAAGTTTCAAACAGAAAAAGGGAAGAAATATTTAAAAAACAAATTAATTTAAATTAACATAGATATTAATGTTTATTAAATACTAGAATTTATCAATGAAACTATTAAAGATATCATATGTAAAGATGGCATGGAAAGGAAGATTGACATATTAATGGAAAAATAACATAAAATAAGGAAAATGAAGAAGAAAGGTTTTGGGAATAGTTAGTATACCAATATGTGGAATAATAAAGAAACTGGACAAGGAGAATAACATTCAAGGCTATAAAGAAATTTGTCTAATGGATGTGAGGCCATGGCATTGATTAAGTATTTGATACCTTGAATGTTTATCATGTGAGCTTGGATGTTGGCTATGTGCCTCTTTCTACTAGTGTCAAAGCATTAAAAGTAGGAAATAATCAACTTGGTCTATGTTAGTTTGAGGACTAACCTTTGATAAGTCATTGGTGAAGGTCAAACATTTCCCAAGGGAAGAGGGCTAAACATTTACAGTCCTCATAAACCATGAATGCCTAGAGAGAACCAAGTGAATTTATGAATACAAAGAACCATTATCTAGTCTCATAGTAGGGAGAGCATCATAATACAAAGTGTTTCTTAATATCATACTTTTAAAAACATATCTAAGAAATGTGGTGCTTCGAAGGAATATGCCGATCTTTCTCAATGTGAAGCTAATGGGAGAAAACTTTAAGTTGGATAAAAGGGACCTTTGAAATGCAAGGTAATTGAAGTTTGGTGTACCCTACGGGTTGAATGAGCCTATCACTACACTAAAGATACAAGTTTGAATAGTGTTGAAGTTCAGGAGAAAGCAACTCTCTAAGCTCAGACAATGTGGATGGAAAAGTAGGTTGTGTAAGTCTCACTATGGTTACCCTTGTTTACTTGCCCTTGGAAGGACCATAAGTATCCATTGAAAATCTATGCAAGAATGGTTTATCAATAGTAAATACAATGAACTAAAACAATGAAAACACTTTCACATACCAACCTGAATCATTCTACTTCTATCTACGCAATGCTTAAATGGATATAGAAAAATACAATTTAATATTAAATTATGTAATAAATGCTTAAATATGACTATATTAATGTTTATTTCAATGATCAATCCATAATTTGGTGTGCAGTGTGAGTGGCCCTAACGGTCAAGAACACGTGTTTCCTGCTAGGAGGTCATAGATTGAAATCTAGAGGGAGGTAGGGTATGTACACCTATGTAGAATTTAGCATAGAACCATTCCACTAAATAGTTTAGTTTGATAGTCATGAACTCATTGAGTGGAGTTACTTCAATCTATGGTACTCTGGTTCCTCCAACTTGGTATTCTCTCCATCCTATGATCACCTCAACATCCATTATTAAGTTCTTTCATGCATGCAAACTTTTTCGCCGAGCGTAGGAGGTAACAATCTATTTGAACAATATAATCGGGACATGAGAAAATATAATTTCCTTGAAAACCGCCATGCCAATTATTGCTTCCCATATTGTAATCCTAGTTGTAAGATTACCAAATGGTGAAGAAATTAGTCTTATAGATTCTGGGCTAACCTCTCCACCTTTGTTTCAACTATTTTTTGTTAAATTGAGAGATAGAATATATGTATGTCCATATACCTAATTTGGTATAGTGCAAAGCTCTTAAAACCTTGTGGTTGTAAAGAAAATTTATTTTTCAAGTGGGTTTACTTTAAATTGAATGGTTGTGAGAAATATTGTTTGTTGTTTTTTTATCCAATTTCAAATTCTATGTTTGTGGATCATTGGTTGAATATTATGATCATCATGAGATTGTTCACAATGCCTCATGAAAATGAGAATGTCTGGTAGCCACCATTAACAATGGAATTTTTTTTTATTATGTAAAAAAATTAACAAATGAACTATTTCTTTATGTTTACCTCCTTCGTCAATAATAAAAGTTAACAAAATGAAGTATTTCTTTAAGTTTACCACCTTCGTCAATAGTCCATGTTATTGCAAGTTTCTACCTCTAAACACTCGGTCCACCCACTATGCGACCAACAAAGAATCCTCAACTATATGCACTTTCTCTAAGCCCTACTCTCTAGCCAAAGACAACAATATGTATAAAACAAATAGTTTCTCATTATTGTTATTGTTAGATGGAATACCCAAATCACATCTAAAAGAAATCCATCTTTGTTGGCTCATGTAGAAAGTCCCCTTAGCTCTACTTTGACTTGGCTTGGACCTTGGGATGCCTTATTGAAAAATACCTAGGGAAAGGATTAGTCTACCTTGCCATTGATAAACTTCGATTTATTCTTTTCGGGGTCGAGTACCATGCAGAATAAGTATACCTAATTTTGTAGAAGATTTATATTGGGAAGAATAGAGGACTGTTAAATATTAACTCATTTCGTGATATCGAAATCACTTGGAGGACACACAAAGAGAGGGAATCATGATCCTTTTTTGTTCCCTCATCCTCCGACCACCAACTTAAATATTCCACAAGTTTCCGTATTTCCACTCCAGTGGTTGTAATCTCTAATGCTTCCCATATGTCTCAAAGAAATTGTGACTCGCAAATTTATATGGCTAAATATTCACTCATGTGATATACAACCAAATAATTAATTTTGACATCTTAATTGAACATGTGCCAAACTTGGACTACATGCCTTAATCCTAAATCTAAATTTGGTTATGCATACAAATCCCATAGAAGAATGTTCTAAAAATGAAAAGCACTTGGTCTTTGACAAAAATAAAGCCTATCTCTTCTACATGATTTAAAAAAAATCTTCCAACGAGTAATAACAATATTGAATATTTCTATCATAGTTTTACAACAACATTCTCAACTTGTATAAACAAGTACTTTCTCAATCAAATGTGTATAAAGGAACACCAAAGGGACAACCCTTTATAATAAAGATCATAAAATTGCTAGAAAATCCCTCAAGAAACTTGTATATAACAAGTCCCTACAAGTTGACAAGATAGATAGCTACAAATCCCTAATTAAAAGAAAAAGGGAGATTATATAAATGGAAAAAATAGAAGATTTTACACATTTCCAAATTCATTTTTAAAATATTCTAGGGGTAACTTCTAACTGAAAAACTAAAGAAACTAATATGATTGCCTTAAGGGACTAGGATTTGTACCTTAATAAGCTTTATAAATCCTTGAATGTTGTAGACATAATTCAAACCCTTATTACAAAGCAAGATATTTTTACTTATGCAAACATAGAGTTTTGGGTTAAACAACTTGTAAAAAGGAAATCTAAGGACATCAAACACTATCAATTGCAAATCCTAAAACTTGGAGGACATGTCCTTATTCCTCACATCCATAATATTTTCAGTATGGAAGTCAAATAGGGTTTCTGTAAACCTTGGACTCAAAGCCACATTTTCCCTATTTTAAAAAGTGGGGATACAAAAAAACCCTCAAATTATAGGACCATTATGATAAGACATCATTTAGCCAAGTTATATGGGATTATTTTGGAAAACACGATTAGCATGTAGTTAAAAAGATAGGGAAAAAGGGGATAAAGGCCAGAAAAATTTCAGAAGCAATCATTTAATTGTGGACCACTTAATCTTGGTAGGATCATCATAGAGGAATAAAACCAATGTCATATGTTGCTTAATTGACTTTAGAGTAGCTTTGGACACAATTCCTTTTCAGCCAATAATTATTGTGATAAAGTTGTATGAGAATCATTACTACTGCAATAGGATACTTTTATTACTATTACCCAAAGAAAAATTAAACATGAGAGATCTCCCACATAGATGAATCGATCTCATATACAACATAATTCCATAGCGTTCACATAAACAATATATAAATTTAAAAGATAAAACACAAGTATTGTTGCAAAATTAAATCACTACACAAAGAGAAAATTCAAGGAAGCTATGGAAATCAACAAACACAATCTCAACATCAACAAGGGTGATGGATAGAAATTAAGTAGAAGTTGGTGCTCCATTAGACACCAAATTAAAAAGAAACAATATTTTAAATAACAATGATACCTCTACAACAAGGGTGATGGATAGAAATTAAGTAGAAGTTGGTGCTCCATTAGACACCAAATTAAAAAGAAACAATATTTTAAATAACAATGATACCTCTAGATAATGAATAGTTATGCCAAGTTGACCTAGTATTAATACATTCTATTATTAGTATTAATTAGCCATTGAAGACACATTCTATTATTTATATAAATTGTTGCCTAATTCTCATGAGTGAGAACTTGTCTCCTGATGATGGGTTGAGCTCTCAAGCCCGAAACTTTAAGGATAAAATATTTACATTAGTCTTCAGCTTTACATAAATTAAACTAGTGGAAGTATTAATATCGCAGATATTTCTATTGTCACATATATTAATTTCCTTAGAGTCGCTCACAATAATTACTTTTCTACAATCATAAACATATTTGTTTGAAAACATTTTCTCATTCTTTTTTAATACTAGACACATTTCCATAATTAAATTTATCATTATTGTATTTTTCATAAATCCCATTGTAATTCTAATATAAAAATATTTCAACATAATAAAATCTATCATTTTATACACGGAATTGACTTGGAATTGCAAATTAATACTTATAATAAAATTATTAATTAATTTTTGTTTAAAAATATAATTACTTTAAAATGATTGGAAGAATTACTAAATTAATCAAAAATATAATTACTTTAAAATGATTCTGCAAAAAAACATTTCCAGTAGTTAGTCCTGGACAATTTATTCCTGAAAGTGTATGTATATCTGAGGATAAAACCGCATTTACCACCCCTTGGGGCACCTTCATGTATAACAAAATGCCATTTGGGTTGATCAAAGCAGGGGCTAGTACGAGTTAATCTCCTCATTGTGGTTGTGATCTTCCCGCTACCCCATACTACTCCCCTCAATATCAATGGTTAATTTTAATCCAAATATTACTCCCCTCTCACTGTTAATTTTAATCCAAACACTACTCCCCTCTCACTGTTAATTTTAATCCAAATACTACTCCCTTCTCACTGTTAATTTTAAGGAAAAATATATAAAAATATTTCAACATAATAAAATCTATCATTTTATACACGGAATTGACTTGGAATTGCAAATTAATATTTATAATAAAATTATTAATTAATTTTTGTTTAAAAATATAATTACTTTAAAATGATTGGAAGAATTACTAAATTAATCAAAAATATAATTACTTTAAAATGATTAGAAGAATTACTAAATTAATCAAGCACAATTGAATGTAAAAAATAAGACTATATTAATCATATATACTTCACTATCATACATATAAAATATTAGCAAAATGGACTACTTACATTATTAACATAGCTATAACTTTTTTTTCAATATCTCACATAACTAACACCATTCGAGTGTAAGCATGGTCACAATTGATTTAACAAGTATATGTTAAATTCACACCATCACAATTATAACCTGTTGTAGTTACATAGTTCCCTCCATCATTACAAATAATTCAAATTGTTTACAATCATTGTGTAAGTTGTTGTATTCCTTGCGATTTTATGTGTGTTTTCTTATTTCATTACATGTTGCGTGTGCATGCCCTATTTAATTGGTGGGTGTTTTAAGAATAGAATGCGACCATGTAGATTCCATGTGTGTTTGGGTTGCACTTGTTTGGTATCATAGTAAATTGTTATAGATGCATGTGAATGCGAAGGACAATTCCATAAAATAACTCTTATTGGGTAGAATTGTTATGGAAGGAAAACAATTCCAACATAAAGAAATCATTACTATCAAATGAAAAACTACACAACAGAACAACAAGTATATATCACACAAAAGGGGAGTAGGAATATTAGTATTGTGTCAAGGAAAACTTAGAGGAATTGTATGTAAATGAAATTACATATATGTTGAAGGCCATGATAGCTGGGATGGATGTTATAAGAGGAACTTAAAGAAGATGTTAGTTTTATATTATATATATATATATATATATATAAAAGGATACATTCAATAAAATTGAAAAAATATATACAATATTAGCATAGCTCTTGCATAAGGACACCACAAGGATGATGTGCACAAATTAAGAAATAGTCCAATTTTTTTTAATCTTCAAGGGTTAGCTCAAGTGGTCATGAGCTAGACGTGAGATCTATCCCCCTAAAGTCAAGGAGGTCATGGGTTTGATTCTCTTGATCCCCTTGGGGTTAGGTTCCATAAATAGGGCCAATGGTTTACCCCATTTACCATCCATGAATCATAGGGAAATACTCAGAGGGTTTTCCATGAGAATTTTCCTTGGAATATATATAATAATAATAATAATGAAGTGACACATGATAGCTAAAATATCTGAGCTACCAACCATTATGACTAGTCAATGCTAAAGTACAATATTACATGGCACTGTATCAATTTCATCCATATTATTCATTATTCAATTATTAAATACTTGTTCTATATGGATTTTAACCCACTATCATTTCTAATCATTTCTACAATGGGTATTCAGTAAAAGTACTTTGTTGATATTGAATCATAAATTAACATTTTTCATTTCATTTGGTATTAGAGTTACCTTCTAATCTAGCCCTTGGACACACTTTTACCAAACCAACTATGATTCAACTTTTGGCCATCTATCCACATTTTTTCATATTTTCTTTAAACTTAATGTCTTTGACCATAACTAGCCTTTGGCCATTCTTTATTCACAATTGTCCATTGAAAATATTAAGTTCGTTGCAAATTGAGGAAAACTCAAGGAAAAAAAATCAAAAAATCGAGTTGAAGAAAAAATACTAAAGTGAACAGATATATAAGAGTTAAGAGGAATATATATGGAATTAATATGAGATTACATTGTTATCTAGAATATGGAATATAGTGGTATCCGATATACTAAGCAATAGAGTTAAGATGTATTTGTAGGTGATATGACCCAAGGGGGGTAATATATGGGGTTAAATCTATATGATATGACCCCAAGGGGACCATATATGAGGTCAAATGTATATGTAATAGGGTAGGACAAATGAAAGGGCCTCATGTGCAATGAGTGGATATATATATATATATATATATACAAAAGTAATGTGGTCATTGCTAAGAGACACATGAAATGATTATGTGAATGTGAACTTGGGTATTTGGAGAAGGACCTCCTATTCTTTAAGGAGCTATTGTGTAACTTATCTTTCTTATCTATTTTGGAGTTGTGCTCTACTTTTACATTTATGTACATGGTGTTTATTCTTGTCTCTTATTTTGATTTTAAGGAGTTGGTTCATAACATTTGATATCAGAGCTTGGACACTTCCAAAACAAGTCATCTTGGAATTTTCATTATAACTTTTTTCGAGGACATTTCAGATAGCAAAACTTGGAGAGACCACAAAGGACATAATGAGCTAAAACATGACGGTCATTGACATTTTTTTGTACTTTCAAATGATTATGACCATATGGTTGTATCACTACTACATTTGGGGTTGAAATTTGACATTTGAATCGACGTTTGTTGAAAAAAATGATTTGAATGATGAAAATCAGTTAAAATTTGTGTAATTTGTCATTTTTTGTCTTGCGTTCTATTGATGGTTAACTAACATTAAAAAAGTTAATTAATTGATATTAAATGTGATTTTCAAGCCGTAAAATATGGCTAGTAAACATCGATGAAGTGATGTGTAACCAATGTTTTTGGAAACAAATTACCGCTAATGAGTATTTTATACTTTCAATGTTTTTAAACAAATTACCGCTAATGAGTATTTTATACTTTCAATGTTTTTAATAAAATTATCTTATGTTTTAAAAAACAACCATGTGAAAGAAACCCTATTTTTTTCTAAGGAATTGAGATTATGTGACATAGTACTCTAGGTAAATTTTGCTTCGTTTACTATATTGTTAAACTCATTACTCTCTATATAATAAAAAAAACATTTAAAATATGTAAATACCATTTAAATTATGTGTATGTAAACTTCTTTGTTTATGTAAACTTCTTGGAAATGTATTATTATTGTATTAATGTATGGGATTAATTGTTGAAATAAAAAACAATGCCCAACAAACCTAACTTAAAAGTTGGTGCATGCAACGAGTTGGCTTATATGAAGAATTTTATGAGAAAATCCCTAGCTCTCATTGCAAATATTGACATAGATAATGCAATTATCTTGCAGATACAAACAATCATAAAAAACAATCTATAAATAATCTTAAACTTCTTAATATTAGTGATGGGAAATGGTATTGCCCTCGTAAGTAATGGAATGGCATAAAAATAAGATGAATTGTTAAATCAACATATAGAAAACATTGCTTAGAGCATGTCACTTGGAAGGGAACTAATACTATCTCTAGTAACCAGGAGAAAAATGTGTTTTTTTTTCTTATATCTAAATGTTTTATTGTTTAAATATAATTATATTTATTTATGTGTAATTATAATTAGAAAAGTGCTTAGGCTTGGAATTCCTTATGTTAATATTTTTTATAAAAATTAATCAAATGAAAGAAAATGAAATGAAAGGATAAATAGGTAGATTGATAACACCTTTCCTACCATGAATGAAAATGCACTTTAATCAAATGGAACTGATATTATTATACTTGCCAAACGCAGAGTATATAGCAATCGATTATATTCAACTTTTAATTAAATTCCAAATTTGTTTTTAAAAATAAAACAAATTTTGTTATAGTTTTTTAAAGTTTTTTGGAAATAATATATTAAATTGAATAATTTAAATATTAAAAATTAATTTCTAAATTTCTAAAATATATATTTGTTGTTTTCTTATTAGATAATATCTACAATGTTACAAATTTTCCCTGGTTTAATTAGGAATTGTCAGAAATAAAAAAAATTATTTAAATATAATAAAAATAATAAAAAAACCTTACCTTGACACATATCAATGTTGTATATAAGCATGTACTTATGTCTTATGTCTGTAACCCAGTAAATATGCAAATCTTAATGGAATAAAATATACAAATCTGTACAAAACCTACAATACGAAATACAATGAATATTGCTTATTGTGGACCAAAAGTATTGAAACGGCGTCCTCATTTCTACTTCGTTCACGTGATAAAGAGTACATTCTATTTATTATACCTGCCTCCGGCAGGTTATATAGCAATCACTTGGTATGCTAAAAGCTTTGACTTTAATTAGTTTTTTTTTTCTTTCTAAAGTTTTACTTAAGTTTTGTAAAATTTCTGTATTAATTTAAATTTTTTAAAATTTAAAATATATTTTTTTATTTTTTAAAATACATTTTTCTATTTTTTTATTGGTTAATGTTAATGATTTGACTAATTTAATGTGGTGTGCAATAAAATTATCACATATAAAAAATCAATTAAAAATAATAAAAAATAAAAAATACATTATATTGCCAAGTGTCTTATAAATTATTATCATTAATATCATTGACATGATATAATTAAATAATTTTAATTAAAAAATATTTAAAATATAATTTAATAATTTTGAATGTCTTATTTAATATTAAAACATCTATATCATCTATCATATGTCATTTCACTGTACCACAATCATTTATTAAATTAAACATTACATTACATTTCATTAAATTAAATTAAATTAAACCATCTTTCTTATTTAATAATTACATTACATTTCATTAAATTAAATTTAAACCTTCCAAAAAAATCGATGCCTGATGCGTGGATTAAGTTTAAACATTCCGAAAAAATCGATGCGTGGATTATTTGTGTAGTTATATCATGAGGAAAGCCACGTGTTTAATTTATTTACTTACGTAAATAGCCTTTACAAATCAGATTTATGTTATCACGTTTATAGATTATATATATTTACTTCCTTTTAATTTAAAAATAGTAAATCATTAAAATTTTATTTTAGTGTTTAAAAAATTATAAATTATAATTTCAAAATATTATCTTTTTAAATTTTATCATTTTAATTATTTATAAATTTATTATATAAACCATTATAAATTATAAATTATAAATTGTAATATTTGTAATTAAAAAGTATTATATCATTTTTCAAATAATTAAAATTATTAATTATTAAAATATTTTTAATTTAAGAAATTTATTTTAATTTTAATTGTAAAAATTGTGATTGTTAAAATCTATTATTTCAATAATTATAGATTGCAGTTTAAAAGTATTATGTGAGAAATAAAGTTATTTGAATGTATAGTATATTATTATTATTATTATTGAATTTATGAATACTTTTAATGATATTTGTTTTAAGTTTTGGTAAGAATTTATATATGTATATGTAATAAGATTTAAGTTATATAATTTAAGTAAATTTATTAAATTATATAACAAAATAAAAGATTAATGATATGGGTATAAACTATTTATGTTTTAGTTAAAAATCTATATTTATAGATATTTAATTTATGATGAACAATTATAATTTTTTAACAATGATTTTTTGGAAAAAACACTAAATGAAACTTATTATTTTGTGTATTCTATTAATCAATATATAGTTTTTTTTAATTGAATATTTATATGACAAAATAATATTTCCTTATAAACATATTTATGGTTGTGTTAAATATATCAAATATATTTAAAAAACTTTATAATTATATCTATTTTAACAACTTTATAATACAAAACATGTTAGCATATTCATCTCACCACTAACCCATTACCATGAACCCCTAATATCTAGCTTGTTATCTCTTTAACCATTAACTCAAAATATCCCCAATCATTGCATACTAAAACCCTCATCATTGACCCACTATTTATATAACAAAAAATAATTTATATAAAACATAAACTATTTATATAACAATAAATAGTTTATATAAAATATAAACTATTTATATTTTAGTTAAAAATCTATATTTATAGATATTTAATTTATGATTAACCATTATAATTTTTTAACAATGGTGTTTTTTGGAAAAAACACTAAATGAAACTTGTTATTTTGTTTATTCTACTAATCAGTATATAGTTTTTTTAAAATTAAATATTTATATTACAAAATAATCTTTCTTTACAAACATATTTATGGTTGTGTATCAAATATATTATAAAAAGCATTATAATTATATCTATTTTGACAACTATATAATACAAAAACATGTTAACATATTCATCTCACCACTAATCCATTACCATGAACCGCTAATATCTAGTTTGTTATCTCTTTAACCATTAACCCAAAATATTCCCAACCATTGCATACTAAGACCTACCAACATACTAATATGCTTCAACTACTATGCCATTAACTCCCCAACTACTATGGTTGATTTAAGTCAAACATGTAAGACTACATGGTGGAATATAGTTATCCATGATTGATGCTACTAACCCACTAACTCTTAACATAATACAAAATAATTTATCTTAATAAACATGATGAGGTTGTATTGAATATATCAAATATATTATAAGAAACAATACAACCATATCTATATCAAATATATTATAAGAAACAATATAACTATATATATTGCATCAAATATATAATACAAAACATGTTAGCTTAATGATTTCACTAATAATTTAGTGTAAAATATTCATAGATTACAAATTACTCTGATCATTATTTTCTCATTATTTTCAAATTATTTTTAAGAGACAGGTACTAAGCAACTTTGCTGCTTATTTCGCTTATTATGTAATATATTCTACCAATCCCAACATACTCGATAGATTTGGACGTGGTTGTAATTGCAGGTTTACATATTATTTGTGAACAAATAAATGCGAATGAATGTATAGTATTTGCAAACCCATCTTATCCTAATCCCAGGTTGGATACACACCTGGATGATGTGAGTGGGGATTCCACATTTTTATACACACGTGGATGATGTGAGTGGGGATTCCACGTTTTTTTGAGATTGAATCTTGTTGGTCGTGGTAAAATGTTTCACGTATGTTGGGTTTGGTGTAAGAGATGTAAGTTAATTTTGATTTGTTTTTGGGATTATTTAATTCATTCGCAACCAAAACTAAAGATAGTGGCTAAATTGCAGAAAAACATTATATGCCACTTCTTACCCGTTCACATCACATGAGTTCACAGTATGGCACAAGAATCAAAATACGTTAGTTGTTTTCACTTATCAAGTAAATTGAGATACTTGGAATTTTTCACGTCATTGGTATAGATTATAATTAGTAAATTTTATGGATCACATAACAAATGAATGATAACATTTAATATAAAAATTTATTTAATTTTATTTTAAAAATATATTTATTGATTATATTACTTTTCTTTTTTTTAATTATATCTTTAATAAATGATATAAAAAACATTTAAATTTTATTTTCATAAATTAAATATATAATTTTAAAATAATATATTAAATTAGTTTTTAAGATAAAAATAACATATTTTATCATAAAATGATGAAATTTACATAAAAATATACCATTTTAAAAAAATGTAATGAGAAAAATATGAATATTATAAAACTAAGGTGATTTTAACTCATATATATATATATATATATATATATATATGATCATTTATTTGTTATAGGTGTAGAAATTTTAGTCATGAGGGTTTGTGATGAAAATGCTAATAAACATAATAAGAATTCTCAACCTTTAATTTATTAAACTTCTAATTCATTAACTTTGATATTTTTTTTAGTATTTTAACTTTTCAATCCCTAATCCTTAACCTTTAATCCACTAACCCAATAAGGCCCAACATATAATCTCTAATTGCTAATCCATTAATAAGTGTAGAAATTTTAGTCATAAGGGTTTGTGATGAAAATGCTAATAAACATAATAAGAATTCTCAACCTTTAATTTATTAAACTTCTAATTCATTAACTTTGATTAATTAACTCACCGATAATTTTCTTTTTAGTATTTTAACTTTTCAATCCCTAATCCTTAGCCTTTAATCCACTAACCCAATAAGGCCCAACACCTAATCTCTAATTGCTAATCCATTATCTCAAGGGCCTCTAACCTTTAACTTACTAACCCTCTAATTCATTCATCATATTTAACCACTAAGCCATTAAATCTCTAACACATTAACCCTCTAAATTTAAGTTAAACATGAACGACTAACCCAACTCATTACCATGAAGGTCCTAATACCTAACCCATTATCTCTTAAATCATTAATCCAACCTAACCCAAACCACTCCATACTATAATCAAATTTGCTACAATACAAACCTTCCTAACCTCCTAACCTGCCAAAACTATAGTGAGCTAGGAAAGCTTCTCTTCAAGTTTTTTTGAGCATAGGAAGAAAATTTTAAAGCAAACCAAATAATTCCCTTCTTTTCTCTTAAGGTCCGATCGACCATAGTAGGTTTTAACGAACATTAACCATCATCATCATCAACAACTAAGTCGTTCACCGTTAACCCCACTAACCAACACATCCCCTCGTGATTAATCCACAAACTCACAAACCCTTTAATCATTGATCAACCAATACACTAATGTGCCTTAACCACTCGTCCATTAATGCTTTTACTTTTGGACTATATACAATTATTAATTAAATTATTTATAAACTATTTTCAAAAGGCAAGTATACTGCATGGAAAGCTAATATATTAAAACATTTTTAAACTATTATTACTAAACTACTTCCATCTTAATTTTTACTTTTGGACTATATACAATTATTAATTAAATTACTTATAAACTATTTTCAAAGGGCAGGTATAAGAAGCTTTGCGGCTATTTTTACTTGTTAAAAATGAAATGATAAATAGGTAGATTTATAACACCTTTCTTACCATGAATGAAAATGCATGTTAATCATTTTAAGTATTGAACACTCTTAGTACACAAATAAAAAAATATTCTGTGATATTTTGGGGGGAATGGTACCACATCGAACTTTGTGCAAAGAGCTTAGTACGTAATGAAAACAATCCTTTTATAAATTCTTAAACAAGTTTTTAATAGATATTTTGATTAGTGTACTTTCATTTCGTTTTAAAGATATATGGTTGAGTATTAAAAATAGATATCAATGATGAAATTAATAAGAAAATATAAATAAAAAATAATTTAATTTCTTTAAATAATAATAATTAATTATATATATATAAAATAGGGGTTTTTTTGGGGGGGGAACAATTCAGTTTTATGGAACAATTCAAAGCGCAAAGATTTATGTCCGAAGTTCGAAGGTTTTTTTACGGGTTTTTTATCTTTTCCTTATGTTTCCCCATCCTCTTTCCTTAAAACCTTATCCCTTCTCTTTCTCCTTGACTTAAGTCATCCACGCTCTCCATGTCTCCCCTCCTTTCCCCTTCCTGTATCATCCCCCATTATTCTCTCCACAAACACGTGCCCCTACCTTCCTCCTTGACTCGTGTCAACCATCACCCTCCACTCCACATATCCCCTCTTTTCTCCTTGTTCCGTGTCATCCTCTGTCCTTCTCCCCGCAATCAACAGAATGGAACCAGACAAAGTGGATTACAAATCCTCCCCTGTACATGGTAACATCTTTTTAGTCAATGATGATTTTAAAAACATAACAGAAAAGACAGTTGAGGTTATGGAACAACTGCTTTTGCCCTCAATTGTTAATGATTATGGCTCTAAACCCTTGCTCTCCCATAATTGTAATAGTACTTCAAAACCCTTCATTCTGAAAGATGGACATCGTAAGACAACAGCTCATGCCAAATAGGTGGTAGCCTTGCTGGTGGTCGGTAAAGAAATCAGAATTGAAGAGGTTCCTTTTAACCTTTCATAAACGCTAGTTGGAAGATTTTGTGGTAAGCTCGTCAGTGAACCAGCCCCGAGGACCTGGATGGATGCAAATTGGAGAAACATTTTGGAACAACTGCCAACCTTCCACATTTTTTCAAGAGGCTGGATCCTTTTCAAATTACACTCAGAACTCGATAGGCAATGTCTTTTAAACCGAAGCTGGAACTAGGGTTTGTTTGGCTTAATTTTAAAAGAATGGCAAGTGGATTTTGACGCCGGAAGAGAACACCAAAATGTTTAGTAGGTATGGGTTATCCTTCCTGGGATACCGATGGTGTTTTGGCAAAAACAAATCTTAGAAGTCATTGGAGGAAAACTGGGGCGTTTCATTCCCTTGAAGGAGAATTGGGAGTCCAAAGTTGACAGACGGTGTGTGAGAATTCTGGTGGAGTTAGACTTGCGGGAAGGTCTTTATGAAGAATTGAAAATCAAAATTTTTGGAAGTATTTGGAACCAACGGTTGGATTATTGGAAAATCCCATTCAAATGCTATGGGTGCAGGTAGGTTGGCCATTTGGCTCAAGATTGTCCAACCCCTATTAATTCATTCAAAGGGAAAAAAAATTGGGTTAAGAAGGCGGTGCATACTGGGCATAACAGTATAAGTACGGGCTGCGAAACTCCGGAACCTGGAGCAGTTGAGACGGGTACAACAATGCCTGAAAAAGAAGAGATGATGGGGAACAAGCTTGGAGAAGATCCTGATCGCTCGGCATCCCCTTCCGGTAAGATTGACACATCACTTCCTCTTTCTCCTCCTTCTGTTCCTCCTGTTTTCGTTTTATCTGAAGTATCAGTCCCTCTTGTTCCACCCCAAAACCTTACATTATCCTCGCAAACGTCCTCTCCTCCGGAAAAGATTGTGGAAATACCTCCCTCTACCACACCTCTTTCCTCCTCAAAACTTATCCCTCCGAAGTTTTATAATACCCGGTCTAGAACAGCCTCTCTGGAAAATTTAGGGAAAGTGGAGAAAAACGTTGAAGTGGTAGTCGGTGGGCTGGAGATGGACCTAGCTCCCAAAATTTCCTTGGGAAGGAAGAATTTGTTGACGAAGGCAAAAAACAAGCAGTTTTGGAGATTAAGGCATGCAAACAATCCACCATAAATAGGGCCCTTAGAGAAGATAATGCCCAGCTCAGGGTGCCTTAATGTTGTTTCTCTCCTTCAATTGTAGGGGGTTAGAGGGTCCCTCCAAGAAAAATTCCCTCAAAAGGTTGCTAATAACTCTGAAACCATCAGTAATCCTCCTCCAGGAAACTATGACAAAAGGCACCAAGGCTCAAGAATTACTCGGACACTGGCTAAAAGATTGGACCTTTGATTCTTTGGACGCAGAAAGTCACTCGAGGGGTTTATTAACTGGATGGATCCCAGTTTTGGAAAAAGTTTCTTCTTCCTGCTATGACTCAGTTTTAAAAACAACCTTAAAGGACTCTGTTACAGGATTATCTTTCTCCCTTCTAAATGTTTATGGACCATTCATAAATCAAAGAGTATTTTGGGAGAATTTGGCCTCTTTGGGAATTTTGGAGGATCAAAATTTAATCTTGGGTGGAGATCTCAACCTCACTATTTCAGATAGAGAAATTTGTGGAAATCTTGCAAGATATGATTCTTTAAGTAATTTTTTCATTTCTCTATTTGAAGCCAACAATCTTGTTGATGTCACCCCTTGTAAACTCGAACCTACCCGGCGCAATAAAAGAAGCGGAGACAAAGCAATCTCGAAAAGGTTAGATAGATTTCTAGTTTTAGATCATATCCTTGACAGTCACCTCTTTATTTCTTCATGGGTAGAGGAAGGAGGTCTCTCTGATCATCATCCCATCCTCCTTTCAATTCGTAAGGATGACAAGCTGAAAGCTCCCTTTTGTTTCAACCCAATATGGCTTAAAGACGAAAGTTACTTGCAGTTGATAAAGGATCTTTGGGTTCCTATAAACCCCTCTACCCAAGATACCTGTATGAAGCAATTAATGGACAATTTAGCTAAAGCTAAAAAGGCTTCAAAGAAATGGGCTCTCAATTATAACAAAATTCAACAAGCTCGACTAAAAGAAGTGGAGGCCGACATCTCTTCCCTTTACAAAAATAATCTCCTTGGAATTTTCTCCTCAGAAGAGATGGAAAAATTGAAGGCTCTTGAATAGCCAGATCGGACCTCCTAGCAAAATAATAATCCTTATGGAGACTAAAAAGTAGAGAAGTTTGGATTGCTGAAGGGGATAATAACACTAAGTTTTTTCACCGATATGCCTCCTATTGACGCAACTTAAATGCAATAAGTGAAATCCAAAATGATGAGGGCATAGTGGTATCAAAATTCAGGGATAAAGCAGCGACATGAGTCTCTTTCTTCAGCTCGCTTTTTAAAAAAAAGGAGGGGTGCCACATTCAAGAAAATTTTCAAGTCCTCAGACTTTTTCCTAAATCCATTATAGGAGAAATGAATGAATCCTTAATGCAGGAAGTCTTAGAGGAGGAACTAAAATCTACCTTATTTTCCTTACAGAAAGGCAAGAGTCCAGGTCCTGATGGATTCACCATGGAATTATTCCTAGGTTTTTATGACTTAATGAAATCTAACTTATTTTTAGTAGTCCAGGAATCCCAAAAATATGGGAAAGTTCTGGGCGCTATCAATTCCACTTTTCTAGCCCTTATCCCCAAAAAACAGAAGGATCAAACCTTTGTTGATTTTAGACCAATTTCGTGCCGCAATCTGGTTTATAAACTAATAGCGAAAGTTATTTCTCTTCGGATGAAGGCTCTCTTGAGCGATATCATCTTAGGAAAACGGTTTGGTTTCCTCTTTAACCGCCAAATACATGATGTTGTATCCTTGGCACAGGAAACGATTCACTCTATCAATAAAAAAAATGAAGGACCTTTTGGCATTGAAATTGGACCTTTCCAAGGCCTATGACAGAGTTAATTGGACCTTTCTCAGACTCCTACTCATTGAAGTTGGCTTCTCTTTGGATCTGGTGAATTGGATAATGGGATGTGTAAACTCAACTTTCTTTGCAATCCTCATAAATGGTTCCGTATATTCATTCTTCCATTATACAAGAGGATTGAGACAAGGGTTCCCACTTTCCCCCTTTCTTTTTCTCCTTATTGCAGAAGCCCTAAGTAAACTTATGAAGTAGGCAAGGAAATCGAGATATTTCCAAGGGATACAAGTTTCAGAGTCCTCTCTTCTGACTCATTTACTGTTCGTAGATGATGTTCTACTCTTTGGGAAAGGAACCGAGGAAAATTTGAGGACAATAGCCAATATGCTTTCCTTATATAAAAAAGCTTCAGGCATGGAGATTATTGTTGAAAAATCAATCCTGGTTGTTCATGGCTTTTTCTGAAGATCTTTGTCATAGAGGCATTTCTCTCTTGTCTTTCCACCTATCCCCTTTTCAAGATGGCTTTAAATATCTAGGTTTCCTCTTAAAGCCAAATGTTTACTCATTCAAATATTGGCTTCGGCTTTTCAAAAAGGTGGAAGCTCGAATTTCCTGCTGAGCAAATAGGTCCCTTTCAGTGGCTTATATACCCAAGGGGATCCTAGTCAAAATTCGGAAGAAGTGCCTATCCTTTCTCTAGACAACTAGTAATAAAAGAGATGGTATTCCATTGGAAAAATGGTCAACAGTAGCAAATTTAAAAGAGATAGGGGTCTGGGGGATTAAAAATCTTCTTACCTCTTGCCAAGCCCTGGCAACAAAATCTCTGTGGAGATTATTTCAACACTCCACCTCTCTCTGGGGTTAAACTCTCATTTCCAAATACTGCCCAAATGCCTCAATTGTGGATTGGTTTAGAAGCAGAGAAAAAACTCATAAAGGAGGCTCAATAGGATGGAAAGCTTTCGTTCTGTCATTTCCTCCTATTGGGAATTGGACAACTTGGAGAATTAGAAATGGAAGATAGGTATGAACTAGCACTAATCCTTGGGCTGGGGCTAGAGATGGATATCGGCTTACAAAAGGTTTAGTACAAAGGATAAAAAGATCCAATATTCAAGTATTAGCTGATGCGAAGGTGAATGAAATTCAAGCTTGTAGATGGATTACAGTGGAAGAGTTAGGTTTAGTCGAAGAAGAAGCCACAAAATGGTCAAATTTCATATCTATCCTTAGGCTGAATTTTGTAGTTCCATTTGAAGACTCAGAAGATAAGCTAGTCTGGACATTAAATAGCATAAATGGAGACTACACCGCCAAACTAGGATACAAATCTTTTAACAAAAATCTTTACATTGGTGGAAAAAAATGGTGGTGGTCTGTGGTATGGAAGATAGGTGGCACCTTGAAAGCAAAGATCATATTGTGGCTTGCTCTAAGTGATAAACTTCTTACTTGGGACAACTTGCTTAAACATGGATGGAAAGGTCCTAGTCATTGCCCTTTATGCCAAGTTTCTGTTGAAACATCATCTCACTTATTCTCCTCTTGTAATTATGCAGAGGCAGTATGGAAGGACACAACCAAGAAACTTGTTGATACTAAAATCCCCTTGGATATGTCCATGGAGAACTGGTGCCAAAAGTGGTGGAAGAACCCACTGGTATGCAATTTTGATGCATTCCCCTCCCTTTTCATAGATGGTCTTTGGTGGGCAAGGAACTCTGTTATTTTTCTCGAAAGCAACGTCCCTGCTGAGGTAACATTAGCCCTAATTGTGCAGTGGTCAAAGGAACATAAACAAGAAGAGAATCAAAAGAAACAAAGAATACTGATCCATCCTATCATTGACAAAAGTTCTCCATGGGCATATTTTGACGGTGAAAGTCAAGGTAACCCTCAACTAGGAAGCTCAGGAGGAGTCATATATTTAAATGATCACAGTAAAATTTTCATCCTTTATGGTCCTGGGCATTGATCTGGATTTACGTGAGAACGAAATGAAAGAGCATATATACATTCACATACACAAATATATGGCAAGAAACACAGCGATACAGTAAACTCGGATTCTATTAAATGATTGAAATAGAACAAACTGTAAAATAAAAGCAGCTAGAATGGTGGTAGCTATATCTCTGAGAAGATATGTGGCAGCTACGCTCATTCATGACAATATGAATACAAAGAGAGGCCGAAAGGGCCTATTTATCATAAGCATGAGGGAAAGAATCCTGAACATCCAAAAACCTAACCCTGGAAGATGAACCGTCTTAAAGTTTGCGGCCCCAAGGTGGTTAGTTGAACAATCAACTTCCCTGGGTCATAACTTTTGCATACAATCTTCGTTTGGGGTGCTCGGTAGCTCGTTGGAAAGATCTATCCAAGGACTACGCTAGGAACCATAAAGGAAATAAGCTCCGTCGGACCGAGATTTCCCAAAAAAACGTTGTTTAGGGCCTCAAAAATGCCCCGGAAGTTTGGGACTCAAAAAACTGTAGAAAAATTACAAGAAAATTGCCAGAATGAAAAATTGTTTAGAGTCAGTGGAATAGGTGGGTGGCCACCTATATCCATTTGGATCAGTCCTCCCCTCTTAGGAAGCAATGGCCTCCATTGCGTTAAGTGCCCCCATCAGGTGGGGAAACTTCTGTTGAACTTGACTCTTGGTGAGCCACTTTCCCTGGTGAAGTAGTTGCCCTGCTTTGACAACCTGATATAGCTGGATCTTATGCTGGCGAGTTACCTTAACTTGCGTGTCCCTGATCTGATCAATGGTTTCCTGTTCCATGCAGTCAGGATTAATCTCTGTAGGTGTCAATTGCTCGGCCACCTCCGAGGTGTCCAACAATGGTGGAAAATATGGGTGAAGGAGCTCCACATTGAATACTGGGTGTAGGCCAAGGAATGGAGAGATGCTTAGCTCAAAGGCATTGTCACCAACTTCCTTGGTGATGGTGTACAACCCATATTGAAGTGTACGAAGCTTGCGATGGGGTCTTGTGAGCCTCTCTTTCTGCAAATGCAACCAAACCTTATCACCGACCTGGAACTTGTGTGGGACCCAATGTTGGTCATGTCACTGCTTGTACTTAGTGTTGGCCTTTTCCAAAATTTCATGGACCTGTTGGCGGGTGTGCTAGATTCCTTCAACAAATCTAGTGGCCTTATCAGCCTCAGTTTGAGCATGGGAATATTCCTCACGTGTGGAAGCAATGGGAAGAGCTACATCAATTGGTGCGAGTGGTTGGAACCCCAGACACACTTGAAAAGGGTTGTGGTTGGTAGAGCTATGGAGGGATCTATTATAGCTATGCTGAACATAAGGAAGGATCTGATCCCATGTGCGGGGATCTTTAGAATTGTACATTCTCAGAATATGCACAATCATCCTGTTGACTACCTCTATTTGTCCATCGGTTTAGGGGTGGAAGGAAGTTGATGTGGTGAGCCTGGTATCCATCAATGAACATAGGCTAGACTAGAAAGTGCTTAGGAACCTGCTGTCCCAATCTGAAGTGATAGTCTGTGGAAACTCAAAATGAACCCAAACACGCTCGAAGAAGAGCTTAGCAGTGGCTTCAACAGAGATGTTCTTCTTGCAAGCGATTAGAATGGCCATCTTAGCGAAATGATCCACGACCACAAACACACAGTCATTTCCATGCTTGGTTGAAGGTAGTCCAGACATGTAATCCATGGAGATGGATTCCCATGGCCCATTAGGAGTGGGAAGAGGGGTGTACAACCCCTTTTTTTATGGCAGTTTTGTGATGGCACAGGGAGTGCAGGATCTTATGTATCGGCTGACATCTTATCAGAGCTTAGGCCAATAAAAATACTTCTGCAATATGGCCACTATCTTTTCGTTGCCGAAGTGCCCTGCCACCCGACTGTAGTGAGCTTCCCAAATCATCTTTGCACGCTCGCTTGAAGGAACACAGAGATGGCCCAGGTGGCATAGCAAGCCTTCCTGAAGATGAAAGTCTGTTATGGATGTTCTTGCACATAGGGCTCGATAGATGGCAGAAAACTCAGGATCACTGCTATATAGTTGAGTCCACCCCGAGGTCTCATGGCCACAAGAGTGGAGCACTGTGGTAAGTGCGGCTACTGGAGGTTGGCTAAGGAAATCGACGACTCGATTGGTGCTACCCTTCTTATATTTAATATTCAGGTGGAATTGTTGCAAGTAAGTGGGCCACTTCTGGTGGCGGTCATTCTGTAGCTTCCCTTAGGTTTGCATGAACTACAAGGGATTGTGATCAGTGTGGATGATTGTCTCTTTTCCAAGGATGTAATGCTTCCATTGGCGGCAAGCTTGGACAATGGAATACATTTCCTTATCGTAGGCTGGGTACTTGTGGACTATATCTGAAAGTGTCTCACTGTGATATGCCACTGGATGGCCATGCTGAGTGAGGACTGCAATAACAGCATAGTCTGAAGCATCTATTTCAATCTCAAAGGGTTGCTATAGATCCGGTAAGGCAAGGACAGGTGTCAAACATAAGCATTGCTTTATCTCCTCAAATGCTTGTTGTTGTGGCTTGGACCAGCTGAACTTGGCCTTAGATCCCCCTTTGGTCACTTGGCTAAGGGACCAAGCAATATTGGAGAAGCCCAACACAAATCTGCGATAGAATTTGGCAAGGCCTAGGAAGATGCGAAGCTCTGTGAGAGTTTTTGGGGTTGGCCAATCATGGATGGATTGGATCTTGGCTAGATCCACATGAACACCATGTTCATCCATGATGTATCCCAGATATTGAACCCTCTTCATGCCAAATGAGCACTTCGCTAAATTAGCATATAACTTCTGTTGGCGCAAGGTGTTGAGGACTTGGTGGATATGCTGCAGATGCTCTGCCCATGTTTTTCTATAGATGAGAATATCATCTAGATATACAACCACAAAAGAGTTAGTGAATGGTTGTAGGATATCATCCATCATCCTCATGAAAGTTGTTGGAGCATAACTTCCCTGGGTCATAAATTTTGCATACGATCTCCGTTTGGGGCGCTCGGCAGCCCGTTGGAAATATCTATCCGAGGATTATGCTGAGGACCATAAAATAAATTAGCTCTGCTGGAACGAGATTTCCCAAAAAACATCGTTTAGGGCCTCAAAACTGCCTCAGAAGTTTGGGACTCAAAAAACTGTAGAAAAATTACAAGAAAATTGCTAGAATGAAAAACTGTTTTGAGCCAGTGGAATAGGTGGGTGGCCACCTATATCCATCTTAATCATGCATGGCACAAACAGCAAAGCTGAATTGACAGCGCTCTGGGCAGTACTCCATACTCCACTAAGTCATCACATAACGAATCTTCAAGTTTTCGGAGATTCTAGAATGGTGATTGAATGGGAAAATCAAAGGCTTCAAATCAAAGCTCTGCATCTTCAACCCTTTTTTACACAAATTCAGAACCTGATATCAGGGTATTTTTTAAGGATTCTAATATTATACTTAACTATAGTACCCTAGGCGATTATTTTGGTTTGAAAAAAAATGTATATAGATAGGTAGGCGAATATTAAATATGAAATATACAATTTACTATTGAAATGTGTAAATTTTGGCGAATATTATGATAAAAAAACATATTTTATGTAAATGTAGGTGATATTAGAGACTAAAAATGTCCAAATAGCGAATTTATTTTTTGAAAAAAAACCCAAAAAATATCCAATTGGCGAAATTTCGCCCTTAAAAATTACCCTGCCTGATATCCCTCTTTAGCTCGATCTCATTCAGTCATGTCTACAGGGAACTTAACACAAAAGCTGACTTGCTTTCAAAGAAAGCGCTGTTGATTCCACCAGGAGAAATAAGAGTGGAATTTCTGATTCCTCACTCTTAGCCAGCAAACCTAGAAAAATAGCAATAAGAAGTGAACGGTTCTTAATACAAAGGAAGATCTTTTATAAGGACCATCAAAGACGTTGTTTTAGGAAGTTTGGGAAAGAGATAAATAACAAACACTCTCCCTTTTTTGTTTTGAATTTATATGTAATTAATTGATTATTGGGAAAATGTTTTGAATATAGCAACTAGCTAGAACAAAATCATGAATTCGATTCAAATTTTGAGATGATCGACAAAGATTGTGAACATACTGAGCCAAAATGCAACAAATATATAGACTGGAACTTTGTAATGTAACTATTGCACTTTTAGCATATGATATGAAAGTCCTTCAAGGGAAGTTTACGATCACTCTTTATTTAGAGTGATAGATATTTTCCTTACGGAAGATATATATATATATATATATATATATATATATATATATTAGTTCCTTCCTGCGATAGACATTATATGTTCTACTTTTAGGTATTAGTTATTATGATTATATTCAATATATAAAGATTGGACAATTGTTAAATAATTTTTTTCTATGATCTAAAATCATGATAATAGGTCTCACTATGTGGCCAGATAAATTTATTATGTTATTATAAATTTATTCAAAATATTTATTATAAAAATAAAAAAATATATTTAAAAGAATTAAAATTAATTTTAATAATCACTTATATATTATTTTCATATTTATATAAAAATTATTAATTTTGAAGTTTTAAAATGATTTTTTTTTGGTCATGTACACATTAAATTATTATTTATATATTAGTATTTTAACACTAATTAAAATATATCATAAAATAAAATTTAAAATAATGTACAACAATTTTAAAAGTGTTTATAAAAAATCTTTTAAAAGAAATGGTTTTTACAAAAAATAAATTAAATAAGATAAATTTTTTTTTTTAATTTGAAAAAAAAATCCATATAAAATATCATTCAAATTTTTATTTTTTTTATTTCATTGCACCATTATCTAATTCTTAATGGATTTGTAGATTATGAACAAATATTTAGTTCATAAGGTTTTATAGAAGTTCATCACCACAAAAGGAGAAAAAGTGAGACACACTACCAAGCTTTCTATTATTTTATAGTTGTTGAATTAGTATTTGTAATACCATTTTTATCATTGGCACTAATAACAAAAATACAAAAATAAAATAAAATAAACCATACCTTTAAATTGTTTAGAGTACAGTGGGCATGTCCACCTCCACCACCTAGTCAGTACACTTGAGGAATGAATTCACAAATCAAAGTGCATAGAGGCATAGAAGCATAGGAAAAGGAAGACGACAAGGAAATGGGCCCTGGGTTGTGGAGGACAAGAAATATTGGTCTAGAACTGACTCGAGCAGTTTCGTTGGAGTGATGCAATAAGCCCTTCTAATTTTGTATGGGTTCCTATAAGAGCGTCTTTGTCCATGGAAAGGATCAATGCAAAAAACACACATGATTCTTCAATGTCCTCCTAGGTGGATGTTCAGACTTGCGACATTTGCTTCAAATTCTATCATAAGAGTATCATCTATTTCTTGTCATTATGCTAGCTTCTAGACAGGTCTACCATCTAGAGTGTTTGGAGGAGGTGACTTATGAATCTAATAAGCAAGATCTGTCATGCCCTCTATGTATTGCAAGTGAATATATGCTCTCAAAGTAGAGATCATCTCTAGTAGAGAAAATTATCATATCCATGGGAAGAAGGTGGCCCATCTCCATTCTCAGCTAGTGACATACCCTAATCTGTGAAAGGGGGATGCAGAAAGGTTGTTGGATGTAGCTTGGTTAACAATACCTATGTTCTATGCTTATCATATGAATGGCTTACTGTGCATTGGAGGATGCACACTCGCTACTTAGTCTTCTCCATTTACTTCTATCAACCCCGATGGAATGGAAAATTATGTAGATTGCTTCTCTACTTACAATCTATGAAAAAAACTATTGGTATAACTTTGCATGCCTTGAGAAAAGTTGGTCTTGTACTAGGATATGTTGGTTTTATTGTAATAAAGATATCATAGTTGCAACACTTGTTGAAACTTGGTAAGTCAACATGGTTTAATTAAGAGTTGTTTGAATTGGAGAGACTTTCCTAAACTCATTGGTTAGAGTGAAGACTCGTCAAGTTGGGCAAGTCCTTATGGAGAGGCAAGAAAGTTGCAGAATGTGATGTTAAATACTTAGTTGGCCTCATATTAGTAATACAAACAATTTCAATCCACAAAAGAAAAAGATTGTGATGATGAAATACAGGTTCAGTATTTAGAGTTTAGAGGTGGTTATTGGTTAGGGTTGATGCCATTAGCATTATAGTCTTGTTGCAGTGTAGATATCTAGTAAGTGTTAATTTTCTTTCTCAAATCAAACTATTGTCTTGAATCATCCAATATCAACAAATGGTTGGATTTCATGCATCAAAATCTTGGTCTAATTCCCTACAATCTTCCTTCCCAAAATGTCTCAAAAAGCCATGGTGCCCATTTTCCACCAACACTGTAATGCATTTTTTTAGGTCATTGGTTAAAGGTTTGATATTTTCTTCCTGTAAGCCAAACATAGTCGGTTATATTGATTTGATTTTATCAATTTACTATAGTACCCCAAATATTCAGGCATTATTGTTAGGAAAGCAATAAAAGGATTATCCATTAAGAATATTTTAAATTTAACAAATGTTTCTTATTACTACTTTCTAAGAGGTGTTTTGGGATTTATGAGTTTAATTTTGCATTTCATTTGAGTACCATTAGTTTTCACATGAGCTTGTCTAACTTGATGTCTAAATGATGGACATTTCATGGAATGTGAAATCCCTATTTTTCTTGCAAAATTTTGAATATTTTTTACATTAAATTGTTTCATATCGAAGAATCATTTAATTGATTGGTTGTAGATCTAATTCTAAACTGAAAATAATTATGCATACTCTATGAAGTAGCTAGCTTTATTAATGTGTTTTCATGTGGTCTAGATAATTTTATCTAGTAAAATTTTCAAATATATATTGTAGTTGTATTTAGATATTATGCGATTATAGTAAAGTTTTCAAATATATATTGTAGTTGTATTTAGATATTATGTGATTATAGTTGTAGTTCCAATTGAGCAAGCTCATTGTCACTTTTTCTTTATATGTAAAGATTGTCAGAATGTAGTTGGCATGTGGATCCTTACTTTTTCTTTGAGGTTGTTAATTAATGGTGCCTTGAAGACAAGAAACATGGATTAGAAATTGTCTAATATCAATGTTTAATTTATTCATATCCAAAAGGTGATACATGGAGGAGAATGGAGATGCAAAAAGAAGAAGAATATGTTGTTTCAGTTGTAGCAATTTCTCTCTCTTATCTTTGGGGACCAGGTGAATGGATGCCAATGTCAATACTTCTTTCTCTCATATAAGTGTTGGATGAATCCTACTATTTTCTATTATTTTGTTTTGTTTTTATATGAGGCAAAGACACCCTCTAGCTTGTTAAAATTGGAAGTATATTAAGATAAAAAAATTCGATAAAAATGAGATACATATGGACCAAAGCAATGAAAGCAACACTATAAAGGGTTAAAAACAACCCTATAATGATTAGAATGAAAGCTATTACTCAAACTATGAAATGGATCTAATGAGGTTTGGAACCAATTCTATATTTATTTAAACTAGTTGGTAAACAACTTAAAATAGTAGGAATGTTGTTGAAATCCAAATGTTTCAATAATCTGAATCCATATATAACTTGGAAGAAGAAATCCCGAGGAAAACTCTATGAGGTTGAGATGATACAATAGTTAAAGAATGCTTGAATATCATGCCACTGTTGAGAATAATTTCTTGCGACTCCAATTTTGTATACTTGTAAATGTAGTTTACAAGGTATAAGGAATTAATATTGGACAAAAAATGAATTCTTATATTTTCTCTCCATGTAGAATGCCTAGATTTCATCTCTGTAGAATATGTAGATAGAATAAATTTATCAATTGTTAGATGTCCTTGGCATGTAGAGTGGTTAAATTTCATCTCTATCGAATTCTTAGATTTCCTCTTATGATTAAGTATCAAAAGGTGCTTAGTATTGTCAAGTTTTTGCTAATCTACTAGTATAGTAATAGTTTGATTTTAATTTTTTCTTGTTATTTTCTTATGCCCCCTTATGATATATTTTTTTTTTCAGTTCTCATGTAAATCTAGAAATGGTCATGGGTATCTGAATTTGAAGAGGATTAAATATACAACAATCCCAAATTATGTTCAACTTTGCTTGTATGCAGATGCTAGGGATTAAAAGGCCTATAGACATAAGCATGGTTTTTTTTACATCTTTATCAGAGCAACTTACCAAACCTTTTCAAACTTCCATGGTCCTTGTAAAGTTGAAGGAACTTTCAAACAATGCTCACAAGCTTCTAATAGTAGGTATATTTTTTAGTAGTCTCTATTATGGAGAAAATTAAGCATCTTTTTTTATAATGGTTTCTTATTGTTGTTTGCATCGACAATCCTTTTCATTATTCATGTACAATTGTGGTTGTAACTCTTCAAGGAGATGAAACATATGAGCATTTTAAATCATCAAGAATGTGGATGCTACAATGCTTTTCTTAAATCCTCCTAGAGAATAAGAGAGTTAATTGTGTCCATGCATCTCATAGGTGTTATATCTTTCAATCTTTAGTGATTTGAATTTGTCACCGGAAGATGATTTGAACTTGTTACCATTTCACATAAACTTGAGACTTTCAGAAGATGATTTGAACTTGTTACCGTTTCACATAAACTTGAGACTTTGATCCATGAATAAAAAAATGTATGTGTTACTTTGATCAGTACATTAAAAATATTTTATTCAATGTGTCTCTAAACTTTTAATCTAAATTTTTAGAATGTTTGAGTACTTGCAAGAAAATGCACTCAACTTCCCAATTATTCATCACTTACAGTTTCCTAAAGGAACTCACAAGTACATATATGTTGGTTTGGTTTTAGAAATTTTGAAACAATTTTAGCGAGATCTTTCTTTTTTTCTATTGTATACTCCCAATGAAAGTCCTTAGTTGTCATTACTGATTTTCTTATATATTAATTTGGTATTGAAGGGATGATCTAGTCATTATTGCAGGAAGTGAGGCAAGTTCTCTACTTGTTGGTGACCTATTGTTGGAGGCTTCAAACCAAGACTTTGATTTTCTTCGTAACACATCATTCAGACTGATCTCAGGATGCAAGATGCGCAATACAAAAAAAGGTATATCACTCTAGCTGGTTTATTTTGTACATATTTAGACCAATATATTTATCTTTGGAGTCACACATTAATATGTTTAACTGCATTCTTTATTTTTGGGAGTATGCCTCATGCCCATCATGTGGCCACACTCTATTTGACCTCCAAGAAATAAGTGTAGAGATACGGGTGAATACACAACATCTTTCTGGTGTTCTAGTGTGTTATTCAATAGTGTTACATTCATAGCTCCATTTTGGGTGATTATTTACATTTCAAATAGGAATCTGATGTGGGTTTTCAATTACATATTGCCATCATGGGTTGTATAGTCAATGGTCCTAGAGAGATGGAAGATGCAGGCTTTGGATATGTTGGTGGGTCACTTGGAAAGATGACTCTCTATGTTGGAAAGGTATTTTTATTAGATAAATTTTGAGGTAAAAAATGGGCCTCAAAACAAAAGAAATGTACTATAAAAATCAACCCATAAAATTCAAGGTGATGATGTCAACCATGGGGGATGAATCACCATTTTTGGGTAGAAAGGTAAAAAGGTAAAAATGTCATCATCAACGTGATTATGATGTCATCATCACATTTTTTCATGTATTTCTTGTTTTTGGGGAAGCGGGGTACATCACAAAGTATGCCGAGTGGGTACTCGTTGGATGCAGAATTGAATTCCCCATCCAACGGCTGCTCGTGATCGAAATTTGAGTGAATATACAAGGAGATAAGTTGAAAATACAAATTGAAGAAGTAGTTTTTCCTTTTTCCTCCCAAATTTGATGAGGTATGTTAATATTATTTTATTATTTCCACTATTATTTTATAATTTTCCTTAAGAGGCCCATTTTAGACCTCAAAATTTCTCTAATGATTTTCTTCGCTTCTACACTCAAATCTCTTGCTATGATTTTTCGTGAAGAAGAATATGTAACAACTGCAAACTATATCAACTAGTGATTTTGAAATGAAATTCTCTCATGAAGTTGTGGTTTCAAAGTTCTTGGCCTAAAACATGTTGTGACATTTTTCTGTTTTTTTATTCATCACTTGTCTCTTATGTTTTTCATAATATAAATTCTTGGTTTAGAGATCCTTATATTAGCTCAATAAATGTGAAATTGTCATACAATAATTTTGTTCTTGATGATTGGATTTCTTATACAAGATATTTCCACAATTTGATGTTTTGTACTGTGCATGACTTCAAAAAGTTGTCAATCGAGGTATAGCAATGGAGCAAGCATATGATGTTTTAATCAATTAATAAAGGACCATGTCCAGTGGGTCAATACTCCTATTGAACAATAATTTGGCTCTATTATTTCATTCAAGCTATTTAACATATTATCATTGTAAGTACAACCTATGTTATAAGGAAAGCAATTATAGAATATCACTGGGGTTTTAGTAATGTATGGTTCTCCAAGAGCCAAAGATTTGTTTGAAAGGAAATGGCCATGCCAGGGAAAGAGATGGTGATTAAAGAGGCAAGCATATGATAATGTATTTTTTCTTTGAAAAGAGAGTCCATAAAGGTTGTTTGTAAGGTTACTATAAAAAAATAAATGAGGTGACATGTTTAACAAAAAAATTTATCTTACAATAGTATGTTCAAATATTTTATCATTCTTAATTCATAACTATTTGTGTATTCTACAAGGTATCGAGTTTATTGTGAATAAATGAAAGAGTCTGAGCAGATAGATGACACCATCTAAGCCATTGATGCAATGTCGATACCTAATAAGCATGGGAGTACATTTCAACCATATGTCTTAACAATCCCAAGTCAAAAATCATAATCCTCTCCAAAAATCAGTGGAGAATTATGACACGAGAGAGGTGAGGTATACATTACATCCATCTACATGTAACACTTCTAAACCAAAAGAATAATTAAAAATGAGGTCTATAATATTTTAAAAAGGTTGACCATTACGATGATGTAAAAATAAATAAATAATAATAAAATAAATTAGCATAGATTTATCTTAATTTAGGATTTTTACTTAATCTTTTAAGCACATAGAGGTTTTTACATTATTTTATTTTTATCACTCTCAATTTTTAATAGATTTATGATTTAAAATATATTTACGCTAGGATAATGATATAGATGCCCATCTTTATTACAAGATTTGCCAATTTTAATGATTACATACCTAGTGATCTTGCTTGCATGAAAATGAGCTAGTCTGGCTTGAAGGTTTAACACTTGATCAAATTTAGCCAAACTCGTAAAAACTCCATGCACTTAACTATACTTGCTAATACTTAATGAGTTAGGCTAGATAAATAGGTCATTGAGAAAAGTGATCTTCAAGTTAACCCTACAAGCCACTGAGAAATGAGATCTTCAAGATGATCCCATAAAATGATGCTCAGATTTTTCTAGATGGTTGGGATGTATATCTGAAATTGAAGTTTTTTTAAATTCTGTAACAAATTTCTTGGTGGGAGGCAAAGAGAACTTGCTATATATGATTTTATTTATTTGTTTGTTTTTTTAGTTTATAAATTTGGACAACATTTAAATTGGTTATCAAATAAAGTGATTTTTGGAAGTATTACATGACCAATAGCATTTATGCTATTCTAATTGGATATGGTCACACTACTCCAGTAGGGGTTGGAACCTACACAAACATAGATTCATGTTAACTTTATTTCTATCAAGCACCGAGAGGGATCAAATCCCTTGAGGTGCATTCCTTAATAGTTCATAAATACCCCTTAATGTAAGCAATGCATATATGTTTCTCCTTTACCTAATTGTACCTATCAATTTACCCAATTATTTATTAATCTGTAAATATTACAAAACTAATATCAAACTCATTGTTCTATTATTAAATTAAAAGTACATAATCTAATATATTTTCTATTATAATAATATAGGAACCAACTATTCCAATATGGATATCTTAGAAATAAGCAAAAGTTGCATTAATTAATTAATTAATTATAAAGTAAAATAGTTATTTTTTCCATCATTTAAACCCAAAATTAATATCTAACTCGTTGTTCTATTATTAACTTAAAAGTACATAATCCATTATACTTGCCCATACACCAACTATTCCAATTTGGAATCATGTTGTAAATGCTAATACATAAATCCTACAAATAGGCAAAAAATGCATTAATTAATTAATTATGAAGTAAAACACTTATTTACCCAAATTTAATAGTTGAAGTGTCAACTATTTCATAATATAAAGTATAACACATAAATCCTACAAATAGGCAAAAGTTGCATGATCCATTAATTAATTATGAAGTAAAATACTTGCAATTTACCCCATTATTATTAATCTGCAATTATGACAATTATCCAAAAATTTGCATGCATTCATTGATTATGAAATAAAATAGTTATTCTTTGTAATGTCCCCACCCTTGGACCCAATGCAAGGAAGGGAACATGATTCCATTCTATGGGGGTTTTCATAAAACTCAGCCAATTCATTAGATGCATACAGTTAAAAACAAATGTGTGCAGATGTAAATCAAACAAATATGCACAGCGAAAATAAACTCATCCACACACATGTTTTCATATGCACTCAATATATCAATAATAGTCATTAATTTAAACACTGCAGGGGTAAAACACATAGATAGAAAACACTTATCTTTGTTGTGCAATTGTCCCAAACAACTAGCTATGTCGCTGCAACGTTCCTCCCAACCATAGGTCTCTGCCCAGTCTGTATTCTTTCAGCACTCAGAGACCACCCCCGAGCTGGGCATGATATCTACAAGGAAAAGAGAAACCTCAAGCACAGCACAGCCCAAAGCAATGGATACCCAATCAACCCCAACATTCTATTGCACACCAAACTCAGATATGGGCTCTGGAACACACTTTCAGTAGTGGGACTTAGGAACTAGATGGACAGGGGTTTTCCCAAAACGTAGGCACACCATAAACGGATTTGTGAGAGGGAAAATTGACCATAGGGAAGAAAACGGTTTCTCCCACAGATATACTAGCAATCCGTGAGCCAAAACAATCTCTATGGTCCCCAAATCGATTTCTCTTTCTTCCCCACTATTATACAACACAAAAACGCCCTTCCCAGCTAAGATAATGAAGGAAACACAACAAAAACCATGGAGAAAACACCCAGGTAGCTCTAAACTCGTGGGAGAGCAAAGCTGGTTGATGGGTAATGTCTTTGGGGCAATTCCGTGGCTCCTTTCATGCCCAAGAAGCCAAACACGAAAATCTAGGAAGGGTAGCTTGCCCATAGTCGAATTTGGACAGCCATACCTCTCCATTCCCCAGGACATTAACTACCTCAACCAACTCTTGGGAGAATAAATGATTGGGTACAAAAGTCAGCATGGGTAGTTGAGGGTTTGATGGGTTCTCTCATTGACACTTGGCTTGACTTGATTGGCTTAAGGGTTTGAATGTTTTCCCTCCCAATTCCTTGTAAAATCATGCCCCCATATCTTGTTGCATTGCATAGCTAGTTGTGGGCTTTTATATTAAAATGCATATTTACAATTCCCATGGTTCACTAGCACATGGGTAGCATTATATCAAATACTCGCCTCTTCTAGATCGAGCATTTACTAGCGGGGCCTTGGCCTTGAGCTCCATGCTAGGAATCATACATAATATGCATACATTATTTACATTATAGCCCAAAATATTACAAGGGTCAAAATGGGGAACATTACATTCCCCTCCCCTTGGAATAACACCATCCTTGGTGTTCCAATACCTAGGAAAACATACACGATATATACATGTCCAAAATTCACAAAATGTGGCAGGTCTGTCCTGCATTTCACCCTTTACTTGGGTTTTCAGGACCAAGTCCTTTGGTCTTCACAAACGTCTCCTGCTGACTGGGACCTTTTAGCTCTGCATGAGGGCATTGTTCCAAAACAATCCCTTCCCTTTATTTACCTTCTCGCTGATCTACAAGTCTGGAAACTTTATAGCGGCTGCTCTCTTGATGTTCCATTGTTGGGCGGTCGTGGAGGCAATGATTTCCTCCACATCCCCAACATTTCATTGGTGGCTTTACCATATTCTGCTCAGTTTCCTTTGACTCTTCTCACCTTGAACATTTCTTAATCGACCGATTGGATGAATGCTTCTTCATGGATCCACTTTCTTTTCCCTTACTGATTTCTCCCGGAATGCTTTTTACCTCTTTTTGCAGACGAATAGAGTCCTGCAAAACCTTGTGGTTCATCTCATTCTGTTGCCTCTGTAGCTTGAGCATCTCTCCAAGATTTTCTTGGGTCCTGGCAATTGTTTGAAGAAGACTTTCAACCAACTCTAATAGCCCTCGGTCTGCTGCCATGGTCAATGGGCACAACTGACCACACTTTGCTTACTAGCAACACTTTCTTATGCCAGCTGCAACCAATTGTTTCACTTTCTTACCTGTGAAATTCATCATGGAAATTCTTTGTTAGGACAAGCATAACATGAACATTAAAATTAGTCAATTATTTTCCCAATTGACATGGAATGTCCATGCTTTATTCATGGGACTTCCACACTTTCATGCTTTCCACATACACATGAACTCATTCATGTTCATTCTTTCATAGGAAATTTACTATTTCAGCATTCACAATTCATCTCAAGCAATTAAACACAATCTATTTTCAGCCATGACATGCACTCAACAATCTTTTGTTTTATAAATGCATCAATCGAAAGGAAAGAGAAGAGTAGGATTTTCTCCCTCTTAGTCTTGTTCTATTATGGAGCTACACCATCGCTGTGGTTTCATGCTCCTTAGTCTCTTTCACTTCAATGTGAATGCTTTGACTTTCCTTTCTTGGCTATGACACTTAGTGTCTAAGGTCTGTCTAAGGATTTTCAACTAGGAACCCTTCTCCATAGTTGCCTACAGAACCTTTGGCTGCTATGACCCACTCATGTCCACTAGCACCATCTTTCATTACTGCTCATACTGAGCCCTTTAGGATGGTCACATGTCCATCTGCATCCCTATGATGCCTTCCTGGTCCTTGCTTCCAACAATACCTACACTCAAACATTGAATCAATTCACATATTTAATTTATTTTCATAGGGTTTATCTCTAAACAAGAGTTTAGGAAATCATAACCAAATCATATACACACGTATATTTATAAGCAAGAAGCTGCAAGGTATTCAAATACTTATTTGTATTGGATGTCTTCACTTTATTTCACGGGATCCTGCTTTGCTTTACGAGCCTTGGATTTCCCATGGATACAATTATGAATGTTGGGTCAGCACGTAGGCTACTCCACAATCATTCAAATAGGAAATGCCAGGCCAGTACGCCGACTGGGTTTATCAATCATTTCCTTTAGCAATATGCTAGGTCAGTGCTCCGACTGGTTTTATTAATTAATTAAGGAATGTTGGGCTAGCATACACGTTGCTTTACAATATCAAGTAGTTAATGCCCAACTAGTCACTCTCTGGACTTATCAATAACTTTATAGCGTTCAACCAGTTACTCCCTGGATTTCTCGAGAATTTATATTACCCACTCATTTACTCTCTGGATTTTACCAGTAATTTATATCGCCCACTCATTTACTTTATGGATTTACCAATAACTTATAGTTCTTTCAGGGTCTTGCTTTCCTGCAATGACCAAGGTTTCCAACAAAGAAACAATAGTGTATCAGCTTAGCTGTTAGAAGACTTATACCTAAAATGTTCATTATTCCAAACAAGACATAAATGAAAACGAATACTTATCTGTAATGTGCGTTTCCCCTCTGGTCCACAGGGTCCTGCTTCACTTTGCAAGCCTTGGAATCGCCTATGGAATTTGATGTAGTTAATGCTTAATCAGTACACCTTCATGCCGACTGGAATTACCAAGCATTTGGTGGTGCCCAACCAATCCCATACCTGGTTGTCCCTCTCCAGTGCCGAGCCAGGACATTCATCTGGGTCATCGACCAATGGAAGGAAACTGCGCCACCGACCATTATAGGTCAAGGCTCTACTACAGAGCCATATGCATCTCAGGGTTTTCAGTTAGTCTTGGCGCCCCCTTCCTAATGCTGGCCGAATAGAGATTTTATGCCTTCACCAATGTCACCACACCTTCTTGCACCGCAACCCTTCATACACACATCAACTCTTCATTTATACAAGGATTCCACTCCTTCTATTGTGCAAATCGGTGGTTCCTTTTAGGAACTTTATAGGTGAATTTCTTGACTGCAGGTTAGCATGGCCCCGCTCACACAAAGATGATACCCCTTTTTACTACATATATCCTTGGGTTTTTCCATCCCTTCCAATATTATTTAGTGTGAGCATAGAAAGGTTACCAATTCCTATACAGTCCTTCTGCGTACCCTTTTTCACTTTGCCTCTTAATGTGCAGTACCAATTGGCATCTGTGTAGGTTGACAACACAAGAAGGATAAGCAGGCTTATCAGTATTGCTTCTCAAAATTGTCTCCGCATTCCATAACATTCACTATCAAGTATTGAAACACCAGGAATGCGTCCATTCCCTTAAGGTGTAGTCAATATTGACAACCCTATCATGACCCGCCACCAGAAAAGGTGTGCACCCTCTTTCCGATGTGAGCCATGTAGGCCCTAATCATACTCAAGCAATTTGAAATGATATAAATAAAATAGAGCATGCTCTGCATATTAACCCTAATAATTTAGACATGCATGTTCTTATCTAGGGTCACAGAATACTCATTCATTTTGCAAATGTATTTTTTCTTCATTTGCGAAGAATGGGGGCTCCCTTCTCTGAGTCAACAGTTCTTCGGTTTTCCACCCCAATCTTTCCACATTCCATAATCCATACATGCCTTTTTAGCATAGTTTTACCATCTCATTCTCATGTTTTCCAACATACAACTTAGCTGAGATGGCATTCTTAAAATATGAAATGGTGTTTCACCCGAAACCCATTTCCAAAGTATGGGGTCCTTCCCATGGATTTTGGCTTCTGCAGGTCATCACACATGGTCTTCCTGCAATGTGTCTTCCTGGCACATTTATCAAATAGCCAAACAGTCAGCAGCATTTAACAATAATCATTCAATGGCATTAATAATTAAATTCAAGTATGAATTTTCAATTTTGTTCTCTACAGAAATTGATTTTCTTAGCCATGAGTCTGTTCTCATATCGTTTGGCTCTTTCTCATGGTAGATTCCAATCTTCATCATGGACTTACCACATTTGCCATGCCCAAAACAATCTACCTGAAATCTGAAACTTCAATCAACCAAATGCTCTGTAAGTCTCTTGTGCATATAATATTTCATTGTTGCAACGGCCACTGAAGTGATCTCAGAATTATAACACTCAATAACTCAAACACCCTCAGCTATTAACATTTGAAATGCAACGAAATATATATATATATGCATCATCATCATAATAAAATTGCGAGACACAGTCACATCATTTATGCAATTTAAATGAAGTTTTAGATACTCATCACTTCATAGTTGTATCATTTTATGCAACTCATGTCTACCTTCTATATTCAATCCTTCTCCTGCATTCCCAACAACTCATAAAATGGTCTCAAGATTAACAATAGTTCACCATTTCATCTACCATCTAAGTGTAATGAAACATACACCATAACCATGCATTCACATAATGCATCTCAACATGTGCACCCATACCTACATATGCACATCTCCTCAGTGCAACCTTGCATTAATTCATGAATACTATGCATTCAAACATATTATGGCCTAACCATGCCTATTTCATATGGCATACACTACAACATGACCATAAGTCATCACTTGCTTTGGTTGTTAAACTCACAACCAACATACACAAATGGCATGATATAATTTCATATGAATGCATTGAGGTGTCTAAGAAACTATAGGGTGTAAGGCTCCTTGCCTTTATTTACCTACACCTGACCATACTCGGTAGGTTAACACTCACATTCAGGCACTTAGTCTCACATGCAAACAATTCAACATAGTTTAAACATAGTTGAAGGGATCTTGCCAAATCCTCTTTCAACATTCATGCAATTAAGCATAATTAACCATTACCTGCATGGTTGTTATTAACATCGCTTGATGTTACCTGATCAGTTAGCCTCTTACCAATGATACATAGTCATTTTGCCAACCTCATAATCATAGATTTGTTGCACCATCCTTTCCTCATAAAGTTGTTGGTCATATGCAACAACATCATCCACATATTTAGCCGTGCTTCAGTTTTCTTTGGTCCTACAACCAATGCAAACACAACTATTTATTAGCAACCACAATAATTATCTTAATTGGTTCATTATATATGTAAAACCTCACTATTTTATCAATATGCAATATCATATATATATATATATGCACGAACATTTTCACATGCACTGTGCAACGTTTATTAGTATTCCAACTAGTGCATATTCATCTCATTTATCCAATATTTTGCATTTTCAATCATGCTTCTATAATCTGGTTCCTACAACATCAGTTGTCATCAACCATAAGCACTACCATTAGTGGGCTATTACATGTGTAACTTCACTATTTTGTCAATATGCAACATCATGCTCATGCATAAACAATTCTCATGTGCATTATGCAATGATTCTCTAATCATACCCACTAATTCGTATGCATTACTCTTTTGCATTTACAACATCCCTATGCCATAATTTTCAGTATATAAAACTTAGGAAATATAAATATAATAGCAAGAGAGGAGTTAAGGAATTCTCCCTTTCCAATTCCTCATCATGGTATGGAGTTACCCCTCCATATCATAGCTGATCCTTTTATTGGCTTCCCTACCAAGCACACGAGGATTTATTAGCTATGATCTTCTCACGAATTAACAATTCAACATATACGTACGTGTATAACATTCATTTTTTTTTTGCTATTTTCCAAACATGCAATTCTCATGTTATAAATAGAAATAGTTTAAGGTGAGGAATTTCCCTCTTATCAACATTGCCTTGCTGCTCCCATTGCTCTTCCGCAATGCATATCACAACCAATTACTTTTAATAAGGCTTCCACAAACCTTCCATGCAATTCTTGCTTTTCATCCCAAGAATGCATTTCACACTTTCAACGACTGTCTCCGAGGGACGACGAGGGTCAAGGGGGCTTGCCCTCATGCGTGCAATCTAGCACAATCTAGCGCATGAGTTCAAAGCCATTTTTCAACTTTCGGTACGAGAAATTCACCCTGGAAAACAGATGAAATTCTCTATTTCAGCGGACTTGGAAATTGTCTTCCGGCCCGTTGCAGACAATTTTGCTGAGTTCTTCTGGTCGAAAACTCAGCTTTTCCTTCCGTCATTGCGGTGGAACTCACCAATTCCTTCCAACACTGTGGTGGTAACTTGCCAATTCCTTCCGACACTGCGGCAGAAACTCGCCAGTTCCTTCTGACACTGTGGCGGAAACTCGCCAACTTTTTCCGCCGTTGTGGCGCAAACTCGCCAACTTCCTCCGACATTGCGGCGCAAACTCGCCAACTTTTTCCGGTGTTGCGGACGAACTCGCCGAGTTCTTCCAGGTGGAGAACTTAAAAATTTCCAGCCGACCATTTCAGCAAAAACTCGCCAGTTCTTTCCACCGTTTCGGCGAAAACTCGCTAACTTTTTCCACCGTTTCAGCGAAAAATCGCCAACGTTTTCCGCTGTTTCGGCCCAAAACTCATAACTTTCAGCCGAAATTTTCCTTCCTTTTTCGGCGAACTTATAGATTTTCTGTCGATTCGTTGCGGAACAATTCGTCAAGTTTTGCCGGCAACTTCGGCGCAACTTAGCAAGATTCGCCGAAACACATCGGCTCAGCTCCACGAGACTCGCCGAAACAGTTAGGCAAAACACTTAGAGAATTTTTGAAATTTTGAAACTTTTCTTAACGGTCTGTGCTAGGAAGGAAGCATACTTACCTTTGCAGTTGTGATAGGTAGCCCATGAAGGCCCAATGCTGCAACCAGCAGCTCTGATACCAAATGTAATGTCCCTACCCTTGGACCCAATGCAAGGAAGGGAACCTGATTCCATTCTATGGGGATTTTCATAAAACTCAGCCAATTCATTAGATGTATACAATTAAAAACAAATGTGTGCAAATGTAAATCAAACAAATATGCACAGCGAAAATAAACTCATCCACACACATGTTTTCATATGCACTCAATATATTAATAATAGTCATTAATTTAAACACTACAGGGATAAAACACATAGATAGAAAACACTTATTTTTGTTGTGCAATTGTCCCAAACAACTAGCTATGTCACTGCAACGTTCCTCCCAACCATAGGTCTCTGCCTAGTCTGTATTCTTTCAGCACTCAGAGACCACCCCCGAGCTGGGCATGATATCTACAAGGAAAAGGGAACCCTCAAGCACAGCACAACCTAAAGCAATGGATACCCAACTCAACCCCAACATTCTCTTGCACACCAAACTCAGATATGGCCTCTCGAACACACTTTCAGCAGTGGGACTTACGAACTAGATGGACAGGGGTTTTCCCAAAACGTAGGCACACCAAAAACGGATTTGTGAGAGGGAAAATCGACCAAAGGGAAGAAAACGATTTCTCCCACAGATATACCAACAATCCGTGAGCCAAAACAACCTCTATGGTCTCCAAATCGATTTCCCTTTCTTCCCCACTGTTATAAAACACAAAAACGCCCTTCCCAGCTAAGATAATGAAGGAAACACAACCAAAACCATGGAGAAAACGCCCAGGTAGCTCTAAACTCGTGGGAGAGAAAAGCTGGTTGATGGGTAATGGCTTGGGGGCAATTTCGTGGCTCCTTTCTTGCCCAAGAAGCCAAACACGAAAATCTAGGAAGAGTGGCTTGCCCATACTCAAATTTGGACAGTCGTACCTCTCCATTCCCCAAGGCATTAACTATCTCAACCAACTCTTGGGAGAGTAAATGATTGGGTACAAAAGTTAGCATCGGTAGTTGAGGGTTTGATGGGTTCTCTCATTGACACTTGGCTTGACTTGATTGGCTCAAGGGTTTGAATGTTTTCCCTCCCAATTCCTTGTAAAATCATGCCCCCATATCTTGTTGCATTGCATAGCTAGTTGTGGGCTTTTATATTAAAATGCATATTTACAATTCACATGGTTCACTAGCACATGGGTAGCATTATATCAAATACTTGCCTCTTCTAGATCGAGCGTTCACTAGCGGGGCCTTGGCCTTGAGCTCCATGCTAGGAATCATACATAATATGCATACATTATTTACATTATAGCCCAAAATATTACAAGGGTCAAAATGGGGAACATTACATTCTTAATCTTTATGCATGCTTTTGTTGTGAATATATGTCTCCCTTGTATATCAAATCAAGGCAAGACTAACTAATACACCAAGATTTAGTTCTCTTGTAACTATTTATGATTTTTCTTTTAAATGTGAGGATGCATAAATGAAATTGAAATTAAAATTTGATGTATATTTATAAAAATGTATTTTACAATCTAACCAATTTAAATTTGGAGCCCACATATGCTTGGTTTTATAATTTTTTTTATTTACTAAGTTTTTGGAGCCGACATAATCGACAAGACACATCTCATTCACTTTGGATTGTAGAAAACGCCTCTTGACAACAACTATCATGGTGGATAAAGTACAAATCCAACCTGATTTAATTTACAAACTCTACGATAATATAAGTTACATGCTTAAAGTCATAGAATTATTTACCAATATGAGTAGATTGCCATCTTGGCTATATGCATAGCCTATGCCCATTCTATATTGCCAAATTGGTGACATGTGATGTGGGTTGTAGATTTCTTCCACCCTAGAATGAATGAATGTAAAATTGGTAATGACATCTCATGCTTTGCATTTTATTTTCCCCGGTATTTATCTCTATATTCCTTTGTTGATATTATAAGATAATGTTTACCATGGAGTGCATTCATAGTGTGAGCGTGGTACTATTGTGGCCACCTTTCTCATACGGATTTTTTACTTTGTCCATAGACTCTCTATATATGAAATTAGTCAGTTAAAGATTTTTTGTTGATTTATTTCATCTATCTACCTACGGGAAGCGGCCTTCATATGGATCATTCACATTTTCTTGTTGGAAACACCTTTTACAGGCATCCTTATAGGCAGCCATGGTCATATTCCACCACTCACACGCCTTCTAATCAAAAGACTTTATACCAAGATTCTTTTGATTGCTCTTAACTTTGCAAGTGAAATTCTTTTCCGTTTTTGAGTTATTGTATCAATTATGTGTGTTGTTATGTTTATCCAACGAGTAGTGCAACCAAGTGTTGAAAAATATTTTATAGCTTCTTGTTATTCTTGTAGAAATTTGTTTGAAAAATCTTTATCATTCACTCATTTTGTTACTCTATATTAAACATTGCCAAATAGAGGGAAAAAACACCATATTTTCCAGTGGGTGGCAGTTGGGACATTGAACTTTGTATTCTATCTTCCAAACAAATAATATTGTACTCTTAATGTAAGCATGAGCTTTGTCTTTCGAGGATAATGGGGATATAGAAAGTGGATTCCTCATTTTCATACCAAAGATAAATTTCCATTTTATCTATCTATTGATGGCTTCACTAATCGTTTCTATATACTAATGCACGTTGTTTTGTAAATATTTGTGTATTGGGGTATATTAATTGGAATTGTAGAAAAAAATGTGTTTAAAAGTGATTGTTATTTGAATTCAATTTTTTTCTGTTTTTGGTTGATATTATCTTTGAATTAGGGTATTTTTAAGGATTCTAATAATATTCTTAAGTATAATAATTTAGGTAATTATTTTGAATTAAAACACACACACACATAGATGCGAATATTAAATATGAAACATACGGTTTACTACTGAAACTTGTAAATTTTAGCGAATATCATCATAAAAAAAACATGTTTTATATAAATACAGGCGATATTAGAGACTAAAAATGATCAAATAGCAAATTTATTTTTTGAAAAAAATCCCAATTAATAGTTAATTAACTAAATTTCACCTCTAAAATTTACATTGCTTTCAATTGTGATTATGTTCATTCTTTGGTGATAAACGTTCAATAAATACTAATTCTATGACATTTACGGCCACATATTAGAATGTGTACCATTTTTTACATGGTTGTTGATTAACAAGTATTTTCTATAAATACTTAACTTATTAAATTGTGTTTGTGACCTCTTAATATTGTCAGTGTAGTATTATTGTTGTTCATGATTTTAAATTCCCACTAAATGTCCAAATTTTCTAATATGGTTTATTCATCAAAACATTTGATTTGTGAAAAGTTGTATGAGCTATTTCAAATTATAAATTATGTAGGTTATGATAGTTCCTTTTTATGTTGTCGTATTTTCCACTTGTGAGAAAAACTGTATGCAATGGTACTCATGATGTATTTAATGTTGGTCCTCGATTATATTCTATGCATCTCTAGATGTGAATAAATATTAGTTCCATTTGTCTTACAAATATTTATGTTGTAGAGGTGTTGCTTTTGTGTTATTTTTGCATGGTTCTTAGGTTGTCTATTTATTGCACAATATATTCAAGTTTGTTAATGGTAATATTGGTTAAAGTAATTGTCAGTTTTTGTAACTGTATTTTGTTGTTGTAATTACTCTATAACCTCTATTGTCAATGAACTGATTAATTGTATGTAATGTAGGTTGTGAATGATCCAAGTTGACCACGTCCAATGTATATTAGAGATAGAATAACTCTACTTCCTTTGAGAATCAGTTACTTGAAGAAGCCTGAGAAGGATTTAAAAAGTACATGAAAGTAGTGGGAAGCTTGTTGGATTTGATTGAGATTATCCTATGCTATCACTTGATTATCCTAAGCTTGTTGGAATTTCTTGAGATTCTCTTTTGTTGTCATTAGTTAGGTTATGTTTCTAGATCTTTGTATGCATTGTATAAAGTAAAATATTTATAATTTTATGATTTATTAATGTTTATTATTTAGAATAATACTTATGGGTGTTATTCTCTTTGTTTTTGGCATGTGATGGAGGTGGATAGATTTTCTGAAATTTTTTCGTCTTTCATTTTGTAACAAGTATTTACAGTGAGTTTTCACTATAAGTTGCTTTTTACTATAAGTTTTAGGGTTTTTATTTTATTGTAGATGGGTTTTTTATTTTATTGCAACTAGACTAATATCCTTCTTAGTTCCCATAGTTCCCGTGTTCTGCAATGCCTAGCCAACCCTTCTAGTGTCGATAATCACCGATGGATTTAGAGACTTTTCGACTGCGGCCATGGCTGTCGAAACCATGATTCGAGGGAAGAAAGTGCTAGTGTTGATAGTGTTTTGTTTTGGATAGATTGCAACCATAGTGTGGCTTTTTTGCAGGGATCCAACTCATCACAACTAACTAGCTACACTTGCAAACCTGATCTTGAATTCTCCACCTTGCCGTTTTTGGGTTGTTTTCCATTTAGTGTTAACCACACCACACATGCCTTTGTCTAAACCACCCTAAGCTAGCCAATATAGTGTTAAAATACATTCTTATCACATCAACATTCAAAATAGTGAAGTTCCTAAGGATAGATTAATGAAAAGCTTTAACCAAAATAGGACTCTATGATTCAACATGCTTAGTTCATACTTTGTTGGGATAAGACCAGTATAGATTCATCCAAAATGTGGATCTAATTTTTTAATGATTTTTTGGTTTTAAATTTTTATTTTATTAGAGGATATGGATTTTTTTAATTATTTTTAATTTGATTTTCATTTTTTATTTTGTGAGCCTAAATAATTTTTTAATTGCTTTTTATTTTTGGTACATAAGTGTTAGGTTATATTACGTACAAATAAAGTGAAAAAGTGAAACGAGCAATAATGTGAATTCACCTATACTTATAAGAAAAAATTTATTAACATAATAAATTTTAATTGTTTTGTGAATATATTTGTTGTTCAACTTTCTCATGTTCCGTCCAAAAATAAATCAGCAAATCTCCACACATTTATTTTTAAACACCATAAAATTAGCATATGGTTTCCTATGATAGCATGTCTACCCAAGTCAGAATCAAAATTAAAATAAATGAAAATTATAACTTCCCATTAACAGATTCATTTGTGTTTGAACTCATAATGAGGCATTGTTTGTCTGATTATTGACAGATAGAAACAATGGCCAACTTCTTGTTTATTTAATGTACATTATGCTTATGTCATGATCACTTCTCCTTATATATCTCAGGGGAAGACCGCACTTCCATTTTTCCATGTGCAACTACCCGCACTACATTGTTTCCATTTTAAAAAAGTGAAGAAATATAGAATCCCATGGAAATGTCAACAAAGTTGAACATGAGAGTTAAATAAATTATATATGCAATTTTTTTTTTAATTTCTTAGTGTTATTATTCAAACTAGCAGGCTAGGCTTGCAAGTGAAAGGCAATCACATAAGAAACTTGTCATGTTGTTACCGTTGTTCACTTGTCACCTTTGTCTAATTTCCTAACTTTTTTGGAATCCAATGTTGTCCCAAGAGGATAACCTTTTAATGTATCTGCTAAGTAGATGCCAAATTCCTTTCAAACACCTTAAAACATAGATCAATGCCTCTAATGGAATCAAACACACAGTAATAAAAAGAGTTGGGATGGTGCTTGTATAGTAGTTTTGGCAGTTTTGCAAGTTTGTTTAGGGTTAAAAAATGAGGATTTCATGCCCGAAATTTTAGGACTGTGAGAATTTAGGGCCAAAATTTTGGAATCGCAAGAATGTAGCACTGAGATTTTAAGATGGCAAAAATTTAGGACCAAAATTTTAGAGTCGCGGTAATTTAAAACCAAGATTTTAGGGCTGCGAGATTTTAATACCGAAATTTTGAAAAGACCGCACTTCCAATTTTCCATGTGCAACTACCGGCACTCCATTCCATTGTTTCCATTTTAAAAAAGTGAAAAAATATAGAATCCCATAAAAATGTCAACAAAGTAGACCATGAGAGTTAAATAAATTCCATATGCAATATTTTTTATTTCTGAGTTTATGTTTCTGCTGTAGATTCAATGACCAACATGGATGTGAACCGTTCTAAATCACTTTAATATTATAATATGTCATGAACCGTTCTAAATCACTTTAATATTATAATATGTCAAAAAACATTTGAGAGTCTAGTGATTTTGACAATACCTCATTCCTACTCCATAAGTGTCGATGGAAAACAAAGTCAAAATTTTATTGTTTTAAAAGGGAGGAAGATTTTGAGCGACATTCTTATCTTACACTAATCTTAATAGTGTAAGCAACGAGAAAAAAAAAAAAAAAAAAATAGCCTTCAAAGGGGTTCAAACCGGTTTTAAAAGTGTAATTCAAGAAAAAAATTCAGTTCACTTCTAAGATATTAAGGAAACTGGTTTTAAAAGTGTAATTCAAGAAAAAAAATTCAGTTCACTTCTAAGATATTAAGGATAAGAAAGATTTAAAAATTTAAAAAAAAAAGTTATATTTTCAATCATTTATTAGTTTTTTTATTCTTAATCATTATTTTATTTTCAATATTAGATTAAGATAGATGTGAATGGTGATCTCCTGATCAAGATTCATGATTAACATTTACTATTCATTATTTTTCTTTGATATCTTAAAATTAATTTCATCTATAATTTTGTTGGTTGTCATCTAATCGTGTACCCTTACACAACATCAAATATATTACATAGTTCATGTCCACATAATCCTACAACCATATGGTGTATTCACCATTTGAAATGTTACTTAATGAAAGCTTATTGGAGAATCTTGGAAATTTGTGTCTTTGAATCCCCGCTTGAATCCATGTGTTACGAGCTTTGCCAATCCTTGTCGACGGGAGAATTGACATAGCATTCATAATCGATACGTAATGTGTTCGGATCCCACCCTCAGTGTAATACCATTCAACTTGTTGTATTTGCCTCCACTCTTGTCTTAGCACAACACCACAACAATTAGTCATGGGTTATGGGTGTAAATTGTAATGGCATTGAAAATTTATTAGTAAGATTAAATGAAAATATGGGGTTCAATGATAGTTTTGAAAAACAAAAAAAATAAACATCTCGAGTGAACCCAAGGAAATGAGTTCATCTCTTTTTCATGTTCAAATATTCCACCTCTATAAAGGCATCTAACATGTTGGTTCATAGTTATTTTGTTGCATTGGTAGTGCTATGTGTCTATTTGTTATTAATCATGACGTGGTAATAGTGTTGGTATCTAGTATTTCATTACTCTTTGAGGACATTCGACATTGGCCTTTGAATCAATTCATGGAAGATCCCCATTATTGCAATAGATACTTAACAGAAACAAAAATATAATTAATGCTCGAATGTAAATATGTCTACAATGCACCAATCTTTATAGTTTGGTCGGGATTATTGTAATCATAATGTAATTTTTTTTTTGTTTGACACAAAAATATGTTAATGATTTTTTTTGGGATAAAACCTTTATTAAGCTCAATGGAAATTTCTAGCTCGTACATATCTTCTTTAAGTTTGGATATGAACCTAATCAAAATGAAACTTTTCAACATTGCAAAGCCTAACATTGGGATTACAACAATAAGAATTGCGATTCTATTTATTCAAATTTTTGCAACATCAAATCCTAACTTCTCTGTTTTCCATATTGATCATTCCCCTTTTCTCGATATTGGAATATTAATATTTCACACTCTTTCAGGTTCTTCTTGTTGTTTCTAGCAACATTGATATTAGTGTGACGATACTAAATTCATATCAAATATTTTGGCAATCCCCCATAGCTTTCTTTCCTTGTGCCTCAAGCCCAAGATCTCAAAACATATCAATTGCAGAATTAATGCTTGTGGAAACATATTTTTATCTTTCATTGGGATACTTGAGTAACCTATGAAGAATTTAACACAATTGTTGTTATCATCATATATATGCATTAAGGATTATACTCTTAACATCCACTATGATATGTCTTTTTGCATGGTTTGAGATATAAAGTGAAGAGTCAATATCCTCTCTCAAAATAACATACCCAATGGTCCTAATAAGTAATTTCATCAAAATAACATACTTGATATCCTAATAAGTAATTTCAATTAGCTTTGTGCTTGTATGGATCTTAGAAAATTCCAAATCATAAAAAAAATAGCTTAAATAATAAGCAATGGATGCATCATGCTAAATTTGCATGTTTTTCTACATGCCTATAAATCAAATAGACTCACTTGATGATTCTTATAGTGTTTTGAAATAATTATCACCCATCAACAAAGATCTTAAGATTTATTACAATTTCTTCCTTTTTAATTAGTTTTACAATAGATATATCAAATGTGCTTGGAAGTTCAAGGTACATCGACTCTTGTGATTAAAGAAAATTGTGACTAAAATAATTGTGATATGCTCAGGATACAAATTCAAAATATATTTCTCAAACATTATATGGATGCATGAATCAAATACTTTTTTATCACAAAAATGTTGGATTCATTATGTATGAAGCTTTAAATTTGAATTTAACAATTTGAAATTTTTAGAAAGAAAACAATAGTTATGAAATTGATCTATTTTAATGATATAAAACCCGTAAGAAAGCAATGTGTGAATACACAAAGTATTTATATTCATTATTAGTTTATTTGAAATGTTAATTTATTTACTTTGTAATGTGTTAATTTTTAGAATTTTAAGAAATTAGGAGGGACATTTTTTTTTTTAAATTCATTTTACTCTTTCTAATTAAGGTACAACTATTTTTTAAACTTTTCATCCTAAAGAAGTTGGATGAATATAAAAATAATAATCTATTATAAAGTTTATCAATTTCAATTACATAAAACTCTTAATAAGGTTAAATTTCAATTATATATGAATATACTAAGTATATTTATTATGAGTTTATTTAAACTTATAATTTATTTATCTTTTAATTGGTTAAATTTTAAAATTCTAAAATATTGAGTCAAAATCCTTAACTTAAAGTTTGACTCTGATGCCACTCGTAGTGATCCTTAATTGCAAATATTGAATCACGACAAAGATATAAAAACCTTATATTTTAGAAATAACCAAAATACATCCACCATAAGAATAACACCAAGATATCGAGAAACCCATAAGGTAGGGTGACACCATCAAATACTCCTTAAAGAAGGAACCACTCCAAAAGACATGCTTGTAGAATAATAATCAACAACGTGACCAATACAATGATACTCATGTGTATATATACTTTATCATGAGTATTCCTTAGGGACTTATGCCATATTATTATATTATTTTCTCTAACTAACCCCAACCACCTAGTGGACCATATTCCCTTATGTATGGCCACATTATATTAATTATTCCCATTGGGTACACATTACATATATTATTCCCATTTGGGTACCCATTACATCATTTATTCACCTTGGATGCCTCCTTAGGTACCCCATATTATCCACCCCTAGGTATATATCATTACATCCCCCTTAAACATGTTTCATCCTCAAAACATGAGAGGAAGACATATAATAAGATCAATTAAGAAATTTAGTCAAATGATACCAGCACACGCATCCATCAATCCGAGTCGAATGTGAATACATGGTCTAGTTGCTTCCATGTTGCCTTGATCTTGATTTTGGTTCCTATAGTTGCATGATGTGGTTGTACTTCTTTGGTACCTCCCTGTATTGCTTGTAGTCCTCCCCACATCTCCATATGGCTTTCTTTAGTGGTGTCATCATGGTCCATAGTAGGTTTGTTGGTGCTCCCAACTTGTCCTTGATGGTTGTTGCTTCTAAAAGTGGTTTGGGTGGTGATATGCAACGACCTGAATGATGGGTACCTCTTTCTCTGAATTCATAACATTTGATTCCTTAGAATCATGTAGCTCCTTAGATTCTTCTTCTTGTAGATCCCCTTTCTGGGAATTTTGTTCATGGGATTCTATAGTATCCTCTTATGATTCCACTATAGACTCTTCATATGATGTGTCATGCGTAGTGATTAGGAGGCAGGCGAGACCTCCTAAACCCAACATCTCTAGAATTGAGAAGACTACACTGCATAACTTGAGACACAACCAAGAAATTAAAATCATCAAGGCGGACACGGGTAATGCAATGGTTGTGTTGGATGTTGATGAGTATAACATAAAAATGTTAGAACGCCTCACCTGTGGGAGCTATCACAAACTCAGTAAGGACCCAAGCAAGACAATCCAGAAAAAAGTCTCCAATGCAATTCTGAACTCCAGCCTAGATGAAGATTGGAAGGAGAAATTACTTCCCAAGGAAGGAACCGTTCCATGGATCTACGGGCTTCCTAAATTACACAAGAATGGGGTCCCTCTTCTTCCGATCGTAAACACAATTGGATCTCCCACGCACAAACTAGCCAAATACCTAGCTAACCTGCTCAGGCCTTTAGTTGGAAAAACGAATTCCTTTGTAAAAGATTCTACAAGTTGGGTCCAAGAAATTTGCAATGAGAGATTGGACGTAAATGAAACACTAATGAGTTTCGACATAGTCTCTCTATATAAAAAAATTCAAGTCGATGAATCCATTGAGACCATTAAAGACCCGACCAATGAAAACATTTCCAAACTCGTGGAAGTATGTTTAAAATCCACTTTCTTTACATTCCAAAAAGAATTCTCCGAACAAGTGGAAGGAGTCGCAATGGGTTGACCCCTCTCTCCAATAGTGGCCAATATTTACATGGAAATGTTTGAGAGACGTGTCCTAGAGCTATTCCCCCTCAAACCTAAAAGATGGAAATACTACGTTGATGACACAGATGTGGTGTGGCCACAGGGGAGAAACAACCTGAATCAATTTCTCGAACACCTTAATAACCATAACAATAACATTAAGTTCACCATGGAGATCGAAGAAAACAAAAGACTACCTTTTCTTGATGTCCTAGTCTCAAGAAAAGAAGATGGATCGATTTCACACCAGGTGTTTAGAAAAAAGACCCACACCGACAGGTATCTACATGGCAACTCACATCATTTCCCACCTCAAAAAGTCAGCGTGATCAATATCTTGGTAACAAGGGCCCTTAGGATCTCAGAAAAAGAACACATCAAAGAGGAAATTGATCATTTAGCAGAAGTATTTGAGGAAAACATATACATTGGTAAACAATTCAGGAAGATAGTGGCATCCTCCAAAAGACCTAGAAAGAATAAGACCAAAAACAATGAAGAGAACACCATTAGCAACAAAATATTCCTTCCTTACATAAAAGGCACCCGTGACAAGTTGGATAAAACCCTAAAAAGACACAAGATCCAAGTCTTCTTCACCCCTCCCAACACTATTAGAAATATGGTTGACTCCTTAAAAGATCCAATTGAACCTAAAACATACAAAGGTGTCTACGCAATCCCTTGTTCTTGTGGTAAGTTATACATAGGAGAAACTGAGAGATCCATGGAAACAAGATTTAAAGAACATAGCGTTGACCTGAGACACGACAGACACAAGAAGTCATCCCTCGCCAAACACCCACACGTAACTAGTCACCACATTTGTTTATAAAATGCTAAATTCATAGCTAGAGAGGATAACCTGATTAAAAGAAAAATAAGAGAGAAAATTGAGATCAACCTTAACCATAACTGCCTTAATAGGGACGATGGCGCTAAGATCAACGGTTCCTGGAAACCACTTCTTCATTCCCTGTAAACTAGAGAAATTTCAAGGATTAGCAACTAAACAAATTAAAGATAATTAAAACTTAAAACATCTAAGGAATAATCACCATTACCTGAAAATCAGAAATATCATTATTATTACTTAAGAATAATTATATAATAAAAAAAAATTAGTAAGTATTATTACTTAAGAATAATTATATAATATCGAGGAAAAAAAAGAATAATTATATAATAAAAGTTAATAATTAGTAAGTATTAATAAATCCATAATACTTAATATATTAATTAACTTTAAAATTATTAATAAATTTATTAATACTTAAAAAGTTAATAAATTAAGAATACTTACTATAAAAAATTAGTACATTTTTCTTAATTAGTAAGTATTAATACATTAATAATTATTAATTTATTAATAATTGTTAAGAATAATTATATATTTACTTAACAAATTAATAGATTAGGAATACTTAATAATGATTAGTAGGTATTCTTAAACCAGTAAGTATTAATAAATACTTAAGAAATTATTAATATAATATAATAATTTGTCTAGGCAGGCAGGTGCGGGGGGGATCATTTTCAATCTCGGAGGAAACAAAGTTGCAGATTTCTCTTGGGGATTAGGCATTAGAACAAACAATGAAGCCGAGTGGCTGGCTCTGTAACACTCCCTTGAAATCGCCTCCACACTCAACATTGGAAAACTACAGGTTTATGGAGATTCAAGGCACGTCATTCAATCTATGAGGCTTGGAACCAAAACAATAGGCTCTAAGAGTCAAAGAATTCGAAGCAGAATCAACTATCTTTCTCTCCCCAAAGACATTCAGTACTTTCATATCTTGAGAGAGAATAACTCCTTAGCAGATACCTCGGCAAATAAAGGAGCCTCTTTGAAAAGTGGCCAAGTCAAGCACAACAATGGCGTTTGTGGGTTTCTTTTTATTCCCTAATTTTTTCCCAATGTTAAATCACCCTTGGTTTTTTTGGTTTGTTCCCCATCGTGGGAGGCGGAATGGTCCTGCCCATGCAATTTCGTGGCTGACACGCCACCCCCCATGTGTTCTTCACATGGCTCTTCACTTGGCTCCGTTTATGTCTGTCAGTTCGCATGAACCAACATTTAATGTTCCTTGCCTACTTTGGTCTTTATCTCTCATAATAAACCGTGCTCCCATTCCACCCATTCTCTTCTTTGCGCTCGACCGACTCTCCTTTCTCGATCCTGAGCTCGACCCTTGGATGCTCTCAGACGTTGGTGCAACCATACATTCCCTAAATCCCTCACTTGTCTGCACTATGGACGGGGTTAAAGAAGCCATTTCAACTCTAAGCCAACTCACTATCGAGGTTAAGACGTATCTGTGCAGGACATATTCAGCCATATGCACCAGTATTCGACAGAATGAGGAATTGGCCGTTGAAAATAAATACATCCTCTCCCAGCTCTCTTGCCAGGACTCCAGGATGGATGATTTTGAGCGAAATCTCATCGAATTAATGGGTAAGGTGGACCTTATCAGGGAGGAAATTTATGTTTTAACAAGCAAATCACAATACAGTCATGTTCAGGATGCTCCTACTATCAATCAGGAAATGGTGGATGCTGCCTCGGTTCAACAACAAAACTTTGGATAACTTCTCTCTTTTCAATAGGTTCTCTTTGAATTATACTTTCTGAATGTTTTTTTGCCTGCTGCTATGAAAACAGTTTGTAAGGGTTTATCCCAATGCTATTAAAAGAAGCTACAGGAAGCATAGATGTAAAGCTTCCAAAGACATAAACATTTTCAAGTTCTGCATTTTTCCTCTTCCCGAAGCAGAAAACTAGTCTCAAATTTTGTAATGAATGGTTGTGCATAGCCTTTTCAACTATATATATATATCCCCTATTTCTGTTAAAAATATATATATATAATATAATAATTTGTAATTAATAAAACTTAATAATTATTAAGTAATATAAATTGATACTTATGAACAATTATATTAAAATAAACATTAAAATTAAAAACCTAAATAAATTAACTTCCTAATTTGTTAATTTAATCATCATGATTAATTTATTCAAAATCTAAAACTAAATTAAAATTAAAATTGAACATAACCTAAAATTATAAAACCTAAAAACCGACTCTCATCATACAAAAATTTACATCACACCATAAACTTATATAAATAAGATTCACATGCATCTCATTCTCCCTGAGGATTCAATGGTCTCCTGATGATGATCCTAGAGTAGGGAACGTCGAGATTAGATCTAGTTTAATACATCTACTTGCTTGGAAGTTTTGGTCATTTATCTTGTCTTATAGGTTCAAGCTTTGGAGATCAAGCTTGGAGCAAGCACTAGGACAGCCTATGTGTTGGAGGTAAGGTCTACCTCTTTCTCTTTCTTTCCACGTTTGAAGGTTCATGTGTATGCTTGATCTAGGAATTTAGTATCCCATTTGTTTCCTTTCTATTTTGGACTAGGTATTAAGGAGCCTTGTTAATTTCCATGAGAGAGTTTAACTATCCATAGGAATAATTCTCTAGATATTAAGGAGCCTTGTTAATTTCCATGAGAGATTTTAACTATCCATAGGAATAATTCTCTGTTACAGTTGTTGAACCAACAATTTGTGTGTAACCGCTTCAAACTATGTGTTATCATACCCATAAATTATTAATACCTTTCAATGTTGTTGGTTGGAAACTGGACTTTGTCTGCAACGGGATACTATTCCTTCTCACATGGACTAGTCTGATTCAGATGGTGGCAATGGCTTCTAGGCAATATTCTTCTGACTTTGAGCAATGATCTTAATTTTTTTTATTAATTTCGGCATCATACATTCATCATTCAATTACCACATCCATCAAACTAATCTTCAAGAAAACGCAAACTCCATTGATGCACAAACACACCAACAAACTCGAATGGTCTTAACCCAATCATCCTTCAGATTTACATATTTCAAAATTGTAGATTATTCAACTAAAAAATTATCAAAGATTACTTCCAAACAAAGAATCATACATAATGTTTTCTTTAGCAACCATACTATACGTATTTTTTCATCGTATTCCCGCAAAAGACAAATTTTCCACCAATTCTTTTTTTTTTAGAAATAATTTATATATTTACAAGAAAACATTTACAGCCACACCTACTCGATGATTTTGAACCAAGGTCTCCATATTAATACAATCCCTATCACCTCAGACTATACTCACACAAGTATTTTACCTTTTCTACGAACTCTTGTCACATTCCATGATATCATGCTTTGCTTATAGAATATTAATATTCTTACCTTGTGCTATAGGATGCAAGTTTAGAGTTCTCAAAAACTAATAGACCTCCCTCAATGATTTTGCACATTAACATCGATGGATGTTACATTGACTAAGAATAAAATAGTTGTGTGGTGAGGAATCTAGTATAAAATAGGGAAAATGATTCTTATTAATATTCTTACCTTGTGCTATAGGATGCAAGTTTAGAGTTGTCAAAAACTAATAGACCTCCCTCAATGATTTTGCACATTAACATCGATGGATGTTACATTGACTAAGAATAAAATAGTTGTGTGGTGAGGAATCTAGTATAAAATAGGGAAAATGATTCTAGGCATTTAGTTTTGGGACATACACATGGATAGATTATAGGTTGACTAATTTAGTATCAAATAGGACTAATTGTGACTAGTAGAAATTTATCTTGCCAACAATGCATGCAAGCACATTAAATATCCTTATGGCCAACAATAGAAGAATCACACATGTTGAATTCCAGTAAGCAGTAAATGTAAGCTAACATGTCTAAACCTACAAATTTATAAACTTGAAACCATTTGAGGCCCATGATCATGGTTGATATGATAATATTCCGATGCTTGATTGCTAAAATACTTTGCTTTCTTAATGATACAGGTTTTTGTATCTTATAAACTTTTCAAATATTATAGAATCGAATAACATTTTAAGTGAATGCCGAGTGAAAAACAATAATCCTGCACATTTTTTTAGATGAGTTGCACTCCAATTCCAAATGTTATTCAACTCTTCTGAACATGTATATGTTTTCATTTCATGCCTTGTGTGAATCATGCAAATATATATGAATCAAATCTCAAGACTCACCTTCAATCCAAATACACCTTCCCGTATAAGTTCATTGGGAGCAATAATGTTGAAAGCATTCTCCGGTACTAAACCTCCCTAAAACCCTTCATAATAGAAAAATATTAATTTAAGTCAATAGCCAAGGTTTCAGATTATAATACCCGAAAAGGAAAGCATAACTGAATTTATTCTATGCTAGACATGAATAGTAAGAATAATTTAACCAAAGCATTAGACAAATAGTACGGAGAGGGGGTTTTTCTGAAGATTATGAAAGAGCCAAATTTACAATAGCACAAAGAAAAAACAACACAAAAAACAAGAGAGATGCTTTTATTCGAAACAGGAAAAGAAAACCTTTGATTATTTATCTCCCATTGATTCTAAGACTTGCACAGCTACATACTTATATAGAGATTACATTGCATAGAAATATAATCATTGCTTTTACATGCCGTAAAATCAGCTGTAGGTTAATGTATAATTCTGCAAACTTATTTTATTCTTCACATGCATTAGCATGCAGTGAAGTTTGCTGCTAATTATTTAATAAACATATGCAACCTAAAATTAAAACAGACACTGTTAGTAATTCTGCACAGCATCAGTTATCAACATACTCCCCCTTGATGCTGAGAGGGCTCAGAATAAGATCTCTGAGTTTCAAAAACTGGGCCTTTGAGACTGCCTTAGTGAAGATGGCTGCTAGTTCTTTTTGAGTGTTGATGTATTTCAATTCAACTTGCTTCTTTTGCACCAAATATTGAATAAAATGATACTTTATGTCAAAATGTTTTGTCCTGCTATGGTGTATTGGATTCTTGGCCAATTTGATGGCACTCATATTATCACAAAAAAATACTATAAGTTGAATTTGTTTTTCTTCAATTTCTTCTAGAACTTTTCTAAGCCATAATGCTTGTGTGCCTGCTGAGGTGACTGCAACATATTCTGCTTTTGTAGAAGAAAGATAAACTATACTTTGCTTCTTTGAGCTCCAAGTGATCAAACAAGAACCAAAAGAAAAACAGTTACCGGATGTAGACTTTCGATCATCCAAACTACCTCCCCAATCAGATCACTAAATCCAACCAATTCAAAACTCTTAGAAGTATAGTAATGAATGCCAAAATTTAGAGTGCCTTGCACATACCTCAGAATTCTTTTAGTTGCATTCATATGCATTTCAGATGGCTTTTTCATATACCTAGAAACATGTGAAACTGAATAAGCAATATCAGGCCTTGTGTGTGTTAGAAACCTTAAGCTTCCAACAATACTTCTGTAAACTATCTCGTCAACCATTTCAGCACCATCATCTCTACACAACACAACTCCATGAGCAATTGGAGTAGGAGATGGTTTGTAATCAGCCATATCAAATTTCTTCAATGTATCCTTTGCATACTTTTTATGACAAACAAAAATTTCATCTTCACTTTGATACACTTCCATTCCAAGAAAATATTGCATGAGGTTTAAATCTTTCATCTCAAACTCACTCATAATAGCAAATTTGAATTCATCCTTCATCTTAGAACTGCTACCCATGTACAACAAATCATCAACATATAAACTGACAATAAGAATATCATTACCTTCTTGTTTATAGTAAAGGGTAGGTTCACTCTTACTTCTTTTGAAGTCGTTCTCTTGAAAATATCCATCAATCCTGGCACACCAGGCTCTTGGTGCTTGCTTTAGGCCATACAAATGCTTCTTCAACTTGTAGACTTGATGTTCTTTTCCTTGCACTTCGAAACCATGTGGATGTTCCACAAAGACTTCCTTTTCTAAGTACCCATTCAAGAAGGCACTTTTCACATCCATGTGATGAATGCTCCATTTCTTTTCTGCTGCCAGTGAAATCAACATTCTGATAGTCTCTTTTCTTGCTACAGGTGCAAAGGTTTCTTCATAATAAATGCCATACTTCTGTGTGAATCCCTTAGCAACTAACCTTGCTTTGTGTCTTTCAACAGTCCCATCATTGTTATACTTTGTCTTGTAGACCCATTTAGTACCAATTTGTTTCTTATCATGTGGAAGATCTGTAAGCTCCCAAGTATCATTCCTATGAATTGAATCTATCTCTTCTTGCATAGCTTGCACCCAAACCTCATTAGTAGAAGCTTCTTCAAAACTTGATGGTTCAAAATCAACTTGTGAAAATAAAGCAAAATTTACAGTCTCACCTCTTGGATTTTCTTCATGTGTCAGACTTGTACTTCTCTGATAAATTTCATTCAAGCTTCTCAACTTCCTTGCAGTACTTGGACTTGAATATGGAGAACTAGATGAGGGGCTACTTGGTGGATTTGTAGCATTTGGAACTGAAACATTAATGGGATTCTCATTATTAATATCATCAATAATATCACCATCCAAACCAGATTTTGACTTGTCAACATGGTCTTTTTGATGACCATAAACTCCCCCTTCATAAAAAATTACATCTCTTGACACAACAATGCAATTGGTGAGAGGATTATAAAACTTGTAAGCCTTACTTTGCTCACTATATCCAACAAAAATGCATGGTTCACTTTTGATCTAACATTTGTCTCTTTTGATCAGCTACATGAACAAAGGCTAAACAACCAAAAACTTTGAAATGATTAACATTAAGCTTTTTCTCATACCAAGATTCATAAGGAGTCATCATGTCAAGTGCACTAGTGGGACTTCTATTGAGAATGTACACTGATGTAGCAACTGCATCACCCCAAAAGGAATTGCTTAATCCTTTGGTATGTAACATAGTCCTTGCCATTTCCACCACTGTACGGTTCTTCCTTTCAGCTACCCCATTTTGTTGAGGTGTGTAAGCAGTGGTGAATTGTCTTCTAATGCCATTCATATCAGAAAAATTCTGAAATCCTCTTGAACAAAATTCTCCTCCACGATCAGTCCTTAAGCATTTTATTTTGTAACCACTTTCATTTTCTACAAGGGCTTTAAACCTCTTGAATGTATCAAATGCTTCACCCTTTCTCTTCAAAAAATAAACCCAACACATTCTTGAGTAATCATCAATAAAAGTAATGAAATATGATGACTTACCCAAACTTTTTGTCTGCATAGGACCACAAATATCATAATGAACTAGATGAAGTGGATAATGGGCCCTCCATGCCTTGCCTCTAGGAAATTTATCTCTTGCATGTTTTCCTTTAACACATCCTGCACAAACCTCCTTGTGCTCTTCAACCTTAGGAAAACCATCAACTAATTATTTTGATGTTAGAAGCTTCAAACTATGAAAATTCAAATGGGCATACCTGAGATGCCACAACCAACCTTTGTCCTCATATGCCATATTAGCAAGGTTGATGCTAGTTTCTCCAAACTTCAATGGGAACATCCGATTATTTGACATAGGCACAACTGTAACCACCCTATTGCCTTGATTCTTATCATAAATTATGCATTGTCTATCATCAAACACTACTCTGTAATTCTTTTCACACAGCTTCCCAACACTTAATAAATTATGCTTTAACTGTGGAGTGTAATAAACATCTTGACACTTTTCATACCTTCTTTTGTATGGACTGCCATATCTCCTTTTGCAGAAACCTCAAAGGTTTTTTCATCACCAAGTTTGATATTAGATTTGAAACTTTCATCCATTGCAGAGAAGAGCTTGCAATTTCCTGTCATGTGTTTAGAACAACCTGAATCTAAATACCAAACATCTTTAACTATATTTTCAGTTTTGCCATAAGATAAAAACAAATTATTTGGAGAAGCATCATCACCCTCTTGACCATAATTAACACTTTTGTTTTCTTTTAATCTGCAATCCCTTTCAAAATGACCATACCTTTGACATTGATAACACTGGATGTTTCTCTTATCAAATCTACCTCTACTTCTTCCTCTAAAAACACCTCTTCTTCCTCTATCTCCTCTTGAAAAAAATTGATTCTGAACTTTACCTTGGGCTTGGTTTCTTTTGGAGCTAGAACTAGCATCTTCTTTCTTTGTAATCTGTAGCTTTGTGGAAAAAGCTTTCTCATCACTTTCTGCAAATGAATCTATCACTCTGTCTTCATGAGAAATAAGAGATCCAACTAGGTGATCAAATTGAAGGTTAGTAAAATCCTTGCTTTCTTCAATGACTATAGAAACATGGTTCCATCTTGGTGTTAGAGACCTCAACACCTTTTTAATCACAACTTCTTTATCAATAGCTTCTCCTAGAGTAACCAATTTATTGACAACATCATTTACTCTTACACAATATTCACTCACCTTCTCACCTTCTTGCATCTTCAAATTCTCGAATTTTGTCCTTAGTGTTTGTAACTTGATAACTTTAACTTGATCACTACCTTGGTAAGCTTCATGCAGAGTCTTCTAGGCATTTTGAGTTGACTTTGCTCCTGCAATTCTTGGAAATAAGCTCTTATCTAGAGCTATTTGAATATGAAATAAAGCTTGGGCATTCTTCTCCTTGGCTTCTCTCTTAGTTGTTCTATCATTGGCTGTAAGGGTGTTCCAATCAGCTGGCTCTTCATAACTTGATTCTACAATCTCCCACAAATATTTTCCTGTCAAAAAGGTCATCATCTTGATGCACCAATAATCATAATCACTTCCATCAAATTCTAGAATGGGCAAAGAGTTAGAATTTGACATTATGAACTTAATCCAAACAAAATACCTGCTCTGATACCAAATGAAGATTATGAAAGAGCCAAATTTACAATAGCACAAAGAAAAAACAACACAGAAAACAAGAGAGATGCTTTTATTCAAAACAGGAAAAGAAAACCTTTGATTATTTATCTCCCATTGATTCTAAGACTTGCACAGCCACATACTTATATAGATATTACATTGCATAGAAATAGAAACATTACTTTTATATGCCGTAAAATCAGTTGTAGGTTAATGTACAAATCTGCAAACTTATTTTATTCTTCACATGCATTAGCATGCAGTGAAGTTTGTTGTTAATTATTTAATGAACATATGCAACTTAAAATTAAAACAGACACTGTCAGTAATTCTGCATAACATCAGTTATCAACATTTTCAAACATATAGGGTAATACTCAGAGCAAAAATATGTAGGATTTTATTTCAACCAACTCTACCCTCCCGAAAAAAAACAAAATAGAGATGATCCATAAATGTTTTGAGAGCAACTTACAACTACTTCAACACAATCTACAAGTGATTGTGGTACCACATTAACATTTACACTGTAGAACTTGACTCTGCACCAAGTCACAAAAACTGAATTCAGAAGTGATGGAAAGCATCTCAATTAAATTCCACAAGGAGTTTGATCAATGTGATTGAGCTCAAGCATGCAAGCACATAATCCTAAAAAATATTCCATACCAAATACGATAAAAATTAGACATACCTTGGATAGAATTCAACTGCAAGCCTCTCCAATGTAGGCTTTAAATGTATACACTTCCTGCACCATGTTTCCATCCTGGATAAAGAACCAAAAGGTTTATCAGTCATGGCCTAGAAACATTTTACAACGATAAATGTTCCTATACACCACTACATATCGCAACACAATTTTGCAGCTTAATTTTACAAAGAAAAAAATTACTCAATCTTTGAAATTTTACAAAAATTGGCATAATAAAAACTCGTCTTCCTATAAATATCACAAAGAATCCCATAGTACTTGCAAATTAACGAGACTTTCCATTCTAATCTTGTGGTCTATTATACTATTTGTGGAAAGGATCACTGACTCTTAAACTATGACAGAAAAATAGGTGAAGATGCCAAGTTGCCTGCAAATTTCCAACCCTGCTTTCATTTATTAATCACTATCTTAAGTAATGTGTTTAAAATGGAACACATGAACATGCAAAATATAAATACATTTATAAAAATAATGTACACAATTTTTATGTCCCCGTAGGGGATCATATATGTTTCATGGAGTCCCTATTATTTAGTCACCAGGTCTATAAATTTTTCATCCACTTTATAGTTCTTCAATAGTTTAAAATATATTTTATTTAACAAAATTTTAAAAAATTGAATTTTTTGAATTGTTATTGGTTGCAGATTATGATGTCATCCTCGTTTTTCCCTTCCTAGGAGGGGGCGGCAGGATGACATCACGTGGGGCACAGGGTTTCAACTTTCGTGTTATTGTCAGTCATTTAATGATTATTTATAAAAGTCACTTTAGCTAGCATTGAGCTGCTGTGCAATATTACTAATCTAGGGTTCTCAATCCTTAGTTATTATGGTTCGTGAGTTTTCCTTTCTTGATTTCATTGATGCCATCACTTATAGAGAGCCGAACAGACCCCCTAAATTTTATATAAAACCTACACCTTGGAAACAATTCGCTATGGTTTTGATAACTGTGCAGTGACAAGTTCATCTTTTTATGATATGGTATTGTGTATTTTATCCAAAGTTTTACAACCCAACAGAGATATCACTTTTTCATTTTCCCTGGGTTGATCTGGATGCATTTACTGACAGTTCTTCTGAATCACAACTCTGTCCGATGCTCTGACAACTCTGCATTGCTACCGTCCCTTAATTAAGTGGAAAGTTGCATGGCTCGATTAATCTGAGATCTTTGGCACTTGTTTTGAATTATGCTACAGTTCATGGTCTTGACACCTGTTATAAATTAAGGGCACTTGCACTGAGCTGCAGTCTCGCTCTTGCCACCTACTGGCCCATGTACTCAATCACTAGCTCTTGCCACGTACACGCCAATATCCCTCGAAAATGGAGAACTCCCAAAGAAGCATATATATATAATAAAAGTATAATCAGCTTGCTGGTTTCTTTCCAAAATAACTCGAACTATGTCAAACATAATTTTCCATGCCAAGTTCAAATCAAATTCCTCCTCGCTCTCCACCACAATTCCATCATCATTGGAAAGATTGTATTGCTTTTCATATTTTCCACCTTCATTCTGAACAGATGCATAGCCGTTAGAATCATAATTGGCAAGGGTTTGTGATGCTTGAGGCGCCTGATAGGATTTAACTGTATTAGTGCCAGGGACTTTCACATGTTTTGGCATCTTCGCCATGCACGTCACACTAGCAGAGGGAGCAATATCATAAGTTTATACTATCTTGGGGGCGAACTCATCCTCATCAAAAGGATCAATATAAGTCCTCCATACTTTTGCAAAATAGTGCACGACCATATTGATAGTATGTGGATAACTCTGGAGCAAGTTCTCCATGATGTTTTACCCTTTATCTCCAGAGCTCTGCTCATGCAATCAAGTGCTTCCACAAATTGGAAAAAATTAAGGGCATGAAAACCCTTCTTAAATAATACCTCAGCCTCCTCCTGCTCAAATATTTACATTTTGGATGCCTCATTGATCTATTTATAATGGTCTAGAGAAGGAAGATAATTGTTGCACGTGGGCACCTGCTATTCTTCATTCCCGTCTAGGGTTTCTATGAAGTAGGCAGCGCTTCATTTAAAGGAGTGACCTCCATAGCCATGACGTTTCAAATGCCTATTCGACTTGAATACGAGTATACGTTGGAGAGGCCAAATCCATTTGCTCCAGATCACAGTTGTATAATGTACCAACAAGCTTGTTCAAACTCTAAAAACTCAAAATACACAAAAACACCAAACGTTTTGAGATCCAAACGCTCACAGACGCAACCACACGACAAAATATTGAACCACAACATGTGTGAGTGAACAGAATGTGTTGAAAGCAAATCAGAGACCTCTCTCCGTAAAAAAAACAATTTTGGTTTGATCCAATGCAGTTCTGCCTGAACTCAGGCCACAAAGCTAAGACCAATTTTTCTCTTGTTGTTCATGATCATAACACGTCCACTGGCGCACTCTCCTAGACATATATTGGGCTAGACAAATATTGGATTAGTAGGTGCTTATGCCCCAAATATTAACAGTTTTTGCCATTTTAAATCAAGTAAGCTTCATAGTTTTCACCATTTTATGCTCCTCTTTAGACTCTTCAAAGGTACTTATAATACCCATCTTCAGTTTCTACTGTAGCTTAATGTATACATGAGTATTTTTGTGATCTTGTAATAGTTAGAGAGAATAGCAATTGGGATTACTTCCAGATCAGACGCTACATATATTTTTCGTCTTCCATTTATTCAATATTTTAGATGATTTTGTTTCTTGCTATATTATAATAGTATGGTTACTAATTGCTAGTTTTGAAACGATTACTTGATTTGGCCAATCAGATTACTTATGGTAGATGTGGACTTAGAAATGGGAACAAATAACAACGGCTATGGCAATGTGACAACTCCTACTCCAGGAGTATGATATAAATCATTTTGTTATATAAGTCATTTTGTTATTGCTATTGCTTTGAATCAACTCTTATTGAGCAAATTCATCATAATATGTGGTAGATGAAAGCGCGGCTCCATGAAATTAATGGAAACGATTTTCTTGAGGGTTTGGTCGTTTGTTGTTGGTCTTTTGGACACTAATTCTTGTGTGCTACTAAATCATACAACATTTGGTAACATTTTAACAACGTATGCAAAGTATATATATAGTTTCTCAACTTAAATTTTGAAATTTTGAGATTGTTTTTTCCATCATTTTGTTTACTTACTCATGGCAGTTGGATCTGCTGCGAGAGTCAATATATTAGGTTTCCATATTAACGATGTTTCATTTAGTTCATGATAATTTTTAACTTTGAAATTTTTTATTATCAAATACCACAACATTTTTCAGTTTTAAAACGAAATAAGAAAATATCTTAAACATTGCTATTCCATTTACCTTACTTACTTTACTTACGTGCATGCTTTCCACCTTTTTTACCAGACTTGACTTACTGCCTTCACCCTACCTAGTTGTGCCCCACCGAACCCGGCACCCAACACCTCACCTTTATTGAATGACTTAGACCTTTACTGCTTACTTCTGACTTACCTACGATTGAGACCTTGGCAGCTTTTCACTTGACTGCCTGACTTACCTTGGACTTACAGCAAACATCGGAAATAAGAAAATATCTTAAACAACATTTGGTTATTTAAAGATCATTCAATGCTGCACACGAAACAATTAAATGCCAAGAATGAAAGTCCAAAAATGTATCATTTGATTGCTTCGTTTTTGCAAGGGTTGCATCCATCAGCCCCTTTTTGTAGTTTATCTTTTTAATATCCTCGGTTTGAGTATACAACAATGAAGTAAGCATTTTTTTTCTTGTAGGAATTTTTTACAAATGTACACTTCATATAGGCTCAATAACCAAAACTCACAAGTAAAGAATGATGATAATATGCTAGCAGTAGCGGAGCAATATGCTAGCAATAGCGGAGCATTATCTTTATCGTAACTTGATCTGTTGATGAAAGAAGCGCCTTCCTGTTTGCTTTTTTGTCAAATATTACGGTTGCTAGGATCCAAAACAAATGGGAATGCATTGATTAAAGCTTATGAATCAAAACCTCCAGGCAAATCCCTACTTCTTACTCAGCAATTCTGATCGGGATAGGTGGGAGGTATGGAAACAGCCTATGACTGGACTATCGGGGTGAAATTCTAAACTCTATAAGAACCCCTCTATTCTTCCTATCACACATGAGGAATATTATATCATTTTTTAATTCCTTCGCATAAAGAATCACCATAACTAGAAGGGACTCAGCGATTTGGCTTAATAAAACCATCCCAGTTCAGTGATGGCCTATCATAGCGAGACACTCTTTGATGTTGTTCATAGGTATCCCACCTACGACAAGGATATGTACTCCATTGTGCAAGTATGTCGATAGTGGAAACATTATATCTTGGCGTGAATGAGAAGCCTACCAAGCTACATGTAGGAACTAGCTGGCGAATATATTTTAATTGGTTGGTGGGAGCCCGGGCCTCTAACGTCACGCCTGAGCATAACACTGGGCAACTATATGTTGACTGATGACTTTTTTGTGGTGGATCTTGGAGACACAAACACCATCTTGGGCATTCAATGCCTAGCTTTAAAACGAAATAAGAAAAAATCTTAAACAACATTTGGTTGTTTAAAAATAAACCTAATAGTTTATGTAAATGACAAATATCACAGAATTTGTCAGTTTTAAAATGAAATAAGAAAAAATAGTAAACAACATTTGGTTGTTTAGAAATAAACCTAATAGTTTCTTTGGCCCTCGAATTCGAATTAAATGAGTATTCACACCACATTGACTCATTCGACATCTGTCTTGTACTGGCTTTACGAGTGGCACCAAAATGCGGTTGTTGTTGGAAGTGTTAGAGACATTATCCAAATGCATATTTCCTATGATATAATCTATCTAATCATATGTTTGAATTTAAGATTGTAAAATCCATTAACATTAGATTGGAAAGTCAATTAATCGTAAAAATCACTTCATATTAATTTGACTTTTTATCAAATCAGATCCGTAAGATAGCTAGTTGTTAACAATTGCTTTGGGTAAAAATCACTTCATACTAATTTGACTTTTTATTAAATCAGTGAATCTATAAGATAGTTAGCTGTTAACAATTCTTGAAAGCAATTGCGGGAACATTGCCACCTCGTGGCTCTTGTTTAATTGTTGGTTTGTCAATATTAATATATGATAAGCTGACCCTGTGTTAGTAATGGAAAGGCCAACGCCATTAAATCTTGTCACAGGATATGCCACATTGATCATATACATTACAATATATAAGACAATATCAAACATATTCTCATCAGACAATATCAAAGTAGACGGTCAGCAGAAAAGCACAAATTCATTTGTTTGTTCGAAAATATTGGTTGGTTCCTCCCATATAGTTAAACATTGTCCACCAAAATGCTTCCATTAGACGCAGTTCGGCATGCGTCCAACCCTAGCATATAGTTTTTATTACTTTCATCATAAATAAAAACCCTAGGATATGGTTTTTATTACTTACATAACCTTAAAATCCATGAGAAAGGGGTGGCACATACTTAAAATACAAGATTCTTGAGTGCATATTAAATGCAAGATGCTGAAAATTAGACATGGATAAATGTTGTTCTAATTTGACTTAACTGTGAAAACTATTCACCTTGTTACATCCTTTCACAAGAATTTTAAAAAGAAAAAGCCATGCCCAGATAATATAATCTTGATATGATAAATAAAAATGGATTCATGGTTTGTTTGTTATGAATAAAAACCATCCATGGATCATAGTTAAGTTGGTGATAATTGAGAAACATAATCCAAGAAGGAAGTATGAAATTAGTTTTAAGTATTAGCTTCCTCTCCAGTTTGAAAATGTAATACTAATCATACTATAGACTTAAAATTTGAAAGCTCAATCACTTTCTACATGCATAGGAATATAGTTTTATTATTTTTAAATCTATAACCACAAAATCCAAGAAAAAGTAAGGGGATCATTGTTGCACACTGCAAAAACAATGGGTACTAGATATATGCTCTGACTATATAATTGTATCATCTAGTTAAACAGATTACAACATATCTAAATATAAAAATGATTCAAGAGACTACTGCCTAATTCCCCAAACAAGGCTAGTTCACTAATGAGGTGGAGGGAGTGTTAATTGTTCATCGTGATCCCGTTCTTGTTGCGGTCTGCCACCCCACCCACATGGTCTTAGTTTTACAGGGATGAGCAAGTCTTAGGTAGTTTTGGTGGAATGGATACTCCTCAGAAAGAAGTCGACAAGCTTAAGGAATAGTTACCCCTTAGGGAATATTTATTAATTCACTTCCAATATGTATTTGTAATTCTTATTCAAATGTTATCATCTATTCTCAATTCGTGAGACCATGTTACAATCCATTTTTAAACAGAATTGATCTATGATACACCAATCCTATTATTGAATCTCCCAATTCAGTGAAATTATCATCGTTTGAAGTAGTTTCTATAGTATATAGTTATACCCTCTCTTACTCGATGCGAATGTGTAATACCCCAATTCATAAGTCAATTCTCCTGCATGGACCACACCCTTGGCTTAAATTGATGATGGCCCCATGGGGATTGACCTTATGAACATTGAATGGCAAACAAGCTTCATGGGAAATCCAGATAAATTGTTTCAGATTCGAACAATCTACAAAAAGGAAGTATTGGTGTTACCACTCAATTATGCCAGGATCTTAATGTTGTTGGGCTTCCACTAGGATTTGATCGAATTGCTCCTCGGAGGTGATGGGTTCGAGCTCCATTGAGGTTGGCATATCCACATCTTGTCGGTACAAGGCTGGAAACTTCCTCATTGTTCTTCCAGAACTCGGTCCTCATATTTTTTTTGAGCCTCTTTCATAGTACAAAGCCAAATCCAAACACATCATTTCTTGATAATGACTGATCATAATGGATCTTGCTTTCAATATTATTCCCAAAACAAGTGGTTGAGAGGTGCATTTCTCATGTGCAGCTAGGGTTCCATTACTTGCCACTGAGCCTCTCAAGATTAAAATCACTATTTGAAGCCAAACAAATGCATAGAACGCCATACACAAAGAGAGAGAAAAAATGAAAGTTTCACATATAGCTTACTGATTCATGGGATAAATATACATTTCAGAAGCCATATTTCTCTAATTTCACATCTCCATGTCCCTGGAAAGACTCAGTAAGATATATGCGCCCTTTCAAAATTTATAATGCTCCCTCTTGGTGATGAAATTCCTCCAGATCATATCTATTGTAGTTTACTTTTGAAAAATGCCCTATTTTCCCTCCAAATCTATTTTCTAATTTATCCATTTTTCCAGCTCATTCACTTTTCCCTCTTTTATCTTTTTTTTTTAATTTAGTTTCCCTCTCTTTTGTTTTATTGTTTTTAAAAATTTGTTAATATTAATATTAATATATTACATATATTAACTATATAATATATTAATATATTACATATATTAACTATATAATATATTAATATATTAATATATTTAATATATTTAATAACTATATAATATATTAATAATATATTAGTTAATATCGGTAAGATTGCAAAGATAGTTGTAGAATGATATTAATATTCATTCAGAATAGTTATATTATATTTTTAGCTTTAAGACGCTTTGCAGCGACTAGGGTTCAGGGAGACTGAGAGAATCAATGGAGACATCCGGGGGGGACACCCCCACAGATCACCCACGAAGTCAAGGCTTTTAGGAAGCTCATCAAAGCACAAGGGAAGAAGGTTTTTGCGGCCCAACAATTGAAGTTTGTGAAGACGCTTGAGTCCATTCCGTAGGTTCCATTTCCCGATGGGATCTCTAAGAATTTTTCCCTCTCCTTGGTGGAGAAGGGTTTGATCGAACGATTTTTCGGGTCTATGGTTGTCACCCAGATCTGTGGAGTCATGGTTTCAGAAAAATTGGGAACCATTGATGCAATGAGAAATAGGAATTTTCTTTGTTGGAAAGGGTTTTTTTATCTTTCATTTTGCAAAAAAATGAGATCGTCACTTGAACTTTAGGAATGGACCTTATTTCATGGGGCCGAGAGGGCTCTACCTAAACAAGTGGAATCTTGAATTTGACCCAATCGAATATGTTCCCTCGGCAATCCAAATTTGGGTTCGTTTTCCCCACCTACTGATCCATTGCTGGAATACGAAAGCTTTGAAGGCTATTGAGAATACCCTAGGGAAATACATTGATAGGGAAAAACCAAAAGATCAATTCTAGTGTGCAAGGATTTGTGTAGAAGTAGACCTGGAGGTTGGGCTTCCGGAGGCCATTAAATTGAAACTGAACTCTTGGGAACATATTAAGGAATTGGATTATGAACAAATCCCATTCAAATGCAGGATCTGTCATGAATATGGTCATTTTGTAAAAGATTGCAAACAAGCTCCTCCTCCTTCGCCAGATCCAGTGCAGCAAGACCAATAGATGGCAATATCAATAGGAATCGAGGCCAAACAAGGGGGAAATGGTGGCAATCCTGGACCCAAGAGGATTCTGAATGGGGGTGGAAGCCCACAGACAGAACAGGAAAAAAAAAAAAAGCAGCTCCAACATATTCGAAATCCTAGAAAATGTAGAAGAAGAAAGAGCAATTGAATATGTTCAGACTACATATCAAACGAAAGAAGGTCATAGGGATCAGGCTCGAAGGAAACTGGAAACTCTAAGCAATATCAGTCCAAACTAGAGAGGAATAGAGACACTAAACGAAGCTCTGAAAAAATCCCACTAATAGAAGATCCCATGGTTAAATTAGTCATATTTTTTTATCCCACAACTAAATTAATTATTTATTTTAGTCATTTTTTGTTGTGATCACTTAAAATTGTTCAAATTTGGTCATATTCCACTTAAAAACTCTATGGTGACCAATGTTTTTGGTGTTTTAGTCATTTATTTCGCATGGTGACCAACTTTTTTGGTCACATGGTCATTTATCACCCATTTTTCTACTAGTGAATATTTAAAAATTTAAAAAGTTTCACATCAACCTGTGTGATAGCAATTTTTTGGCCAAATTAACATGGATGAAAATATGCTTGCAACGAAGGCTAATAGAAACAAGAATATTCTCCTTTTGAATACATCCATGAACTTTCAATATAGAAAATAGACTCTTATGTCCCACTTGATCTTTGTACTTGGCATGAGACCATTTTTCTAAAAGGACTTGTTCAATGTCTTCATCAAAAAGTGCTTTCATCTTAGTAGAGTCAAATGAGCACCACCATACCTTAGCACCATCTTTGAAATAAGAGTCAATTAAAATTCTACACAAGATTTTCCATCTTGACTTGTAGTATTTTAAGCATTCTTCAATGTTAAAACCATCATCTTTTCCGTGAAATACCTCTTGTTTTCCATATCCTCAAAAGTAGAATTAGGTTTGAAAAAATTCACTTCCTTCTTGTTGCAATTGGGGTTTTGAGCAAAAAAATTAAAATGAGCTTAACTCAATCAATATTGCTTAGAATATCTATTATAACTTGTTTCTGGAACTAGAAAATCCACTCTACATTTGCTATCATGAGTGGAAAAGAAATCTTAGCACCCTGCTAGAAGATATTCACTCCACAAACCTCACAGTCTACACCAAAATGATGAAAAATAGTTGATTTAAAATCAGTGATATCTCCACTCTTCGGACTCCTAATGAGATTATTTGTTTTTGAAATTGTGTATTTTTGTGAGAGGAATTCAGATCTGCAATTTGTTTCTTTTGAATCTAAACAAAAATTTTCATAAATTGATTTGAAAGTCGTCACCTAATTTTGAGCCAAAAAAATTAAAATGAGCATAACTCAGTCATTATTGCTCATAATTTGTATTATAATATGTTTTCGGAACTTGAATAGCCACTTTGCATCTATTTATAAAGGCATAACATAAATATGGGTACCTTGTCAGAAGATATTTGCTTCTCATTCTTCGTGGTCGTCACCGAAATTATGAAAAATAGTTGATTTTAAATTAGCGAGATCTCCACTTTCCAGACTCTAGATGAGATGATTTTTTTTTAAATTGTGTATTTTTGCAAGAGGAATTCAAATATGCAATTTGTTTCATTTGAATCTGCACATAAAGTTTTAGAAATTGATCTGAAATTCGCTGCCCAATTTTACCCCTTTTTTTCAAAAAAGAAGAAAAGAATTTCCACTTTGTGCTAAGGAAAGAGCTTTGATACCACTCGTAGTAATCCTTAACCTAGAAATTGAATCATAACAAATATATAGAACCCTTATATTTAATAAATAACCAAAATACATTCACCATAAGAATAACACCAAGATATCAAGAAACCCATAAAACACATATTTCATTAAGATTGAAAACATTTTATTCCGAAGACATCACAAAAGTTGAGTTTTTTAGCTATTTTAGAATTCTAGATCCACTATTTAATTCCAAATTTAATGAAATATGTGTTATAAGGTAAGGTAACACCATCAAATACTCATTAAGGAAAGAATCACTCCACAAGACATGTTCATACAATAATAATCCTCAGCATGACTAATACAATGATACTCATGTGTATATATTCTTTCTCATAAGTATTCCTTAGGGGATTATGCCATATTATTATATTATTTTCTCTAATCAACCCCAATCACCTAGTGGACCATATTCCATATGTGTGGCCACATTATATTAATTATTCTCATTGGGTACACATACATATATTATTCCCATTTGGATACCCATTACATCATGTATTCCCCTTGGATACCTCCCCATATACCCCATATTATCCTCCCCTATGTATATAACAAGTTCTAATAGAGACTCAAGCGATTGAAAAAATAAAGACAACAAGGTTTGCGAAATGGGGGGATTTCAAAACAGTTTTGATTGAAACCCAAGTGATTCGTAAAACATAAAAGGAGGATATCTAGATTTGGAGATCCAAAGTGTAGTGCTCCTCCATGTTCTTCCTTTAATCAACGAACTATCATTGCAACCACAAGCTCTTGGTAGTACTTTGATGGGGTTCATTTCCCACTTTCATGAATGACTAAGTCATGTCCGAGGCCACTTCCTTAGCCATTGCTAAATGAACAGTTTGGAGGTCTCCTCCCATTTCCACCTTTTTTTCCCATGTCCACCCTTTTACCACCCCTCCTACCTCCACCATGGATCTACACATGAGATGAGTCTCCTAGGACAAGTGCTACTAAAATAGGCTTTTCCATTGGTGAATTTGCATCCCAACCGAATCCTACTCCTTCTATCCTTGCATCCTTTCCTACCTCTCTCGCATCCTTTACCTTTGTCTTTGCCTTAATATATGCTATCAGGTTCCCATCTTAATCTACCTTTATTTATGCTAGTGGTTCCTTTGCTCTTGGTTTTAGTCACTTAGACAATGTGCAAGTGGATAAACCCTAGGATGCCGACCCTACATGCAAGTGGAAGAATAAGTTAAATCCTCACTATTGGCTTCAACCTTTGGTGTTTCCTTCCCACTCATAATATGTCACCCTTGAGACGTAAAAAAAAAATGGTTGTGTCAAAGACATTATGTATTTATTATCTCAAACATATGTCTCAAAACGACCCCTACCTTGTGTAGTAGTGACTATATCATTATTATTCAACTTGAAAGTATTGAACACTATTTCAAGTGCGTGTTTAACACAAATCCTAAGCTACACAAATCTTCCCATATATTTTAACGTGAATGATAAATATCATGTTGTACGTTGTGCTACACATTAGCTTTCTAGATAGTGAAATAAGTCTTTCATAAATTCTTAAACATGTTTTTAATAAATATTTTGATTATAGTTTTATTTTAAAGTTAAATGGTTTAGCATTGAATAAAATTGAAATAAGTTATAAATAAAGTATATATTTATATATTTTATTTATTAAATTTTGTATTTATTATATATATAGATGTATTTTAATTTTGTTTTTAATAAATATTAAGAGGGATTAAATTTTTTTACATGTAATTTTTTTTTTTCCACTGAAAAATTTAACTTACTATTAATACTGCGAAATAGTAAATGAGACTAACTGTCACATGAGTACATAGGGTATAAACCTGTCCAGACAAATACCAGTGTTTTCCGTCACATGGACAGCAAATACATGCCCAAATAAAAGTGTCAACTATGAGCCCAATTATGGCCAGTATAACCAGTTCCTCAAACCACGTAAGTATCCAAGGACAAAACAGGGGAAATCCCTGTAGAATAACATCATATATGTCTCCGCATATTACATGAAATAATTAACAAAATACAAAATGTCTTAAAATTTTCACCCGGCCGGAAAAAACAATGACGGAAACAGGATATAGAAATCCTTCCATGCAGTCCCAGCAGCATACATGACAAGTTCAATAGTGCCCATAAGTCCGAAACATAACAACTAAAATAGATATGTATAAATATAGCTGCAAAAAGGGTTATATCAGGAAACCCAACGAGGAGTTGGTGGCTATAGCAAATTACAGACCTGCACATAGTAATATCAGTCGCAAAAAACATAAGATAATACCGCATAAAATCCAAAAATAAACTATATGATCAGTCTAATAATGAAGACAATAGCATCATGTCCAATGTAAGTGATATGAACCATGGGAAAAGAGAAGTTCCTCCCGCCATTCCTGCCACAAAATGATCCCCGCCTGAGAGGTCAAAGCCCGCTTGGAGAGCATATCAGCCTCCGTATTCACCTCTCTGTAAATATGGGAAAAATGTGTGTGTTCAAATTCGAGAATTAACTTCTGAGCCACATCCATCCAATGTGAAAGGAGCAGAACATTGAGTGGTATGTTGCCATTTTCCCATGAAATGATAGACAAAGAGTCACCCAAAACCACGAGTGAAGATATCTGCCGGGAGCGAGCAAAATATAGCAAGAGCCAAAGGGCGCATAACTCACTGCGAGTATTGGAGCCAATTCCCAAATTGAGCCAAATACGAAAAAAACAAGTGTTGGAAATGTGTAATAAAGCACTAGCCCCACTTATTCCAGTCCCCCCCACAGCGTCCCCATGAAAAAAACCACATGGGTACATCAAGACCGGAGGAGCCAAACGCCAACTCTTGTTCAAAACTTTCCTACCAACTTCAAATCCATGAAGAGAAGTATATTCCTTGAAAGCATCCAAAGTTCGACAACAAATCCAATCCCGAAGAGGCACAGAATCCTCAAATATTCGAGAATTTCGAGCCTTCCAAACTTCCCAGATCATGAAACAAGGGAGTTCAACACACGTATTGGAATGTCGGAACCATGAATCCAGACAGTCACTAAGAGTGGAAGGGCTCTAGACGATTTGAAAACCAGAGAGAGATGAAATTTGTTTCCAAAGCCCCTGTATGAATGTATAGGAGGAGAAGAGATGGTCAACTGTTTCCTCCTGTATGCAACATAGAGGACACCATCCAGGGCCATTGAAGCCCCGATGACATAAATTGTCCCATGTAAGTATTTTGTTGCAAAGTGCCAGCCAAATGAAACATTTTATTTTTAGCGGAAGTGCCGGTTTCCAAACAGTTTTGTGCCACCAATTAGTCTCAGGTTGTATACCTGCAAACAATGAATCATATGCCATTTTTGCATAAACAGTGCCATGAGCCACATCCCACGACCAAGCTACTCTGTCAGGTGTCTCAGATAATTGAATATTGGATTGGCAAATAAGTCTGATATAGTCTGCCCATTCATTCCCCATTTTACCATTTAGTCCCAGCTGAGGAGCCAAGATCCACATTGAATGCCCATCCTTATATTGGCCAGTCGCATGTGCAAGTGTGCAAAATTTTTTTGCCCTGAGATGTGCCCTTAATTCCGGAGACAAGATGTGTGCAGTGGGTCCCCCTAAAATAGGATCAAGTCCCAGCCTTAGGTCACGACCATTACCAGGAATCCAAGTTATCCATTGAGCTATAACATTGAATGAACCCATCAATCCATTCCAAATATTCGAGACACCGATAGTAGCCGGATGACCCTTACGAAACCAATTAGCAACTGTAGAATTTTTCAAGTACTTGGCTCTGATAATCTTCCCCCAAAAAGAATTGTCAAAAAGTACATGCCATAAACTTTTTGCATGTAGTGCCGAGACGAAATGATCCAGGTCTTTTATATTCCAGCCTCCCAAAACCCAGGGTCGGGCCAGCAATGACCATTTTATAAGGTGTAATTTTTCCTGTACCCCTCCTCCAGACCATAAGAAACTGAAAATCTTCCTTCGTATAAGTCTAAGGACGGATCTTGGAGTTTTACAGAGTGAAAACCTGTAGACCCCCAAATTCTGGAGAACCTCTTTTGCTAGTGTAAGTCTGCCACCTATGGATAAGTGTCGTAAAATCCAATGGCCAATACGATTTTCAAACCTTCTAACAAGCCAGGACCAGTCATTCGAAAGATAATTCGAAGGCTTAATGAAAAACCCCAGATACTTCATTCCTTCAGTCATTTCTTTGAATTTAAGAGGTAAAATCGAACTAATCGACTGTTCCACATCAGCCTGCAGGGAATTTTTCAAAAAGTGTGACTTAATATAACTGATGATCATACCAATTACCGAGCAGAAAATATCCAGTATCTTCTTATACTGAAACCACTCCGCAAGGATGCCCAAGAAAAATAGCATAACATTGTCCACAAAAAGAGAATGTGTAACAGATATATCTTTTGTAATCTTGATGCCAACAATCTGTCCCTCCCTTTTTTCCTTATGTATAGTGAGACTCAGTCCTTCTATGACCAATAGGAAAAGTAGAGGAGAGAGGGGGCACCCCTGACGAAGACCCTTGGAGGCTTTAAAGTAGTCCGATGGTTGTCCATTTATGAGTACAACAAAATTTACCGATGAAACACAAGCCATTATCCATTTCATCACCTTCCATGGCAGACCGATCTGAATCAGAATTAACCTTAGAAGATTCCAATCAACCCGATCATAAGCTTTCACTAAGTCCAATTGTAGAATAAGTGCATCAAGCCTCTTCTGTTTTATATTGTGAAAAAATTCTTGTGTCACCCCCACAGCATCATGAATCTGGCAACCCTGCAAAAATCCATACTGTTCCATAGAGATGTGCCTTGAAAGGACCGGTTTGATCCGATCTGCAATAATCTTGGAAATTATCTTATATACTAAATTACAAAGAGAAATGGGCCTGAACTCATTAAAATTTTCTGGGTGGGATGATTTTGGAATGAGAGCCAGATATGTAGAATTAAGAGCCCCAGAGACAAGTCCCAATTTCCAAGATTCATCCATGGCATCCCGGAGGTCTTCCCCCATGATGTCAAAAAAATGTAGAAAAAGTTCCACGTCTACCCATCCGGTCCGGGAGATTTATCCTTTGCAAAGCCCCGCAAGGTGCTTTCCACATCCAATATTGTTACTTCCTCAAAAATACTGTCCCCCTCCATTTCATTAAACATCCGAGGGTATTCCTTGATAATCTTGAATTGTTCCGTCAATGTTGTATTTTTGGGGTCACTATAGTACTCCTGAAAATGACGAGTTGCCTCATCCATCAATTCCACATCCCCCCTGATCCCCCGACCAGAGTGATTATTAAGATCCCAAATTGTATTCTGGATCCTCCGAGAATCTGCAAAATGGTGAAAAAAAATTGTGTTCAAATCCCCAGCTTTGAGCTAGATGGCTCGGCTCTTTAATCGCCATGTTTCCTCCTGTATGAGTAGTATATTCAATTTCCTACTCTCCATTATAGAGAGTTTTGCACGGTCCATATGTGAAAGACCAGATCTCATAGACCGATGCATCAATGTACTGATATCCTTCTCAATCTCAGTGAGTTCTGCACACAACATCGTTTTTTTTTATTTTTTTCCCATATAATAGTATAGTCTTTAATGGACTTTAATTTCACCGCAAGCTTGTCCATCGTAGATCTCTCCCCCGATACATCTATGTGCAACCAGTTTGTTCTCACACCCGAAATGTAATCATCATCAGTTAGCCATGTGGAGTTGAATTTTAAATGGAAATAGTGATGAGAGGCTTCAGCATCAAATTGAAATATGATGGGGAGATGATCACTTATGTGTATTTGTTGAATCCAAGACCTGTAATTCTGAAAACAGTTTAATAGTGATTTCGATATTAAAAATCGATCAATGCGTTTCTGGATCAAATTCCCATCCTTCCTACCATTAGACCGGGTTGGGGCCATTGGCCTCGGAGCAACATCAATCAGTGAAAATTTTGAAAAGAGGTTCATGAAATATAAGCCCAAGGGATCCCTCCTTGCAGTATTTCCCCAAAATTCCTCATCCCCCCAAGTGAAATTCAAATCCCCAGCCAGAACCAAATTTTCCAATTCCAGCAAATGACCCGAAACAACCAGGTCCCAGAAAGCCACCCTATCACAATAAGGGCCATATCAATTTACAATATTTATGTTTTTTTCCGATCCTCTGAAATTACCAGACATTAAAATACCCAAAGAGATAATAGATGGATTTAGCCTCAGAACCATTGGGTTCCAAGCAGCCAAGAGACCACCAGAAAGGCCAACAGCATCCACAGTGCACATCATCCAACCTGGTTTAATTTTGTTAAAGAAAATATATGGGCCTTCTCCCCACAAACCATAGTTTCCTGGAGGAGGACCAAATCAGGATTGATAATATGTAGAACATGTTTGAGGGCCAATTGTTTAGGCAGACCCCCCACACCCCGGATATTTTGTGAGAAAAATATCATTTTCTAACCCTGGCAAGGGATTTAATTCCTCTAAGAGCCCGGGTATCAAGAGAGTTGGGGGTATCCACGATACAACGGTTGACCTACATCCCCACAGGAGTGACCTTCTTATTCTTCCTTGCACTTCTCGTCTTTAATGGAGAGAAATTCGGAGCCAAACCACCCCTATGTGCCCCCTTTTGGACACATTGATCACCCAGAGTTTTTGGAGGATTCTCAGTAGTGTTTTTTACATTGACCACCGCCGGCTCAAAGGTCTTCTGAGCCGTGGAATCCCCCAAATCCTCATTAGGCAGATCATTTACAACTAACACCCGATTCTTGTAAAAAATTGGTATGGGCGTCCTTTTTACCATTTCTGAGTATGAAGGAATATGAATAATTTTATCTAGTGTTTCCGAATCCCCAGCGGGCCTCAAAGGGGGACAATTTGAGCCCGACGGATCCACAGGTATATATTCATTAGCTCCTGCCATCAGTATGTCAGGGTCGGAAGAAAGTAGCTCGGGGTCCATTAAATCATTACCCCCCATCAACAATATATTAGGACCGGAAATAGGCAGCTCAGAATCAGTGGATATAAGGATAGTCGGGGAAGGGGATAAGGGAAGGCCGGGGAAGACAGACAGAACCAGAGAGGAGACAGATGGGATAATAGGTGTTGACCTCATAATCGGGGGCTCATTCTCAGAGGCGGGGTCATCGTTCTCAAACGAATCATTGGACACTTTCTCAGACCCAGTGTTGTTTGATAGTAGAGGAGTGTCTTGTCGACGGCCCATATAATTTCCATTATTTAAATCTAGAGAATTTATAAAGGAGATATCCAATGCATTTAACGAGTGGTAGAAAGATGGGTCTTGTTTTTCCAACTTATAGATTAACGCCGAGTCTGGAGCAGAAGGGTGGGGAACCCTGTTGGAGAAGCCATCCAGCATACCCGAAGCATCCAATCCCTTATCGCTACCATCATCCGAGGACCAGTAAGGTCCCCCCTTATTTGGACGACCGGAAGATGAGTTCTCCTTACATTGACGCCACAAATGTCCCACCTGCTTACAACTTGAACAACGGAAAGGGATGCCCCAATAGTCAATGATCTGAGTGAGCTTTCGGCCATGCCAATTGATGTGAAGAACATCAATAAGACCCAACGATATATCCACCTCAACAAGTACCCGACCAATACGACGATCGAAACCAGCAAGATGTTCCTCATCCACATGAAGAAAATGACCAATGCTGTTACCAATGGCTTCAAAAGTCTCACGGTTCCAGAGTGCCAGCGGAAGCCCCGGAAGAAGCACCCACAAATGTCGCAGACGCTGTGTCCGGGTCAAAGTCTGTTTGCCATTTCTGGAGCATTAGGCTACCCGCACCATAAAGCCACAGTTTATTCAGAATGGTGGTATAATGTGCTTCTTGTTCGAACTTAAAACCATACCAACCACAAGCCATGGAAAATACCTGGGGAGTGTAGTTTAAAATGGGATTCCACTTTTCTTTAACCCATTTTATAATGTCCTTGCGATTCATAGCATGGTATGAGAACTTTCCCACCAGCACCGTCATGTTGAACTCCACGAGTTCTTCCAGACCAATGTCTCTGCCCACCATCAGCCAGACTTCTCCAGGTCTGCAATAATACTTTTCTTTCAGTCGCCGAGCAGAGCGAGAGGATGGCAATGGTTTTCCTCTGTTTTCCAGATGCAGCGCCACCCGAGCATTGCCAACTGATGGGTCCGAACCAGAAGTGTCAACAGGTGCCCCCCCCACCCCATGGTCAAAAGTCCCTTTGTCGCCTTGGCACGTGGAGCCACATGTCTCATGCTGGAACTATGAGCTTGGTTCCCCTTCAGCTGGTTTTTGAAGAAACCATCCGGTTTGAATAAACCGGCCTCCTCAATCATGTAATCCGAAATGTTCAGATTATTGTCCGCCGGGACGACTATTTTCGGCATGTTTTCACCCATTCCGATAGTCCAAAAACCACAAAACAGGGTTTTCTGTATACTCAAGTTCAGGTAGTTGAAATCCGGAATAAACCCCTGACAGTTTAGAAAACCCCAAAATAATATGCACCCAACCAACTCACGGAACCCCGGAGTATAAGGGCATCATTCCTTGTTTGTGCCACTTGCTACAAAAAACAAGAAACCCTAAAAATTTTAATTGAAAACTATAACCTGACAGGGATGTGGTCCAGTAGTCGCTGTTTAGACTATGTCGGCGCCAACTGCCATGAGTTTCAACCGTTTTGTGTGAGTTCCGGCAGCTCGCAGATGAAGAAACCCTCACCGTTTACCAAAATCGCCATTGTAGAAACCCTCGCCCTCACTCCTGCCTCTTTCATGTAGCTTGTAAATTTTTATATAAACATAAACATGATAGGGAGATTTCAACCTAATCACTATTTGAGGCGAATTAGTTTTGTACCAATAAATTTCACAATCACACCTTCATTTTATGTGTGAACTCATTGTGGGGACATTTCATGTTATATATTTTTCTAAAGTGGAGAGGCGTGGTCACAAGGGAGCCGTCCAAACAATTGTTTGTCGGTATATTGGCTGATATAAACAATATTATAGCTTTTGTGTATACTCACAAATGACCAACTTGTTTATTTAATGTACATTATGCTTACGTCATGGCATTACTTCTCCATTTTTATGTGTACAACTACCCACACTGCACTATTTCCATTTTTAAAAAGTGGAGAATTCTATATTTCCATGGATAAGTCAAGTGTCGACAAAGTCGACCATGAGAGTTACATAAATCCAATTGCAATTTTATATTTGGAGTTTATGTTTGTCTGGTAGATTCAATGACCATGGTCGAAATAACATGGATGTGAAACGTTTTAAATCCCTTTAATACTATCTATATATATATATGAGAGTGAGTGTCTAATGATTTGACAATACCTCAGTCCCACTCCATTAGCTCGATGGAAAACTAAGTCAAAATTTTATTAAGATTTTGAGCGACATTCTTATCTTACTCAAATCTTAATAGTGTAAGCGAAGACAAAAATTACTCAAATTTTAATAGTGTAAGTGAAGACAAAAATTGATTATTTTCAAGAATCTTAGACTAAAATTGAATATTTTCTAGCTTGAAAGAGTAATTAAAAAAATATCTTATAGGCACTTGTCATTTACTAAGGATAAGAAGTATTATTAGTTATATTTTCAATAATTTATTAGTGTCCTAGGGACGACACAGGGTGTTTTATGATTCTGAAGGAAACATGGGATATACATATATCTTGGGAATTGAACTAGTGACTAATAGTAGAGGCTGGAGCACTATGGAAGGGGCTTCAAATAGAAAATAATAAAGGAATAAGAACATTAATTGTAATTAATGACTCCATGATCATCCTTATGCATCTCCAAGAAAAAAGCACACCAAAGGAAACCCATCTAAGAAGAATATTGCATCAAATTCAACTCCTTATGAATTCACTTCAATAGATGCAACTCTTTCATGTTCTTCGAGACCTTAATAATGTAGGAGGAAGAATACGTTGAATGGATTTAGTTCTCGATGTTTCAAGCCTCATAGTAGGGATCATCCTCGGGACACTTTTCTCCTAAGGATGAGCCCTACTAGGAGGCTTGAAACCTCGAGAACTAAATCCATTCAACGCAGACTTCCTCCCATCTTATACCTTAATAAGGTAGTAGACAATCAATCAAATGAAGGTATCTCTTTGCACCATGGGTTAATCATGGAAGATTAGGGTAAGGATGAATACTCCTTGATCCCCTAAGTTTTTGGAGTCAATCCCTTAAACACCCTTCATTATAACAAAGCACCATTTGATCAATTTCAAGCATCTTTGAGAGTCTTCTCACATTATTCTTTATGTTGGTGCTCCTTACTGCATTAAATCATGTTTTATGGAGGCCCTCTCCTCCACTACGCCGGCATGTGGGTTATTATTTTGTTCATCTTTCTACTCTAGGCCATGTTACATTGTTGATATCTCTGGCATGGGGATAACTCAAACACTTAGAAACTCTATCGCACATGGGATTAAGACATTGCTTATGAATACAACCTCTAGGATGCTCCTCGATGCAGCGGTCTCAGATTTGGGTATTGTTTCAACAGTAGGAGTTTCTCTTCATTGTTTATTTTTCTCATCTAACTTCATCTTTATTTTTTCAACTCTCTTACTTTCATATTTTTAACTTCTCAACCAAATAGGGCTTTCATTATATTTGGCATGAGCCTTGAATCATATTTGTCTTAGAGCTAGTAATAATTTGGATGTTTTTATCGAATGTGATAGTTTACTAATAGTCCTTTCCCCTTAAAATTTCGGTGCACTAAAATCTAAAATGTGGCCAACCAAAACTTCCAACATGGCATTAATGTCAAATCTTGACTAAAATTAAGTCATGTTCAATCCTAGAAGCTATTGTTGTTGAGATCATATCTTGGTTAATTTGATACTAAAAGTTGTAGCTATAACGACATGGAAAATTTGTGAAGTTGGATGGACATAACATTGTCTTTGAGAATTTATTTTTCTAGAATAAATTATATGGAAATTCATTTCTTCCCTAATTTGGAAGAGGAAGGTGATGCATACTAATCCATCAAGGAATAAATTTTATTGAAAAGTAGCGAAATAAGTCTTTGAAGCCTCTCAATTTTGACAATGGAAGATAATATAATTACAATGAGTTTGACCCACATCATAAAAAATAATAAGATATTAATAGTAAAAACGATTCATATGTTTTTTCCCAAAATGAGATATTGATTTTTTTAAACAAAAATGATCATGGATAGTAAAACCCCTTCATATAAATTTTTTTAAGATGGATAGTAAAAACTAGATAGGATTCTAAGAATCCTTCATATAAAAACCCTTGGGATAGTAAAAGGCCTTCATATACTTTTTTCGAAAATGAAATATTGATTTTTTTAGGTAAGACAAATCATGAACACATTGATTTAGGAGGCACTGTGGGGTCAATTTGTCTCCTCTACAACTCGAATTTGTCTCTTCTCTACCCAATTTTGTCTCCTCTCTACGTGAATTTGTTTCCTCTCCATGTTAATTTGTCTTCTTTATGGGTGGGTACAAGTGTGGGCTCTGTGTGGGTGTGGGATCCTCCATTATCGGTTTGTCAACCTCTCCACTATGTCTTGGGATCCACTATGTTATACCAAACATGGGCGAGGACTCTCCTATGGCCACAGGCTCTGTTTATTTTGGTTATATATATATATATATATATATATATATATATATATATATATATATATATATATGTATGTATGTATATATGTATGTATGTATGTATATATGTATGTATGTATATATATATGTATATATATATATATAACCTTGATCTTGCGTGTGAGCACACTTGTTGGGACTTGAAAGGTGGTGAACTATTCTTGAGTAGGGTGAAGCCATAGGAAAATATAATGGATTCCCATAGTGATATTGGCATGTAAATCGTTTATTTGACGTAGGTATAGAGGTGAAAGACTAATTAAACCATCTAGTAGTTAGTTTCTTGATCCAAATCTTCCCTCAGGATAGTTGGAACTCACGTGCGATTTTTTTTATTGGGTAAAGATAATGGTTAGAGGCATATGGGGCATAACATTTTTTACCGATAGTGAAACTTTAACTAGATAAGATGGTGTGACTGCCCCATTGATGGTGGTCAAGGAAGTCAAAATCCAATAAGACAATGTTTTGCTCATTTTTTCATTTGACTACATGAAGAGGGTCCATAATGCCACTTGGCACCTCCTAGTTGTTATAGCTTGAAATGACACCTCTCCGTCCGTGACGATACTTGCTTCCCTTGGTCGCATGACGACACTTCTTGAGAACAAGTTCAGTCACACAACAGGACAATTTTGGATGGAGGAGTCATGTGGGACACTAAAAATGGTTGAAATTACCTCATTCTTGACCCATTTGATGTTTATGACCCTTGGGAACATTTTTCCAGACCAAACCATCTCCTGAAAATGAGCAGAAAAGCCTGTTTTTGGCCATTTTTTAACATGAGCGCTGGTACAAAGGCATGATAGTAGCGTGTGTACCCTACTCTAGTGTACAATAGTAGTGCTCAAACCTTATGAGCGCTACTCCACTGTTGAAATAGTAGCGCTCAACTCCATATGTACGCTACTTTGTCTACTGTAGAGTAGAGTACACCCCTGTTTTGGTCAAAATCTTGAAATTCAAGTAAGTTAAGTTGGTTGGGAAACCTCTTGAGCGGTTATAACTTCTTTTCCTCTCCTTCACTGACTGTATAAGGAGGGTAGAAGGGCCATGTGAGGGGACTAATCCCAATTACAAAGTTATGCTAGAGGAATGGAGACCCTCATCCCCCTCTCTTGTGCTTCAGTTTTGGTAAACCCTAGCACAGTTGATTAGAGGCTGGAATCCTTGGAGAACAGAAGCAGGAGACCTTGAATCTAGGTTTCGTGAAGTTCCAAACTTGAAGGAAGGTATAACTTTATGTACTTGCTTTCATTCATCAATAAAGATCAAACGTTCTTTCCTTTCCAAATATGACCTATTCTCGTATGTCTCTGATTTGATTACTATTTAATTATAGTTTGATGTCTTGTTATGTCATGGATATCAGTCTTATATATGTAGTCAAATGTGTTTGAGAAAGGTATCAAGTTGTTTTGAAGGTCTGGGCATTGCGACACTGGATAAGCATTGAAGAGCGAGGGAGGCAAAGATAGGATCAACCTTCTGAATGAGGTGCCTACATCTCTAAACCCTAATCTCTTCATTTATTTGTTGTACTTGTAGAATGCTTGTAAGTCTATCTTTATCACCGTAAGTTGGTAGTTTCTCCCCTGAACTATAGGTGCATTTTCCCTACAACACTAGTGTGGATAGATGGCCTCCAAATTGATAGAAAAATCATGGGATAATGTGTCCTTGCCCCTAAAAAGTGAAATATGCCTCCAAATTTGTGTAAACTCATATGTTAGGGTTTATTCCCATTTTCAAGTAGATTTCACCAAATTTTTGAAGAGGATGTCCAACCTTTGATACTCATTAATTCATTTGATTTCCTTGTATCATGCTATAAATCCCAAGCAAGGTGGGGAATTATTGTTCTAGGGATTTTAATTTTTTCACTAGTGGATAACTATTTTACCATCCTTGTAGAAATTGGGGTTACTTCAATAAAGACTACCATAGATAATCTTGGACCTGCTCAAGTTAGTATCATGCCTCTCACCTTTTAGGAACAGATGGGAAACCCTCATCATCATCTTTGTCACCATCATCATCATCATCATCATCATCATCATCATCATAATTATCATCAACATCATCATCATAATCATCATCATCACCATCATCATCATCATCGTGATCATCATCATCATCATCGTGATCATAATCATCATCATCATCATAATGTAATGACATCATCCTCTTCATCCACATCATCGTCCTCATCAACAACATCATCATCACCATCATCACCACTTTCATTGTTGTCATCATCATCATCATCATCATTGTCATCGTCATCATAATACCATCACATCATTGTCATCTTCGTCATCATCATTTTCATCGTCACAATAATCATCACCATCATATTGATCATCATCGTACTCATCACTATAATGGTAGTTATAATCATTATCATGATATAATCAAACCATCATCATCATCGTCATCATCATCATCATTGTCTTCATCATCTTCATCATCCTCATCATAGTCATCCTCATTTCCATATTCATCATCATTATCATCACCATCACCATCATTGTCATCTTCATGATGATGATCATCGTCATCGTCATCACCACCAAAACCATCATCATCATAAACATCATTATCATCATCAACATCATCATCATCATCATTGACATCATTGTGGTCATCCTAATTATCATCGTCATCCTTTCAAATCTCCTACCCTAATGACAATGTGTCACACTGACCACAAATAACTAAGGTATCGTGCTTAGACAAGTTGGTAAATATGGACAATAACTTTACATGTTTTCTCCTCTAAATATTTCATATTCTTTAAAGGTTATAGGAGTTTAGAGTTAGAGGAGCTATGGATTAGAATTAGAGGTTAAGGGTAGTAACCCCTATATCCCCAATGAATTTAACTTTGAAGTATTAACCATTATAAGCCATTGTGGCCAATAATCATCGATCCCTATCCCATCTAACACTAATTCATATGACCCATATAACACCTAGCCACTTTAACTACTATTCCCAAACCATTATAACCCTTAACATCTAATACTCAACTTTATAATTTCGAAAAACGTGTTGCTTAAGTGATGTTAGTTGGATGCTATGAACATCGCTTAAGCGATGTTTATTGGGGGTTAGAAACATAACTTAATGGGCATTCATTGAACATATAAAATGCCACTTAAGAGATGTTTTTTGAATGTTAGAAATCTTAAGAGATGTGCATTCAACGTTTCTCTTATAATTGCCATGCTTGACAAGTTGGTTAAGCAATGTATGTTTCATTTTTAATTTTTTTCTAAAGCCAAAAAATTTAGGTTGGTTTTGGTTTCCTCCATCAATGTTGTTTCAGCAATGCCACATTATGAGTAGATAAAATATCATGAGTCTAAACTAATTTCAACTACATAATTATGAGTCTCATTTTCCTCTTCTCGAAATGTTGAGTGGGAATAGACATTGAGACTACTCACCATCTAAACTAAATTGGGTTTTAGTCCTTCTACTTTCTTTTAACAAAATAACTATAATGCATAATTATAATATATTTATGATGGGATTGGAAATGTCAAAATAAATTGAAACAAATGAGGTACAAAGTTGGATACATTAGAGGTTACCTTCCTTGGACTTTACTCTAAAGGGTACTCTGGCATATTGGTGGGCCATAAATAAATATAACCTAAAAATCTAGGCCAATGTATAATCTATGATAATCCATAGGATTATTCCCCATCCTCAATTTAAATTACAATATGTGTCTTTGCTAGTGGTGAACAGATTGATTTCGATGAACCCTACCAATGAAATATGGATCATGTGTTGACAATTGCACAAATAAATCACTTATAGAGGGGATTCTTAAAGACTCCTAGGGGCACAAGTTTTTGAACAACCTTAGGACCAATCCCAAGGTCACATGGTATCACCATGATGAGAACCAATGTTACAAATAAAGCTATAATATGGTCAAAGAGAACTTGTTTTCTCATTTTCTTTTAGTGGTAAGACTCCTAAAATTACTATGAAATTTTGCACAGTAGATCTCTCAAACAAAATTAGTCCTCACTTAGTTTCACAAAGATGCATAGAAAAATTGAGCAGAAAATTGAGATAATTCACCAAGGAGAAGGAAATCCAGTAGAATTATTTTTATTAATCCTTTATCCAACAATATGTGGACAATCAAAATACATAACCAAGAAGGAAATTTGTGAGCCTTAGGTGGCATTCGAATTACATGCATTAGACATGATTACTTTTTGATGATTCACCTAACTAGACATGAGAACTAGTTACAAATTCGATCAAATGGTCAATTAAATGATGGTAGGTGGCTTGGAGGGTGCCTGAGGTAGTTAAGTAGTGGTTGGTAGGTCAAGAAGGTGATCAAGGAGTTGCAGGCTCAAAATAGCAGAGATAATTCCAAAGAAGGGCGCATAAGGAGGTTTAGTTGACTGACAGTCGTCTTTAGTGATGAAATCAAGGAAAGTGCTCTGGATACCTAAATTTTGGGAGGTTCATAAAAATTAGGAGACTAAATTAACATGTCCCAACAATCATGGAAGAGGGCGCATCAGTGGCTGATGAGACCAAACATGACAAATCAATGTTCCAATGGTAATCCCAATGATGAGGACTATGCACTAGGAGGTCAACAACATGGTCTATGCACTAGGGAAAACAAAAAATGTTCTATGCCTAATTTCTAGATGGGTAATATGTCCCAACAACCCCCCCTTAATCCCGACTTACGTGTGAAAATAATAAATACGGCCCTGGTAACAAAGACCAAAGGTCACCCTTCACAAAAAAAATTATTTTCCAAAATCAACAGAGGAAAGAGGGAAAACCTAGTGGGAAAAAAACTCCCCTCAAAATGGACATGAAGGAATATCAATTTGTCTTCACCATAGAATGACTCACTCCAAGGAGTGATCTAAGGTGAGTAAAATTATGTTTTGTAAAATTCTCAGTGAAGATGTCTGCAACCTTCTTTTCAGAAGGACAATACTACAGTGAAATGATGTGATCATGCACCAAACCTCTGATGAAGTGCATGTGGATCTCAATATGATTGGTCCTTTTCCTCTGAACTAGATCTGTTGAGATCTTGACATCACTTTGATTGTCACAAAATATGGCAGTAGGAGCACTAGAGAAAATCCCAAACTCAGACATAATTCCATGCAACCAAATGGATTGTGTCGCTGCATTGACAACATCTCTATACTCGGCTTCAGCCGATGATAGAGCAATGGTTGATTGCTTCTTGATCGACCAACATATAGGACCAGACCCAATCATGAAAACATAACCAAAAGTGGACTTCCGTTCTGAGCTATCACCAACCCAATCAGAATCAATGTACCCAACAAGATCTAGTGGAGAGTCAGTTGCATAATGAATACCAAAATTCTTTGTCCCTTGCACATAGTGAAGGATCCTCTTTGCTGATTTCCAGTGGAGTTCATGGGGCTCCTGCATGTATCTGGAAACATCAATGATTGCATAGGAGATGTCAGGGCGAGTGTGTGAGAGAAACAAGAGACTCTCAATCAATTGTTTATACAATTTATTGTTCACCAAAGGTGAAGAACCACCATCCTCAATACTGACACCGGAGAGGAAGGGAAATGTTGTTGGCTTGCAATCTTTCATATGAATATTGTTAAGCAAATCTGATGCATACTTGGAATATGGTACTTTGATACCTGAAGTATACTATGGTATCTCAAGTCCAAGAAATTGCTTCAAAAAACCCAAGTCTGTCATGGAAAATGAACTTTGCAAAGTAGACTTAATGGAAGCAATACATGCAAATGAACTCCCTATTATCAAAAAATCATCTACATACAAGACAATGAGTAAAATTGAGTCACCATCATGCTTCATGTACACATTCGATCTTATTTGCATCTTTGGAAGTCTTGTGAAAGAAGGAAGGAATCCATCTTAGCATACCGGGCTCTAGGATCCTACTTGAGCCCATAAAGAGACTTCCTCAATCTGCACACAAGTGAAGGATCAAGTGTATCCTTATATATATTGCACATATATATCCTCATCAATATCACCATGGAAGAAATTTCTCTCGACATCCATGTGGTGCACCTCCCAGTGCTTGGATGCAGCCATGGCCAAAACCAATCTGGTAGAGTCCATCTTGGCTACAGGAGCGAATGTGTCAGTGTAATCAAGTCCTTGTAATTGAGATAATCCCTTTGCAACCAATCTAGCATTTTACTTGCATGTGACCCCATCTGAATCCATCTTTGTTCAATATACCCACTTGCACTAAACAAGCTTTCTTCCAGGAGGAAGTGAAACTAGCTCCCAAGTTTCATTGTTTTGAAGAGATTGGTACTCTTCATCCATTATAGCTTTCCATATTGGATCTTGGGAGGCCTCATCAAATGTTTTTGGATTGGATCCAATCATCATGAAACACCTCTCAGGGAGAAGTGGATTAGTATCAGAGAGTGCAAGACTTGCACCTTGAAACTGAGATCTTGTTCTTCTTGGATCATGTGGATCTCCAACAAATCCACCAGCTGCTTAAATGGTCCTCTCATCCCATTTAGGCCTTGTATTTGGATCTATTGGATCAACTAGATATGGATCATTTTCATCTTCATCATCATTAACAAAATATGAACTATCAGATGAGGAGACTTCACTTTCTTGCTCGTCTTCAAGTGGTGGTGTTGAGCTATCTTGTTGGATGTCTTGCAAAGGACCTTCTTCAAATTGTACACTTCTCTCAATGAGAGTCTTCATGGTGGAAGGATCCAATAGTTTGTATCCATTATCATATTCATCATATCCAAAAAAAATACATTCAAGGATTTGAGGCTGTAAGGCCTTTCTATTCTATGAAGGAATCCTGTCCCAACTTTGGAACCAAAGATTCGAAAGTGAGACATATCAAGTTTATGCCCAGTCCAAGATTCGAATGGAGTTGTTCCTTTCAAATCCTTGTGAGGAACTCGGTTCTGGATGTATCCAACACAGTTGATGGACTCTTCCCACATCTTAGGAGAGAGTTGCTTTGACTCAAGCATACATGTGGCCATCTCCTTTAGAGATATGTTCTTTTTCTTTGCCACACCATTCTGCGGTGGTGTGTAGGGAATAGTGTGTTGCATATGGATGCATGCATTAGCACAAAATTGTTGCAAATCATTTTTCACATACTCCCCTCCATTCCCAGTACGAAGCACCTTAATATTATTTCCATAAATATTTTCAGCAGAAGCTTTAAAAACTTTAAAAATTTCATACACTTCTGAATTGAACTTGAGGAAATAGACCCAACAATATCTTGAATAATCATCTATGAATGTTAAGAAATATCTATCATTACTCAAGGAGAGATTAGGAAAGGGTCCAGTGATATCAATGTGGATGATTTCAAGAGGTAAGGAGGCTCTCCATGCCTTTCCTTTCTTCAAATTGTGCTATGGATGTTTTCCAAGCATGCAACCTTGACAGATGCCATTTGATAATTTGATGTATGGAAGGCCATCAACCATACACTGCTTGTGAAATTCTTGCAGATAACTATAGTTGAGATGACCAAACCTGTCATGCCATAGCCTACTGACTTCATTTTCATGTGACAGGAGTGCATTTGATGTTGAATAAGGAAGAAATGGGAGAACTCATAGATCCTTGAATAATGATTTGCAGTACCAAGTGAAATGAATTTTCCAGTAGAGATCTCATAAATCTCTACATCATCAGGAGTGAACACAACCTTCTTCGGAACTCTTGTGTGTGTCATCTGGTATACTGAAAGATATTTGCATCCAACGATGGAACATACAAAACATTCATGAAGCTCCCATAATCAAGATTGATTCTTCCTTTACCTATGGATGGAATTTTAGAATCATCTCCCATGAGAATAGAAGGACCACCAGTGGGATTGAATGTAGAGAAGGATTCCCTGGATGGATACATGTTTCTGGATGCTCCAGAGTCAATGATGAAGAAAGGATACTTTGAAATGCCAACCATCAATGCATGACATCTCTCTTTGTCATCAGATCTTAATCCATCTTCTTTTCTTCTTGCACCTTCAGGAAGAGCAGTGTTGTTTTTCTCCAAAGGTTGCGCGATGATATTAATGGTATTCTTCATGCATGAGATTTCAAGGTGGAAACCCCTGCTGCAATATGCACATTTGGTCCCCTCTTTCATCTTATGCTTGTCCTTCCTTGAGTTTGAAGGTTCTTTTGATGGATTTTTATTCTCCTTTTGCCTCTGATCAAACTGATTCTTGCCTTTGGAATTATTGACTTCTCCAGCATCAAGTGCATTGTCCTTGGATGGTTTGATGGCTCCCATTTGAACCAATTTTTCCTTCTCTTTTGTGAGAGACTCCATGAATGCGCTCAGGGTGGGAATCTTCCAATTTGGAAATGCCAATTTAGTAGTATGAATGGTAGATACGAATACAAAGTACTCATGACGCAACTTTGATAGGATGGACATAATGAATTTATTATCCTTCTTCTCTACGCCACACTGCTTGAGATAGAGAAACAATGTATTGAACTTGGTGAATTAATCGTGTATGGTGTTGAAGCTGTTGGGACTCAATGAGATTAACTCATTCTCCAATTGGTGACCCATCATATCATCTTGTTTTCTAAACAAGGATTCAAACTTGGTCCATACTTCATTTGGAGTTGATAGACCAACAAGATAAAAAGTAGGTCTATGGATATGTTGAGACATAGAATTCCATAGGCTCCATCAAGTCTGTTGAAGTACTTGGATTTCTCCACAGCTAAATTTGATTCATTTTCAGTCCCCATTGTAACTCTGTAGAGACCTTTGCTTCGAAGTAGGATCTCTATTTAAAACTTCCATTCGTAATAGTTGAATGGAGCGAGTAACAATGTTGTTGCACTCTTGATGACAATAAATATGCATAAACGATATGTAATTATGAATTACTTCAGTAGTATGCACATTCAAGAGTGCATCACACCTGGGCATACCACTTTGGATAAATCAAAATGACTCGATGCAATTTCCCTAGGAATTATGTGAACTCTCCACTACTTCTAGTGCAAACTGGAAGCTTCTACACATCAAAAAAGGCTCTGTAAGACTACTTTGCAGAGCAAGGCTCTGATACCATGTGAAATTTTTCATAGTAGATCTCTCAAACAAAATTAGTCCTCACTTAGTTTCACAAAGATGCATAGAAAAATTGAGCAGAAAATTGAGATAATTCACCAAAGAGAAGGAGCTCCAGTGAAATGATTTTTATTAATATGTTATCCAACAATATGTGGACAATCAAAATATGTAACCACTAAGGAAATTCGTTATCCTTAGGTGGCATTCGAATTCCATGCATTAGACATGCTTACTTTGGAATATTCACCTAACTTAACATGAGAACTAGTTACAACTCCGATCAAATGGTTAATTAAATGATGGTAGGTGGCTTGGAGGGTGCATGAGGCAGTTAACTGGTGGTTGGTAGGACAAGAAGTTGCATCAAGGAGTTGCAGGCTCAAAATAGCAGAGATAATTCCAAAGAAGGGCGCATAAGGAGGTTTAGTTGACTGGCAGTGGTCTTCAGTGATGAAATCAACGAAACTGCTCTAGATCCCTAAATTTTAGAAGGTTCCTAAAATTTAGGACACTGACTCAACATGTCCTAAAAATAATGGAATAGGGCGCATCAGTGGGTGATGAGACCAAATATGACAAATCAATGCTCCAGTGATAATCCCAATGATGAGGACTATGCACTAGGAGGTCAAAAACATGGTCTATGGACTAGGGGAAAAAAAATGTTTTGTGCCTAATGTCTAGATGGGTAATATGTCCCAACAATTACAACACTAGTTTCATGTCATGAAACAACTATTTATAGATAAGATGCAGGACAATTTTAGTTCTTGGGTGTCCTTCTCACTAACAACTTCCAAAATTTAGGGTATTATGCAAAGGACCAAAATATTGTGTATGTTGCAAAAAAATTGGACAAAATGGGAATGATGAAGATGTATTAAAAGAGTTGTGACATCTCTTTTAATAATCCCACCTAGACTATACATAAGATGCAATATTGACAATGGATTCTAAAACCAATATCCTCTCCTAAATGTCTTCATATGTATTTTAAAGGTTCTAATCTATTATGGAATCCTTGGTGGTAGATAGTTCAATATAACATATAAATCAATATACATGAATGTGTTCAAATATTCTATAAAACCCTTCAGGAGAGGGAAATTCTTGTTTATAAGTACATAGTCAATAAGGTAATTAACTTTCCCCTTGTACCAAATATTTGAATTCTTAGATACTCAAGGCTTGGGGATTGGTCGAGTAAGGTCCATTAAAAAAATTCCAATAAAATAAATACAATTTAACTTCATAAAGTATAATGGTTCATATGGGCCCTCTCACCCCCACCCTCCTTCATATCACTCTTTTCTCCCCATACCCATTATTTTAATTACTAATAAATGCACACACAAATCAGTGGCAAAGAGGTAGAATAAAAGTTAAAAAACATCATGTATAACAATGTTATATGGTACATAAAACGATTGATATAGTAAATTAGTGTATAACAAAATTTGTCAATGGCCGAGTAGGATCCACGTCCTCTATAGTTAACGAAAACCAATTATAAATCACTCCATTCATATTATACATTATCCAAAAACATCTAATGACCTAGTTCATGATACCTGGTGTAGTAGGGTTAACCAATAACTAATTATCACTTTTAGTCTCGAAAAAAGGCACCTAATCCATAATAAAATATTCATGTACCACCTCAAATAACATTTATATCTATTGCAAGACCAAAATATTTGAACTTGTTTATAATTAACTATTCAAAACATATTGAATTTATATAGCTCCTTGTTGCTAGCAAAAGTTTCATATTCCTTTCCTTTTATCATTTCAAGTAGGGATTTATACCCTCCGATCAAATCAACTTTTAGATAGTTGGAAGCGGCCATGATGCCAAAGTCTATTGACTACATACCATAAGATAATGCAATTTATTAAGGAAAAAATTTAAATTATAGTTGAAAAAATCAATAATGACAACTTCTAAATATCAATACTTAGATATATCCCTTTTACTTTAACATAGTCCCTTGGGCCAAGTTTGTGTTTCCCAACCTTCTCCAATCTAGCATGCGTGGCCTTCACAATGTCTTTGAGCCAACAAAAAGTGTGAAGTGCATGTTAATGTGATTTAATCAATATGGTCAAATGCATGGTTATAAGTTCACTGTATGTTATATTATTATATCTACCTTTGTAGCTCTCCAACTCTTGGCGCCAAGGATCCCTCCCTCTACGTGTTCTTCTCCTTATCATTCACAATTAATGCATTCCACTCATGTATGTGAAATAGTCTAAGACACTCATATTTGGGTAGTGACAGAGACTAGTGCGGTAATTGTATTGCACCATTTTCAAGTACTTTCCCACTATGGTTTGAACCAATTTTTGGTTGAATATGGGATCAAACAATGTGTTTATGTGTTTCATTAAATATTTTTTCAAGTATCTGTTTGATATTTAAAACTTGTTATATTTTTTGGTGCAGAAAGAGAAAACCCATTTTCTTGTAATGATTAATAAAACAAGTCATTCTCTAGAGTTGCAATCATATATTATGATTAGATAGATAAGATCAAGATAAAAATATTCTTCGTTACATAAAATAAAAATATGTTGATGGATTAGGAATTACCATGGATTTTTAATCCCTAAACAAATTGGTAACTCCCTAGTGCTCTTGATGACAATGCCTGGTGTTATAGGTCTCATATCAACATCTAATGAAGTAGGATCAGGAATATAGGAATAGTTAGCAATATTTGGGGTCGTAGTAGACATTCCAACACCAAGGCTAGGTGCAGAATCATGGGTACTAGTAGCAATACCAGGAGTAAAGGCATAGTAGCAATCACAACAGGAGCATAGGCTCCAACAACAATGCATGATTTCTACTCCCAATGCTCGGGGAATCCATTCTCAAGAAGGATTATAACAATATGACTCTATGTCAAGCACTTGGATTCATCAAAAACAATATGTCGTATTCATTAGATAAATGATCAAATCCAATTTAAAAAAATACATATGTTGAACTGTTGGATTCTTGAAATATGGAATTTTACTCTTTGATCACTTTCTGGATTGACTTCATCCACCATCAAGATCTTAAGTTTAACATCCCATTCATTAACATGTTTTCTAATAGAACCAAGGAGGCCAAGATCATTAAATAAGTCTTAATCATTAGGATCATGACGAGGCTATGTATGATCCTAAAAAGAAACAAAACATGTAGCATCAATAAACAACAATAAAAATTATATTAGAAAAAATCAATAATCAATGATCATAAATAACATATAAATGGTCATATAATATTATTTGACTGTTCGTGGTCAATACCTTTCCTGTGATCTTCTTGTAACACAAAAAATGGTATGGTAAGTAAGATCAAATATGCATATATTCAAACATGGATAAATGTTTTCAATTCTCTTCATTCCCATCCCGTAAACTGAAATTTAAGACAAACATTAGATCAAAAACTTGGATACATAACAAGATAAGACTTGCATTTGAGCCATGTTCTTTCAACAAAAAATAGAGAATATAGAGCTTCTACTTCCAACAAAAAAAATAGAGAAGAAAGTGACTCAAATTGTCATATTCAAGGAAATCAATAGTGTACACAACATTCATATACGAATAGGATTGTGTACACTATGTTATTAGATGATGATGGGAATAATTAATGGTTGCAATAATTTATTTAAAAAAGGAAACATCATGCACACAACATTCATTCACAAAAAGACTAAAATGTGCACTTTGTTATTTGCATATGAAGTACCTTTATTACATTCCTAAACATCATCATTAAAAAATACACATTCATCTTCCCCACAGGTGCACCCAAGTGGCCAATCATTTTCTTCAGGCTGAAATGATGCCATGGGGCACTATGGTTCAAGTTGAAATTATGCCATGGGGCACTATTGTTCGGGTTGAAATTTATGCCATGGGACACCTATGGTTCACTTTTCCACAAACATTTATTTTCCAAGCATGCTCTTCTAGTTGCAGTTGATAGGGAAGTAGGTATCAAGGAGGCTAGTAAGAATTCTATTGGTGTACTTGACATATCAGCCAATGGTGAATGTACTCATGCATGGTGCATTCAAAATAATGTTTTCAACCATACTTTTTTTGTTCTCATATTCCATGGCTTATTTGAAGGGGGAGAAGACATTCTCAATCAACATAGACATCATAAGATGGAAAATATACATATTAGGTCTTTGGTGGGAATTCATTCATAATAGCTCTACAAATTTGTTCCTTTTCTTCTAATGTGCAAAGAGGAAATATTTTCAAATCTTATTCAACATAGAAAATAATTTTTTCAATCTACAATATATAAAATGAGGATATGTTAGTTATATAAAAGATGCTTAAGATAAAAACCATTCCAAACATTCTTCAATAAATAATGAAAATAAGCGGTAAATCACAATTGCCTAATTCATTGATTTTATTCAAATTGTAATAAATCAACAACTCCTTCACTATAGCTATTCATTTTATTGCACAAATGAAAACTCTATTTCCATCATGCTCCTAAAAAATTAAATTGGGTAGCTTATTCGTGCTTCTAGTATGTGAACTATTTATAAACCCAGCAACATCTCCCAAAGCTTTCGACCTTCCATCAATATATATATATATAGATAGATAGATAGATAGATAGATAGATAGAGAGAGAGAGAGAGAGAGAATATTCTTTATGTTGATTGTTTTCTTTCATTTTGTTATAATTTGTACAAATTTCATGTATGTGCATGCTCAGTGGATAATGTGATAGCCATAACCAATGTTTATAATCTTACATTGGACAAACATAGTTGATTAGTTCAACTTTAGGGTTGTATGAAATGTTTACACCACCCGTTAAAAGGATCTTCAACCCATGTAAACTAGATGGAGCAATTCAATATCTTCTCCCACCAATACAAAAATAGGTGTCCAACTCAGGAAGTGGGTTTGGTTTCTAGTTCTTCAAATAATGTTTTGATCTCAATGACACTACCTTGTCTCAGTCAATATCATTGTTATAAGAGCACATCCCTCCTTCAACAAGAAACAAATCCATACATTTTTAAAATTGTCTTATGATTTTACCATCTCTAGTGTTTTTTGATGTATTTCTTATCGTCTCCCCTTCTCCTTTTTCTTCAGAATTACCATCGCTAATTGAATCAATTTCTGATAGATATTTACTCATGTTTCCATGTAATTAACATCAAATAACAACAATCAAGTTGCAATCACATGAATGAACATACACCTTTCTAGTTACCAAGACTATTCATACACACCATTCCTCAAAAGAGACATAAACTTAGAGTTGATTTGAAGACTTACATTGTACTAACTCATATCCTATGTGAAAATTACTGACTTGCATTGTATTTCATTACTATACAATCCAAATCTAGAAGGACAACACTAACAAGCTAAAAGGAATATTGTCAAAACCACAGAAACCTAATATTACAGATTTGGGTCCTCTTATGTATATGGAGCATTTCACCCATAATGCATACAAATAGGAATACATAGAAGATGAGGACTTCAGGGAGATATTTCAATCACTCCAAGTCCAAGTACTTCATGAAGAGGTGATAACAACGATGATTTCCATGTCCAAGGTGGGTTTTTCTAGAATTTGGATAACAAGTGAGTGTCCAAAGGTGAGAGAACACAACTCATAGTAAATTCCCATACCTACAAATTTGAAGGTTAATTTCATGTTGGATAAACAATACACAACTTGCAACTACTTGTATATGTGTTTATCCGTAATGTAGGAAGAGTTAACTAGGTTCATTCAAGGATGCATACTTTATTGTACCAATAAACCTAAAAACTGAGAGCAAGGTTTGTAAGACCCCTTAATGGTACCTACAAGGCCTTGGAAGAGTGTCTCATATCATCTAACTTCTATAGATAGTTTCCATGGGGATTTTTTTCACTAAGATATTGAAGATAAATTCTATGGTGATTTTTTCAATAAGATATTGAAGCACTACCTTTCATAAGTTAAAATTATATCTAGATCTAGTTTCTTCATGATAAAATATCAAAGGAAAGCCACTAGCCTACCTAGGAATGTGCCTCAAGCACAATGGTTATGTATGATTCGTGTCCATGGTTCAAGATGGAATAGAGTCTTTGATAATGATTAGGAAAACCCTAGACACATCTACATGAGTGAAACTTGGCTTTACTTTCATATTTTTAACTTCTCAACCAACTAGAACTACAATTATATTTTTCCTAAGCCTTGAATAATATTATTCTTAGAGCTAGTAATAGTTTGGATGTGTTTATCAAAGTGGATAATTCACTAATAGTCATTTCCCTTTAAAATTTTGGTGCATTAGAACCTAAAATATGGCCAACCAAAACTTCCAACATGGTATTGGTGCCATTTTCATTCTTGGTGGACCTTGAATCCTAGAAGCTATTGTTGTTGAGATCATACCTTGGTTACTTTGATACTAAAAGGTGTAGCTATAACAACATGGAAAATTTGTGAATTTAGATAAAGATAACATTTTCTTCAATAATTTCTTTTCTAGAATAAACTACATGCAAATTCATGTCTTCCTTGAGTTGGAGGAGGAAGGTAATGCATATTAATCCATAAAGGAATAAAATGAAGGATCCTTTCATCAATGGATGCCAATATTATTCTAGTAATATGTATATTAAGACTATGACCTCATGATCCAACCACTAACCCATGAACTTATAAATCGATGATTTTTTTTCCCAAAAAAGGCCTTGCATCTAGAAGATGAGATGGGAATTTTAGCGTTTGAATCTATGAAGATTTCTTTAAAATATTGAGTTCTTTTTGTAATAAGATATTTAATCTCTACTCTTCAATAGATAAAATTATATTTAGATCTAGTTTCTTCATGGTGAAATATCACAGAAAAACCACTAGCCTACCTAGGAATGTGTCTCAAGGACAATGTTTATGTAGGATTATTGTCCATGGGTCAATGTAGAATAGAGTTTCCGACAATTACTAGGGAAAACCCTAGACAAATATACATGAGGTGAAATTTGGATTTGCTTTGATATTTTTATCATCCCAACCAACTAGGACTATCATCATATTTTTCATGAGCCTTGAATCATATTTGTATTTGAGCTAGTAATAATTTCGATGTTTATCAAAGTGGATAATACACTAATAGTCATTTCCCCTTCAAATTTTGTAATCATGAATAGTCCTCCCCCCTTAATATTTTTTTGCACGGAAACCTAAACTATGGCCAACCAAAAATTTCAACATGGTCTTAGTGCTAGATCTTGACTAAAATTAAGTCATGTTCAATCCTATAAGGTACTATTGTTGAGATAATATCCTAGTTACTTTGTTACAAAAAGTTGTAACTATAACAACATGGAGAATCTATGAAGTTGGATGGAGATAACATTGTCTTCAAAAAATTATTTTCTAGAATAAATTTAATAGAAATTCATGCCTTCCTTGAGTTGGAAGAGGAAGGTGAAGCATGCTATTCCATCAAGGAATAAATTTAATTGAAAACTACTAAGGATGGGAGAAGGCATCGATTTGAATCTATGCCTTCTCACATCCTTAGTACTTTTTCGGTTATAATACACAAATGTATGCTCTTCCCGCCAATTGATATCCCTCTAACCAACAAGGTTATCCAATGCAAAACTAGTAGTGTCAGTACTCACCTCAAGCCCAATCTTTTCCATTCCAACCTCACATGCATCCCCAAGCACAATATTATTTTTTATTTTGACGTTTAGACATGAACCAATGCAAACATTGTTTTTATTTTGACATTTAACCATGAACCAATTTAATCATTTTGGCCCCGAGAGAAAACATTGTCGTAACTAATGTGCATAGTACCAAATACTTTAAAAATAGGGGAATCATTGATCAACCGTATTCAACCTTATTAGAAGATAAACACATTAATGGCCATAAAATTTTCGTAGTAATTGGGGACCTCAACTCAATTTTTCATTAAAAAGGAGAAACAGGGAAGAATCTAGACTAGGGATCCTTTCAAGAAAAATATGGAACTTTTCATAAAGGAACCAAATCCGATGGATATTGCTCTAGCAGAAGGCACCTTCAGTTTGATGTAGACTAGAGATGGAACAATGTGAGAGTAATTGAGATTGAGCTAGGACATAAGGAAGTTCTATTACCTTTTTCAAAGAAGCATTCTCTAATACCAACCAATGCATGTTAGAGGTGGAGAGAGGTTAAAATAGGCTAATATATATATATATATATATATATATATATATATATATATATTGGGTGTGTAGAAGGACACTAAACTTGTAATCGAACTGAAGATTATAATCTCAACTAACTTTGGTGTTTGTTCACAATAAGAAATAGTGATCACATGAGAATAAGACAAATGTGTTGTGTTTGTTCTAGGCACTCTATTTTTCATCATCATCATCATCATCATATATATATATATGTGTGTGTGTGTGTGTGTATGTGTGTGTGTGTGTGTGTGTGTGAGTGAGTATAATATATATAGGAGAAAAAATGGTGCATACAAGTTAATTTCAAGTTTTGTGCACACTTTGGATTTTAAAAGGAGAAAAACCATCTCATTTAAAAGGGAAAAACTTGGATGAGAAACTAAAATCTATAATAATCTACTTAAAGATAAAATAAATATAAATGTAGTAATGTTGAAAGCATAGAGATAAGTGTGAAAAGCATAACGCTATAAGATAAAGTGAAAATCATAAAGAAAAAAAGAAAAACAAACTACAAATTTCATAATTTATTCCCTATTGAGACAAAATTGTGCCCAATTTCCTCTAATGGTACACAATTTCCAACAAAGGATGTAATAGTATGTAGGCATTGTGGAGTTGGGTTTAAAATGCATACCCTTGTGTATGCTTCTAGTAGGATTGGAGAACATATTCTATAAGTATAATGTTTGAACCATGGGTAGAAACCTCTCTTGGGATGAAGCTATTTCAAGTAGAAAATCACAAAACTTCCTTCTTATTGGAAAATCAACCTTATAATAGTCTGTTAAAGAATTTTTTTAGAGGATATCGTGTCCTTTCACTTAGGTTGAGATGAATTATGTACCAAAGGAACTATAAAAATAGTGTTGGGATACTCCTCCATAGTTGAGTGGTGTGAGAGCAAAGAGTTGGTTGAATATTTGTCTCAAACAAAAGAATATGAGAGAGTGTTTTGCATGAACTGCTCCTCCTATTTAAGTGTGCAATTCAAGTATTGAGAAAATGTGTGAGGTGTTTGGAAATTTCTTGAGAGAAGAACAGAGTGAGAGAACCCTTGAATGTATGAAAGGTGAGATATTAATTAAACATTGGAGAGACCTAAGAGAATGTTGTGGGGACCAATTTAGGAGTTTCCACCAACACTATAGGCTCATCATGCTATACAATTCTAATTGTAATATTAAGGTGTGTATTAATACTCTTGATACATTGGGGGTAATATAAATTATATTATAGGATGTAGAGGAGATACCATGAGTGATAGAGAATAATACTTATTGGTTGAATAGGTGCTGCTATGGGTTGCAAAGAAAATGCAACATGAGGAGTAAGTAGTTTTGCAATTCCATAGAAAAAACTAGTGGAATCCCTTTTGAATTTGAAAATATGTAACAATGTAAAAATATTGAATGTTAAGATGATAATTTTAGTGATGATGTGGCACAACACACCAAAAACCTACATAAATGTAAAGCCAGTTCCAATTGATGTAGATAGAAGATGGATCAAGATACACAATGAGTCCATAGAACTTATATGACACAAAAGTTCTAATAAATTGCTCAAATAAGCATTTGTTTACCACACATTGATGAGATGAAGAAATGTAAGAAGAACCAATATATAACTTCTATTGCAAAAGAAATTGTCAAGAACTTGCTTGAAGAACATGTTCTGACACCACTTGATGTACATTGTGTTAATTTTTTATCTTTAATTCGGAAACACAATAGTACTTGAAATCAAATAACAATCATGAACATAAGAAATCACATTCGACACATGAATGTTCTCATGTCAAATTTGTTAAAAAAGTACTCGATTTTTTTCATTCCTGACTAGTCATTCTCAAGAGGCTTTACAAATAAGGAACAAGGGGAGAGGGTATTTCATTATAAAATCGAGCTAAACTACACTAATGATAAGAAAGAGAATTAATATTGATGTCTAGGGTCTAGACATGTCAATGTGTGCAAGGTATTTTGGTAGAAGTTTTTTTGATTAGTTGGGAAAGGTGGCTCTCATCCTCTTTTTTAAGAAAATGAAAATTAGACATTGGAGTGGTCTGTGAAACCATTTCTTTCAAATGATTGTCGCAGAACGATAGTTTGGAGATGCAAATAGTTAGTAAATTGATACTCCCACAGACATTAATTGGATGCAAGAGATTCTCAAGGTGAATGGATATTAATTCTTTAAAATTGAATACCCAGCCTCGCTTCACACCCTAATCATTTTAAGCATCAATTATATTTGGCTTAAATTTCCTAGTCTATTTTGTCTAGCGGGTTGATTTACCATTTAGAGTAGTAATGTTGTACTGGCATATTGCTAGTATATATTTCTATTTTAAACATAGAGATCCATGTGGAATTAATGAACTCACTAACCTTTCCCTTCCTTCAAAAGTGTTGGATAAAAGTCTTACCTTATATCAAGGATGGTCCTATTCCTCTTCTTTGGTAAAGTCCTTGTTTCAGAATTTCACCCCCCCTATGTGACTATGTTTCCATACAAGGATATTTCATTTAACAACATCCTTTCTCAGTAATTGAAGCTATCTTCCTATGGGAAAATGGTACCATTAGTGACCTGCTAGCCATTCAACTAGTCTAGTGGTCATCACTCAATCATTTTCTAGGTCCTAAATCCAAAAATATTAGGGATAAGTGGTGCCATAAAGCTATTGAGATTCGATTGGAGGAAGTCAGACAACTTAAATGAAATTGGAAGAAGGAAAGAAATCATCAAGCTTAGGTTTGAAGGTAGAGGGAAATTGGCCTCCTGAGAAGAGTATCATTTCCACATTTTGGTGATTGTAAGCTTGGGAAAGCAACACAATCTCTCTTTAGTTATTCATATTATGCCACTATCATGATCATGTTAGGGTTAGGTTTTCTTTGATGATTAGGTTTGAGTTTGAATTCTATCATTGTTTGTTTCACATGCCAATGATAGATTATTACTATAGACTTGCTTCCATAAATCCATATTTCAGCCAACATAAAACAAAGATACTAAGAAATAGTTGATAAGGTCAATTAGTGGGGAAATTTATATTCACATAGAAACTCCCATAGGGAAAAACTTAGTACTACTGAATTTTATTTTCTTTCCACTGGAAAATATACATGGCTCAAATTAGTAATGAATATCTCTATGTTGTAATGTAAAACAAGGCTTTGTTTTGGTAAAAATGGAATAAATATGTGGTTAACTCCACTCCACCAAACGGTCTTATTTTAATACTATTTATCAAAGCCCCTTGTGGCTTCTCTTGTTTATCACATAATTCACTTCACAAAGAACAAGGAAAATGAGATGTATGAAATTGAGGAAGGCTATAAATTCATTATGTGGGTATTATAGTTCATGGATTGAAATGTTGGTTTTATGTTTAATAGATGGGCGTATTGTGCATTTATGGCTACCTACTGCACTTGGATCTCTAACTAGGAAGTAGTATCAACTTCGATGTGTCTCATCTCAAATGGTTTATGTAATGGTTGGTTAGGCTTGTAGGCTCCATATAGTTTCACATAGTGCATAAATCTATACTATGTATCTCGCCATGTATGTAGAGACAAAAGGTAGATAAGGACACAAAATGAAGCATAAATTACAATACAATTATGTTGTCCATGAATTTGACACAATGCTTAAAAGGATTTTGAAGTTTAAAAAAAAGATACTTGTTATCCTTCCAACATAAGGTAAAATATTATTACAAAGAGTTTTCTATGTGAATCCATGTTGTTAGAGATCTATGTGATCCATGTGACTTGTGAGCTGTCTATGTGATCCATGTGACTTGTGGCTACTCTGTTAGGAACCCGTGTCAACCCTTCTCTTTACTTTGTTAGTATATTGTTGTTGGACGCATATTCTTTGTAAGTCGTCCTGTAGTATTATATGTTCCATGGTATTGATCCATAGTTTGTATTATCCCATAGTATTATATGTTCCATGGTATTTATCCATAGTATTGGACGCATATGCTTTGTAAGTCGTCCCGTAGTATTATATGTTCCATGGTATTGATCCATAGTATTTACGCATAGACTTAGTATATAAATACATGTTGAGGCCAATGAAGGCATCCACGAGTTATTTGTATTGAGCTTGCTCAAAGGAGGTTTCCCCCTCAAAGTGTACTGCGATCAATAAATATCTTTTGTGTTCTTCTATTTCTGATATATCGTGCATTTTCATCATTTAATTGTTGTAGGTTCCTCACATATGGTATCAGAGCACTTTCTTGGGCTCATTGAGTGGAATTTATGCCAAAAAACAATTATGCACCTGTATTGTTCCTTTCAATTGCAGGTTCGGATCCGGGAATAATCCCTATCCTCTTAAATGTGGGAAGTACTTGGGCATAGCCCTAAAACTCATTGTGAGGAGTACCACAGGAACCCCGAAGTAGTTGTCCCATTGAGAGGACCTGCCAGCAAAAAGGACAACGACCCCTACCCGATTAATTAGTTTCCACCCATGAGGTAAACCAAGAGCTGTCGTTTGCAGCAAAGCGGTTATCAATTTTACATGAGCCATGGAGTGAGGGGTATTGCCCCAATACGCAAGTTGTTAGACAACATTGGTGGTCGAGTGAATCCCCTGAACCTTTAGGAAGTCGTGCATACATGGGGTCCATATCTATTACTAGATGATAAATAATAGATTACATCTATCCAGAACTATTACAGATCAACTCCAAGCCGTTGCAGATCCATTCCGGAAAATAATAATAATAATAATATTTATTATGTTTCTTCGCCATATCTTCTTTGATTTACCTCTGTTTTGCTTGAAAATTAACTGGCACCCCTACAATCCCATTCTGCATGTTTCTTTCCTGAAGGCCCTATCCCAAATTCCACTTCCCAAAGCCAGAAATCCCACATCTATCTATTTTTAGGGTTTGCCATAAATTCTTCGATTTTCACCCAATCACCTTCAAATTTTTCCGTAGTGTTCATTTCCTATTTCTGCTTCTTTGTCCATATTTGACAAATTTTTCCATTCTTTCACCCCGCTTCTTAAATCCCCATTTTCTGCTTCCCTGTCCATTAGAAAGTGTCCAAAACCTAGTCAAACCCAAATTACCCATCAGAGTTTTTCCCAAATATAAATTTTCCTTTCCTAAAGAATTTTTTGTTGTTGTTTTTCTACCCATTAAAAAAAAAAAACTCCTAGTTATGGTTGTCACCCGCGGGGGAGCAAAAAACATGGAGGAAGAACTTGCAGCCCTCAAAACCAAACTCCAAGATCTGGATGAAAAATTTATCAGCCTCCATCTTCAGTATTCAGCCATGAACAATAAACGACAGCCAGAGACTTCTGCAGACACTGGGTTCTCTTCTTCCAACAATTTTCGTGGGCCAAAGCTTGATTTTCCTAGCTTCAATGGTAATGATCCGACTGGATGGATATACCAGGCAGAACAATATTTCAGTCTGCATAATACTTTTGATGTCAACAAAGTTCCATTTGCATCCTTTCATTTGGAACATGAAGCCCTTCAATGGTACCGTTGGTACATCAAGTCTCATGAAGAGCCAAAATGGACAGATTTTTTCCAACTCCTTTTGCAACGATTTGGTCCTAGTGCTTTTGATAACTTCACGGGAGCACTCACTAGCCTTTGCCAAATTGGCATTGTGAAAGAGTATCAGATAGAATTTGAAAAACTGGCCAATCACACAGAAGGATTGCCTGATGAATTCTACAGGAGTTGTTTTATTAGTGGTCTAAAGGATGTAATCCGATCTGAGGTTAAAATGTTATGTCCCAACACAATGATGGAATCCCTAGGGTTGGCTAAGTTAGGAGAGGACAAGATCACAGCCCAACAACGCTCCAAATCCACTTTTGTTCCCTTCAAAAATATGGGTTCCCAACAACCTCCCATTGCGCCAGCTCCTCGACCAACTCCTATCAAGCATTTGTCTGAAGCAAAGATGCAGGCACGTAGAGAAAAAAGGATTTGTTATAATTGTGATGAGAAATTCACTCAGGGACATAGATGTGTTGAGAAAAATATCTCTCTCTTTGATGTGGATTCTCCTCCTGCCTCTGAAATTGGTGAAGAAGCTCCGGATATAATAGATGATCAGGTCGACATTCAGCAACTGCCTGTTGACCCTCCATCTCAGGATGACCACCCAGAGATATCTCTCCATGCTTTAGCCGGAGTCACCAACCCACAAACAATGCAGGTCAGGGGTTACTTTAAGAAGCTCCCTCTTACAATATTCATTGATTCCGGTAGCACCCATAACTTCATTGACCCTTGGATCGCCAAATAGGATGATTTTTTTGTCCATCCTTGCTCCAAATTTGAAGTCATGATTGCCAATGAGGGAACCTTACCTTGCAAGTGGAAGTGTCGCAATGTGTGTATCTGAATGGGAGATTATAACCGACACTCCGACATGTTTTCCTCGGCCTTAGGTGGATGTGATGTGGTTTTGGGCGGCCAAATGTGTACCTACATAAGCATGAAATTAATTTGTTGATAATTGTCTTTTATTTTGATGACCATTTTATTATAGGAAGCACTCTTTCTTCGATCGAAAATATAAAAACCGCACTACATCTAACATTCGACATGAGTGATTTAGGCTTGTTGAAGCAATTTCTTGGCTTAGAGATCACTCAGAATTTTGATGGGATCACCATATAGCAGTCAAAATACACTTCAGACCTGATAAACAAGTTTAATATGGCAGATTGTAAAGCAACACCATTCCCATTCCTCTGAGGAATCATACTTGATGATGGAGATTCCACACCATTGGCGGATTCTACAGTTTATCGATAGTTGATTGGAAGTATTCTATACTTGACACACTTTAGGCCTGATATTTCTTATGCCATGAGTTTTGTGTCAAGGTATATGCAGCAGCCCCATGAGCTTCACTGGAAGGTATCCAAAAGGATCTTGCATTATGTGCAAGGTACTAGACATTTTGGCATTCACTATGTTGTGGATTCTGATCTAGATTTGGTTGGATTCACTGATTCAGATTGGGCAGGTGATAGCATTGATCAGAAGTCCACTTCCTGATATGTTTTCATTATTGGAATAGGGCCTATTTGTTGGTCAAGCAAAAATCAAGCCGCCATTGCCTTATCTTCAGTAGAGGCAAAGTATCGAGGAGAAATCAATGCTTGCATTCAGGAAGTTTGGTTCACTAGTACAAAACCAGATATAAGTGACCAAGCGACCAAAAAATTTGGTCACCACAGCTTTTTCAAGGGATAAATGACCAAAATTGAGAAATTTTAAGTGAACTGACTAAAAATGACCAAGATAAATGACCAATTTGGTCACAGGATAAGAACTAAACTAAAAATGACCAAGATAAATGACCAATTTGGTCAGGAGATAAGAACCAAACTAAAAATGACCACATAACAATTGGTCATTTTTAGTTGTGTCATTCCGACAATGGAAAATTATAATTTTGATAATGAATTTGTACAATTTACTAAATTTTTACAAATTCATCTCCGAATCCATCTGCAGTGTTAAAATTTAGTAAATTGTAACATTAATAGTACACAACTTGGATTATTTTTCAATACATGTCTTCTAAGGGATCATTTCTTTGAGGCCATCCCAATACCTTTTGTGTTAGATGATAGGAGAATCATTGAGATGCTCATTTAGGGGTTTCTCTACTAATTAGTGATTTGGGTGTGGTCATGAGTTGATATCTAGATAATACATCATGTCTTGCATAGTTTATCAAGTGGTAGATGAGTTCTTCTAGTACATGTGGTTGAGTGGAGTCTTGGATATTTGTTGTCTTTCCCTTTTGGAATTGCCATGTCTTGAAGTTAGTGTCTGCACTGATCCGTTCAGCTTGTTGTACTAGTTGTGTTCATATTTTGTTTCAACAAAACCATCGTCGTTTGACTATCTCGACAGTCTGTTAAAGTTTCGACAAGTTCATGTATTCATCTTTGGCGTAATTGAGTTCCAGTAACCTCGACTGATGAGAAAAGAAATGTTTCGACACCTATTTCAAGTTTATTGAATCATTATCTACTAACTGACTTATGAATGTAGCTTTAATTATATATGTACAAATGTATGTGGTTTTAAATGATGCAATCCTCTGTACCATCCCTATATCTCATCCCCGTTCCAAATGCAATTCATTAAGAAAATTAAAACCAAAACTATGGACAACAACCCGTCCTAGAAAATAGCTCAAACTATTGTAAAAAGCCATCAATATTGTGTAAAATCACTAGAAGCTTCCACATGTTAAAAATCAACATGATTTCTAAAGTAGAACTTTACAGAACTAACTAAATTTAATTATCTCAACATGAATTAATCTTTAAAACACAATCGATTGCTAAGAATCCCTAAAAATCCAAAGTCATTATAAACTGGGTTGTTGGGATTTCAAATCTACAAGTCATAATTTTATACCAATGGGAAGACATAGGAAAATAATTGATTATCAGATTTCCAGGCATCTCTTTCACTCACATATACAGGCAGCACAATGTTGAAGCCCATGGCCTTTCCAAAAATCATGTTTGGGTGATGCATGGTAGTATGTATTATCAAGAATATTTTGAGGATTTCTTGGTTGACACTAGGAGTGTCTCTTTTTTTCTAGGTCTTTTCTATCTTGGATCTAGTTTTGCCATTTTTTGTATGATGTTCTATTGAACTCTTCATTTCAATTATGCTCTGCAGTGTTGGCATAAAGTTTACTAGAATGTTTCGCATATGTCATTTTTTGGATGACTTTTTTTTCCTTGCTAGGGAGAAATGCCTCCTATATCCATTCAATTTCTTTTAAGTGGCGTTTGACCATGACTAATTTAATAATATTAAACCATTTTAACTATTTGCTTAGATAAGAAAAAACTAATTAATATAGAATAATTCTTATTATTTAAATAATTAAAAAAAAGTCTGAATGCCATGGCACTTAACCCTAAACACTTGAAAAAATAATACTGATATTCACTCATCGAATCATTACCTTTGTTTAGATTTTGGAAAAGAACAACCCTGGAGCAGAGTCAAAGCAAAGCGAAGTTGAGGAAGAGAAAGCGAGCAGGCGGTGCGATGGTGGAGAAGGGAAAGAGCCACAGGAACGACATGGTTACCAGGGAGTACACCATCAATCTTCACAGACGCCTCCATGGCAGGTACATCAAATCCTGAAATTCCTCAATATTTCTTCGCACATGACATATTTTTCGTTCGATCTGTGCATGAGTTGAAATTTTGGCATAAATGTTCTCGTATCCATTTGATAAAGTTTCGTCTTTCTGGCACTCATTTGTGAAATTTTCAAGTTTAGGCTTAGGGTTGAGAAGTTTTTGAGTTTTTAGCAATTTATTCGCAAGATTTTCATCCGCAACACTTTTAAAAAAATGGCCCCAAAGTTTGTTAAAGAGATCAGGAAATTCACCCAAAAGGCCATGGGAACCACCGACGTGAGGCTCGATGTGAAGCTGAACAAGGCTGCATGGAGCAAGGGCATCAGGAGCATGCCCAGGAGGATGAGGGTTCGAGTCTCCAGGAAGCGCAATGATGAAGAAGATGCCAAGGAGGATCTCTCTTCGATTGTTACGGTTGCCGAGGTGCCTCTCGAAGGTCTTACTGGATTGGGGACTAAGGTTATTGAGGAAGAAGATTGATGTAATGGTTTATCAAAACACTTTATAATGTGTGAGAATGGAGACTATTATTTTCCTCTTAGGGTTATGATTCTGAGGGCATCGAATGATTTTCCCCTTCAATTTTCTAGGACATGGGGTTTCTCTTGGCTTTTATATTGATGAAGAAGTAGGTTATTTGTTGATAGGTATCTGGGATGTTAGGATTAATCAGAATCTTCATATTACTTTCACTCCTAGATTCAAAACCATTTAGCGGGATTATTGCTTGTGTTTGGGCAATTGATTCCCCAATACACTCTGACCTACTTGTTCAAGATCTATTATTTGCCAATGGAAATATGTCTAGTCTTATTTACATGTCTGAAGCAGCCAGTGTTTATTGCTTTTATATTAATCTAGATTTTTTAAATAGCCAAGGTTTATTTCTGTTATATTAATTTGCAACATATTAAGCAGCCGAGGCATTGCACTGTATACCTCCGCATAGTTTTTTGGTTTGGCCAATTTTTATAATGAATAACTTTATAATATTTTGCCGAGTGTGAGACAATGCTATATTTTTCATAGCCATCCCCACATATCATGCCCTCATTTTGATTAGATCCATCAAAGTAGCCCCAGGGGTGGATTTGTCAATCTGAGGTGAGTTCATTGATTTGACCTTAGGAGCCAGAGTTGTAGTCTTATAGAATGGCAGTAATGAGAAAGCTTGTGCACATACCTGGAGGCTAGTGACATATTTGTTCTCAAATATGCATTTGTTCTTGGCAATCCAAAGTCTCCATAAAATCAAATAAGGAACCCTTCTTTATTGGTTTAAATCGCCTCTAGCAAACCAGTCATGCAGATTCAGTAAGAAGGCATAACATGTCCACAACCTTTAGATACCCAGGAAAGTCTCAACATGCCTCCAAATTTGTATAGAGAAGGGATTCGGGACAACCAAGGAAAAGGTGTTGAAATGTTTCACATGATTTCTTGCACAGGTAACACCTTTCAGGGCCTTCCATCCTCCTTTTTTGAATTCTGTCCCAATTTGGGACTCTGGAAATCAGAATGAGCCATATTAACAGAGTCCTTTTTGTAGGGGCAAAGACTTTCCACATTTTCTTCATCCACCACTCAGAAGCCCCCATCCTAGAGGCTTGTTGGGACTCATAACCCAGTGTCACTCTGTAGTCCTCGCCTTCCCCCTGCCAGGACCAAGCCAATTCTTAAAGATCCTCTGATATCCTTACATGAGCTCTCTTTAAAGCATCTATAAATCTGATCCATGTTTGAGCATGAAAATATCAAGTCCTACCTCTCGAGCAGATAGCCATCTTTGAGACCAAATTGTAGTATCATTTTCTTTAACAATTTTGTTTAAAGTGTACAAACCTCTCAATTGGAGATGTTCAATCATCACAAGAGGTAGAAAGTTATTATCCAAACAACCCATAATGGAATCTGCACCCATCCTAACTTGAGTTCCTGTGCTAACTTTCCAAGACAGGTGTTCCCCAATAACTAAGAAGGCAGAAGAAAGGGCCTTCCAGTGATTTGAGCAATTTGGTGATATATTCCTTGGGCTTCGGACCCACTCAATTAAAGGAACCATATGCTTTTGCTGGATAATTCTTCCCCACAAACTGTCTTTGGTCATTATATGCCATAAAGATTTGGCAACAAGGGATTTTCCAAACAGCTATAGGTCTCTGATTCCCCACCCCACATATTTCTTGGGCGTTGCATTAGTGTCCCAATTGGCTAGGTGCACCCCTTTGTAGTCTGTACTTTCTTACCATAAATAGTTTGCACAGATTCTCCAAATTTCCTTCTAGAATTGACGCAAGGGAAATCCAATAAACGGGGATGGCTTCTATAACTGCTTTGATCTATACCAGCCTACATCCCCTGGAGACCCACTTGTTGCACTACTGCTGAATGTTGCCCTCAATTCATGAAATGTGCCAAGACCAATCCGTTTTCCTGTAGCAATTTGCCTTTAAATTGTATCCCATGTATTTGAGGCCACCCTGTATCTCTTGTAGAGAGATATTAAATAGTCTTTGCAGTCTATCTAAGAGATGCCTTTCCAATCCAAATGAGTAGAAGGCAATTTTTTTCAAATTTATGACCATCGTTGTAGTAGAGGAGACAATATTTAAAATGTCATTCAATACATGACCTTCATACACTCCCATTTCGAAACAGAAGTATGACATCTACAAAAAGCTGGTGAGAGACAGTAATATTCCTTAGAATTTTCTCCCTGAATATGACCAAGAGATTTAGCTTGGAGATGGCCCTACTGAGACTCTCAACCACTAGTTGACATAATCAAGAATTTGCAGGTGGGTGGAGGATCCCATTTCTATTTCCAGCGTTTAAATAAACCCAAACTGAAATCAATCTCAACCATTATCTTCGCAACAGATCGATCATTATTATGTTTATAAGAGTCATCTATAAGGATGTACTTACCTAGTGAATCGTTGATAGCCTTGAGGGAGTAATCATTCCAGAGCTCCATATGTAGTTGCAGCAATTTTACTTAGATCGGTGTAGCTTTTACAAATTTTTCTTGAGCATCAAATCCTAGGTGCCAAGGCTTGAGAGTCAGAATGGCCTTTTTACAAAACCAAAGACCTCGAAGTATCTTGTCCGCTTCTTATGTTTCCAGAGATTCTTCTTAGTTTGTCTATGCTTATAACTATATGTTTTCAAACAGTCTTATCAATGCAGGTTCCAAGCTCAAAGTCTCCAAATGGAGGCTCAAAATCAAGTTCAGGGGTAGCTCATTTGCATAAGAATAGAGTTGAAGGTGTTGGTAGAACATCTAGCTCAAGTTCTGTTTCAAGACCACCTACATCTGGGCCCATTGCTGAGGGTAAAAGTAAGTCATTTGGTCAAGGAATGAAGTCGTTAGTATATACGGTGTCATCTTCACCAACCAATAATCTAGTTCATCCCTCGAAGCAACACATTAGATCAAGTAATTCCCCAGAAGTCATGAAAGATGATGCTGGGAATGTTGTAGGCAAAGGGTCAACCATAGGGAGCCCTGGTCGTGTTTATCCAGAGACATCATCATCAAAATATGTTCCAAAGGATAATGTAAAATGCTCGACAAATTCTACAGGGAAAACAACACTACTTGGAAAATCTTATTTCCTAGGTGGAGCTTCAAAGCAGGCTACTTCTAGTCCGAAAGGACACAGTTCGTGTCCAGCTTCAAAGTCATCTGCAGGACAAAATGTACCTAATTATTCTAGTTCTACAGAGCACGTTGTTGCAACCCATTAGCAAACCTTATCAGTGCAAACAAAGCATGCTATAACGGGGACAACTCACAAAAATGAAAAATCAAGTTTACTTGCAGCCCAATCTGTGTTGAAGGCTACTACTGCTATGCCATCTGCTCACACTCAAGCTTCAAATGGTGTCCCTACAACCCTAAGTGATGAAGCGATGAAGATCTAGATTGAATGATCTTTATTTTTACATTTGGCATCTTTGCATATCTATTTCTCTTACTAATATTTTTTATTTCTTGTGTGCGGCTTGCCTTGTTGTTGCATCAGCAGCTCAACAATTCTCCAAGAGTTCCTTGAGTACCACGTGTGCTACATGCTGGCAATATTCCTCAGTTGGCATCTTCCTCAACACCCTCTTCAGGCACCATTGTTAAGAGACCAACTACAGTGACACCACAGTGTAATTCTGTCAATGGACAAAAGGATCATAATTTGGTAATCTTTGCATTTTAATTGGAGTTTGGAGGTTTTCATAAATAAATAATATATTAATTTTCTATTATTACATTTTTGTTACTTTTTCGCTTTTGAACAAATGAATTGATAGAGCCAGTGACTGAAAAATACAATAATACGTTTATAAGAACTGCTTACAGAATCTATAATATTGGTTGAGTTTTGCTATGTCTGAACTATGTGTAGTTTTCTAGGAGAAGAAACCGAGAAGACAATGCCAGAGAGTCTTCCCGAACTGTTCTTGGAATTGATGAGCCTGTAAACTTTGAGGTACTGTTGTAGTCACCTCATACAAGGAGACTTGAGGAGAGCAACAAGGCTGATGACCTTTCATATTCAACTAGAAGGGAAACACCTTCTAGATGATCGGATGTCGCATGTGCTGCTAATAAAAATGTAGCTTCAACTAGTGTGCATAATATGACTGAAGGCAGTAGTCATTCTATTGCTTTTTATTCAATTGATGGGCACTTATCTAGTGTCCACGCCTCTCCTGGTGATATGTCTGATGATGCAGAGAATACATTGATAGGTGGTGGTGCATTAACATTGCCAAGTAAATGTTTTAACCTTTTGGCAATAATTCTTCTTTTCTGCCCTTCATCTGTGATCGTATATGGATAAAAGTTGATAATGGGCTTAAGCTATTCATTAATAACCAGAATGAGTGTTTTTCTTTTTTAATGCATTTTTCCTTTTCAAGTTTAATTGATGAAATTCTCAGCAAAAACCAGCATATGACAGATTATGAACTATGTGAGGCTGTCCTACCGGTATGTATCTGTTGTAAGTAAAGGGGCTGTACATCTTTCTTATTGATGTGATCTTTTCCTTTTGACATTTTATATGACATTTCAGGGCATACATGTTTCTATTCATGTTGCTCATTGAAAATATCAAATTTTATATTTTGATCTTCTTTTCCATCATATTTACATGTCAGTGAATGCCATGACAGCACTGGCGGAATCTAAGGAAGCATAATGGTGAGAGATATGCCTACACAAGCCATTGCCAGGCTGTTCTTGATTGCTTAAGGAATCGTGCAGTATAGGCTCATTGCCTTGATTGTGGACCAAAGTTATACTTGCACCATCTGCTTTCTTTTATTCAATTTTGTGCCTCTGTATTAGAAAGTGAAGAGGTATTGCAGCAGGAAGAGATTCAAGATGACCTGAAAAGTGATCCATTTCTAAAATCCTGGAGCTGCTCGATCTTCAAATTCTCCGGTAATAGTTCTTTTTTACCTTCAAATCTGGAAACAATCTTATTGTTATCTTGGAAATTTGGAATCTAGAATGATGAAGCTACTTTGACTGCCATATGTCTACAAACTACCTTTTTCTCTAGCTAGTTCTTTGGATGCTAATTAAAGCTCTGCCACCGATTCTCTGTATCAAATCTAGAAATTCTTCTACTTGGAAATGTGAGATATGATCTTCCTGCTGTCAATTTACTGCTCGATTCGTTGCTAATCTTCTGCCATCAAATCTGGAAATGCTTGATATTCACTTGCCAATCTTTAATGTTTTGCCATCTGTATGCTTCCCTTTTTGGCATTCTTGTGTGGAAATAATCCTCTCATCCAAGTGTTTTGCTGGCAAATTCATGTTTCCAGCATTTATCCTTTAATTAAACTACGGTACCATTTTAACCTGCAATATTGAATGAACAATGATTTGGATATGTATTATAAAATACATCATTCATTAACTCGGAGCTCGAGGTTTCTGCCTCTTAACCCTAGACGTCCATTCAAGTATAGTGTGGTGCTTGTGCACTCCTTGCTCAACTATCTTTTCACAATTTTCCAATGCACTTAACCTTATCTCGGGTCCTTGCATCTGAAGATGTCGACGAACCACTTCAAATGGATATATTTCAGCCTCAGCACACGCACCAGAAATGGCATCATATAATAATGTCTGCATTGGAACCAACTCAAGCTGTTCTAAATAATTTGGATATCCCTTTCCTTCTGTTCGCATGAGATAGAGCCTTTCCTTGCCTGCCTTGTATAATGAAAAGAAACCCTGTGTATGAAAGTTACACATCTCTTTTACCCCATATCAATAAGTAGTGCTGTGTGTCCACCTTTTAAACATTTGGAACTCGAACTCGGGCCAAGTGCTTTAATTTTATGGAGTTTGTCCCTCATGCAATAATAAAAAAAAGAATATATTTTCCTTGTCTTTATATTATCATACATCTTGATACTTGGATAACGTGTTCTGTAAAGACTTGACATTTGGACCCAAATCTCAATGGTGTGGGTGGTTGATTCGTTGACTTGGGAACCTTATGGTGGCTAAACGTGAAGTGGAACATGGTTTCGAAAACCATAGCCTTTTACCCATGGCATATGAAACCATAAACTTTTACGTGGCTTGACTTTAAGCATAAAAGAGGATAAGGACCACTCACTCTTACCAAGATGCTTTAATAGTCATGTAATATGAAAATTTTAAGGTATATATACTTTTTAAATGATTTAACAAAACTATTATTTAATAGAAAGATTAAAGATCTTTCTTTTTTAAATAAACTGTAAAATCATAATTTCCAAATAATCAAAAGGCAATTCTAACATATTGGAAATGGATTTAAGAAAATGAAAGGTGCACACTTTGACTAAATTTTGGATAGGAGGAAATTTAGCATTTTTAAATGGAAGCTCAAGGGATAAAGGATTGTATCTTGACATATCAGATTGCGTTTAAATATTTGGGATAAGGATAATTGATCATAATGGAATTTTGAGTTCATAAGGAGAACTTGACTAGGATGACAAAACTTAAGGCTTTGACAAAAATGGACATTTTGGCAATGAGAATTGGGATCCATTTCTACATATGCGCTACCAGAATCCAAAATTTAAATGAAGACAGATCCTAGTACCAACATGTGCTACCTGAGACAAATAAGATGATAATATCTCATATGAATGTGGTTAATATTTTAGTTAGTCATGCTGCATTGAAGTTATTGAAGCTTATGCCTTTAGAAACAATGGAATCAGAGCTTCTTTGCATCATACAACGTATTGCTAATCTGTTGAAAAGTCGACCTCATTCTTAATAACTGCAAGGTGCATGACCCATAAGGAATTCTATTTAAGGGTTCTAGCTCAATGGTAGAGCACCTGCCTTGTAGGCAGGAGGTTGGTGGTTTGATTCCACCGTGCCCTATGTATATTCTGAAACCACTAAAAAGAGATAAATGACTAAAAAAATGACCAAAATTTGTATATAAACAACCACCAATACAACATGAGAGATAAGTGACCAAAATATGCATGTAAATGACCAGTTTTGAGTTGGCGATCGCTGGTAGCAAATTAATTAATGACCAAATATATTACCAAATTAATGACCAAATATACGACCAAATATATGACCACAAGATAAGCTATAAATGACCAAGCTAAATATGATCACATTTTTGGTCGCGTGATATATGGCCACTAATTTGCTACTAGTGGTCACCAACTCAAAAGTGGTCATTTATATGCGGATTTTGGTCGTTTTTGGGGTCACCTATCTCTCATTTTGTACTAGTGGTTGCAGGGTATTCTGGCAGAGTTTGATATTGGTAGCACCACTTCTACTGTCATCTTTTGTGACAATCAGAGTGCTATAAATATATCGACAGATCTGGTTTAGAGACATAGGACCAAGCATATCGAGATCCACATGCACTACATCCGATATATTGTGCATGACAGAACCATTGTACTGCAATATTTCCCTACAGAAGAGAAAATTGCAGACATCTTCACCAAGAGCTTCACTGAGAAGGAGTTCTCTTACCTTCGTTCACTACTGGGGGTGAGTTCTACTATGGTGAGGACAGATTAGATCCTTTAGTATTTAGTTTGAGGGGGGTTTTTCTTTCCCACTGGGTTTTTCCCTCTTTCCTCACTTAGATTTTTTCTAGCATTTTTGGATTATTTTTGTACTGGGTGACCTATGGCCTTTGTTGCTAGGGCCCTTTTATTGTTTTTTATACCTCCATGAGATTAGCTTAAGGGGAGGTATTGGAGCATTTTCCAAACACACACCATTTATTTGAGCCTTACATCTTAATGACCCACTTATCCTAAGTATTTTGACTCCATCATGTGCTTACATCATCAGCAGATCACAGTTTGAGTCAACTAGGCCTCCTCCTATATTCTAGGAGCCAACTGGGCCATCATATGAGCCTCTTCCACCATTCAGGGGGTGATTTGCATGACTAATGCACACTACTCAGTCCAACTGACAGCATTTGCTAGTTTATTCAGCCAACTGGTGATACTAGGGCGCCTTACTACACTGTTTGACTTCATCTGGTGTTATTCTAACCTACTATTCAGTAAAACTGCAGACATAAGGAGCCCTATCCTATTTTTTGGCATTCAGTTGAGTTCTGCATTGAGTTAGACTCAGTTAGTCAGTTTCGGAGTCAGTTAGAGTTAATTATTGATTAGTTAAGTGGTTAACTGATGTGTCAAGTGGTTTTAACTGCCTAGTAAATTAGTAAGCCACTCTCATGCACCAATTCGAATGACCACCTTTGGAATTCGAATTGATTGGCTTATTGTAGCCATTTGTTACACATTGTAAACTATCTTCTGAGTATATGAGATTATTTTACTGTTCCAAACCTTCTGCACAGTGTTTCCATACATCTTTTTGCATGCATCTCTAGTAACTGTTGTGTTTGTTCCATAGATATGTTGTGCCTGAGATTTCACATTTTTCTCTGTCTGCAATCTTCTCTAACAAGGTGTCAAAGGTGAGGTCTTTAAACTTGTCACTTGCTTGTAGAGACTCAAGATAGTTGGAGTGAGTAGGATAAATATATTTTACAAATTCTACAAGTGGAAGGTTTGGTTTCATACTATAGGCTTGAATCTTATACATGATTTCTCTGATCTCATATGCAACCAACATTGGATCATTATCCTTTACATCCAAACTGAATAGCTTTAACATTAGCTAAATCACCTCCATTTCAAAGTGTGATCCATACAGGTCTTTTAATGTCTTTAAATATTTAAAAGCAAAAATTTTGTAGGCAATATATGTTGGCTCACCTCTTCACTGACAATAGCAGATATCATGGCTAAAGCTTTATTTTCTCTAGTATGCCATATAAAAAGTTCTTTCTCTAATGTTGGAGGTTTTGGATGAGAACTAATGATTGCGCCTTCATCAATGAGAATGGGTTTTCCTTCACAAATGTCATCCCATAGATCATTGTAGATGAACATAGCCTTAATCTTCCTTGACCATTCTGGATAAGTGTCCTTGCCAGTGAGGACAACACCAACTATTGATACCAGTGAATGCATCTTCTGCAGTTTGATATTGAACCTGCAAATTTAGACAAAGTATCTGGAAAGATAAAATATGAAGGTGCAGGTTTAAATTCCTGCTCCCTTCTTTACAAAGTTCTTCTTATTATAAATTAATTCTGCAACACTCCCTACAATGTTATTACATACAATTTTGCAACACTACTTAATTCTGCAGCACTATTACATTTGATTCTGTAGCACTATATAACTAATTTCAAATTGCTATTACATTCAGTTACACATCATAGAGACCTTTATCTCCATCAAAGATGAAATTCAACAATACATGAGACAAATTTAAACAAAATACCACTCTCTAGGTCAAGAGGAGGTTGTGGTCTCAAAATATGTTGTAGCGGAATGATTTTGATTTCAAGGAGATCGTAGTTTTGCAGCTGCACACCGCAACATCCAAAATAAGTCGCAGTTATACTTATGTTGGAGGTTGTAGTATCTATCACCCCCACACATCAAAAATTAGCATGATACAATTAAGATTCCATGGAAGAAATATCCAGGTTGCAATTCACAAAATTAGGGTTAACATTATGGTTTGCAATCTTCACAGGAAATTTTCAGTCAAATTGGTTTACCTCCACAAGTAGTCACATCCAACCAATGGGATCTTAATTGGGTTCCATGTAGGTCTCTATCTCCAAATACAACATGAGGTTGTCTCTTGAGATTCCCATCTCCTCCACGCATCACCAAGTGTACACTACTTCAAAATCGCAATGTCAAAACAAGACTATAGCTCGGAGTTAGCTCGACAAGCTCAAGCAATCTCCCACAAGATTCAATTCCATGATGTTTGTAGCTCCATTCGAGAGGAAGAGAAATAAACAGTTTACTTGGAGGAGAGTAGGACCGATTTAGGAAGCTGAAATTCTTATTTGACATTCCAAGCATAGTTCTAGGGCAAGAATTAGGGTTTCTTTACCCAACGATCTCAAACAATTGCAGCACACAAATGCAAAATGTTTACCTCAACGTAGTGATGAATGAGGGTGCGGGAAATGTGGGTTGGTAGTGCCTTCAGTCCTTGAAGAAATCGTAGTCACATTCTGCAACAGTCATTCTTGCAAAAACTCTCGTTCAATTTGCACCCATAGGCTCATACCGCAGCCACACCAATGAGCCATCAACTTCACTTTCAACACAGTGTTGTTAATAATCAAATGAGGAAAAGAAGCACCAGTCAGGAGAATAAGAGAAATCAATAGCTATTGGAAGGTCTAAATTAATGATGGATGTCGTTGCATTCAAGATAGAGTGGGAAAAATGGAGTGACAAATATGAATGCAACTAAAACCAATTGCTTATTGTAGCTAGTGTTTTCACACTAGCTAGTGCAAAAGGTCACTTACTAAGAGCTATGAGATTCCTAGTAATAGTTCATGATGGTGTGCATGCAAATAAAAATGAAAATAAAAAGTACTAAAGATTATTGCATTAAAAGTAAAAAGTAAATCAAGATACCCATGAATGAAATAATGTTTTCTTTATATTATAAACAAGAGTTTACAATCTGGGTTACCTCAATATGGTGAGTAGATTGGGGCCCTTGCAGCCATACGAATGGTGGTGCTATGAGTCTCTAATGTCCCTTACTCTCCTTCGAATGCTCAAAGTGGTGTCCAAAACTCAACCAAGTGTGAACAAAAGCTCAAAAAGGTAGGCTAGGGTTCAATAGGAATTTTGGCAGAGTTTTGGTAAGATAGGGTAAATGTATATATGAAATGGGGGCCTCCACCACCTTTTTATAGAAATTTTGATGGTGGTATATTGTCTCGTGGTGTTGGGAAGCCACTAGTATTGGCAAGTGGTATTTGATGGCTTCCCTCCTTTTTCTTTTATTTTGACTATTTCCCCTTTTTCTTTTTTTTTTACTTTTCTTTTTTGGAGATTTTGACCCGTTTTGGGGGATTTTGGCCTTTTTAGAGGATTTTAATTAATTGTTGTGTCAAATAATGATTTTTTCCCATTCGATTACCAACTTAGGGATTTGGGGTTTTTGGAGGCCAAATATGAAGGAAAAATGGATAAATGGGTTACATGACTAAGGGGATGAGCTAGGTGGACAAATTTTGGTTTTAACAGGTTCCCCCTGATGTGTGAGGGCAGGATCTCATCGTATGGTTGATAGAAATCATAGGTTATGACCATTTCCAAGGGTGTGAGCATTGTGGTGGCAGAGAGCAGAGACTAGTTGGAGACCGGAAGAAGTGTTTCATAGAAACTGCAAGGGATATAACTGGAGATACAACACCTCAATAATGGATGAGGAACATATAATCTCGAATATATGGATGAGGTGACCATACCCATGCTCATATCAATGTCTCAAGATATACAAATAATAATGGTGAGGCCCAAAGGGGACCTAAAAAATACATAGGAAAGTGTTGTGTACATCATAATGGTCCAGAGGGGACACAAAGTTGGGACATACTCATGGTCCAACCATGACTGATATGAATAAATCATACATGGAAACAATGGGATTCATCATGAATGCAGTATCACAATAACTGATTCTTTGTTGGATCTGAAGGGGTCCAACAACTAGATGAACTTAACGAATGAGAGTCAGAATCTCAAAGGTACACTAGACTGCATATGAACTGGATACTCTAGGAAGCATAGAACGAAAGGGATTCTGGACATTGTCGCCAACGTAGCCCGTACATCCACGGGAACATACAACTAGGGGGTTCCAAAGAGACTCACCAATGTTCTAGATTCAAGGGATATCCGGGGTCTTCGACCAATAACTAAAGGGACCAATACGCTATACGAATATCAATGGTGCGATGATGGAGCTGAAGTCAAGCATGTGAAAAAAAACCATGCTAAGAGGAATTAAGGAATCCCCTTAGATGGTCCATAGGCACTCACCACTGATGGAGATGAGTCCAAGGTACATGGACCTCTGGGTCTATCCTATGGAATATATGTGATGGCGTCGATAGAGGGATTCCTACAACTACCAAGGCAATGATGTTTCCTTGATAGGAGTGCGAGGTGTACAACCAAGATGTGATAGTACTGGATGTGTAACTGACACACTGTGGGGGGATACGGGGGTTGCAGAGTGATGAGACTCAAAATTCCTTTGTTAAAAGTATGACGACAGGGTTGACTTGGAAAAAATGATGCGGACCTTGGGGAAAGGGGATCATAGCTTAAGGGATCAGGGACTGTGACTGCAATGGGGGAGACTCAGGGGGGGAAACTGATTAGTGATATCAGGAGACTCCAAGGGTGACACATTGCAGAATTCTCTGAACAAAGGTGACCATACTGGGGTTGCTTCCATAATGGGGGGACTAGAGGTGATCTGTTGGGGCGCCAAGAGGCACCATTTGGGCCTTCTTCATGGTTTAAGGAGCTCGAAGAAGGGATATAAGTGTACTCAAGATGATACTGTCATGTGGATTTGTATGAGCCCAAGATGATGAATTCTCGTGGGTGCTTTCAATTTTAGAGAGTCTAAAAGCAATAAGAAGACTCCAAGGGGGTTGTTTTTTCGTGTGTTATTCCCCAAAGCCATAAAAAGAATGAAAGTATGCAATGGATAACTCTTTTAGCCAGGGTGACTAGAGTATTCCTTTTTCTTAATTAGTCTACTAGGTCTAGAAAAGGGGAAAACTTATACCAAATAGGAAATAGTTCAAATAATAGAAACATACTTGCAAGAAAGAAACCAATATAGACTAGGGTACATGATGAAGAGATGCCAAATATTAATTCTCTTAATTCAATAAGAAATTATAGTTTCGAGCATAATCTCAAACCAAAAGAAAATTTTTCTATAACCAAATTTCACCTTCTCCCAATTCTTCCCAAAAAATGTATTGTTTTCTTTTGTCTGATCAACTTTTCAATGTTGTGGAAAAGGGAAAAAAGACCTAAAATTTTTAATGTCAAAAATTGGATGTTTAATGGACGTATAGTTGCAACATCACTTATTGGGCATTCCCTAACTTTGTTTAAGGGGAATTCTTACTCAAATGATACTTAACTAATGTTTTTCAAGACATAATGTATGACTTCCCTTAAATTCTCCACCTATTTGACTTAAATTCAATGTTAAAAGTTGGATTTTTCATCAAACGTCTGTTGAAACATCAAATTTTGACCCCAAGTGTAGCAGTATTTTTTGCTAGGATTTTGGCGATGTGATCTATAATTTTGTGAATGTAAGGAAGGGAAGTTAGGGAAAAGGGTGGGCTATTAGGGAGGGCTAACTTTGGTTTGGGTTAGGGAATTTTCATTGGCTAGGAGTGCTTTAGTGAGGTGGGTTCTTTTGTTTTGGACATGTTGGAGATCAGAGATGCAAATAGATCTAGATATGAGGGTATTTAGTACCACCATTTTTTAGTAGGATGGTTATGGGACTGTACATGAAGGTATCTATCAGTATGTGTTTTCTTATGACAAAATTGGTGAGATAGGGATCCATCCGATTGACGGGGAACAAATACATATAGGAAGGGGAAAGAATTGTCTTGTTGGATTTCCAAGGTAAATTGAATATGTGGAGAAATCCTATTTAGATAATTGAGAAAGTAATCAATGGTAGATCGACCATGATTCCAAATGATGAAGGTATCATCAATGAATCGGAACCAACATTTGGGTTTAAGATGGAATTTGTTAAGAGACATAGAAATTTTTCATGGATATATTAGCAACTACCGAGAAAAGGGATGAGCCCATTGTAGTGCCTTTGGTTTGCTCATAGAATTTTCCTTTAAAATTGAACAACGTAGAGGTTAGGAAAATTTTGATGAGATTTAGGGTTTTGAGATCCACTCGATTGTCGATTAGATTAAAAGCCTCAGGGACAGTGATTTTGGTGTATCAGGACACCACATCAAAGCTAACCAAAATGTCTTCTTATTTGAGGTGAAAGTCATGAGATTTGTGGGTGAAATATATATATATTCTTTTATGAATGAGGATGTTTAGCTTCTAAAAGGTAGAAGTTTATTATCTAAGAATATAGCTAAGGTAGAGGTGGGGGATCCTATGGAACTAACAATGGGTCTTAGGGGGAATATATTTCTTATGGATCTTGGGTTGCCCATAAATTTTAGGGGGTTGAGTATTGTGGTGAGAATATTTTTTTTAATGGATGGATCGAGAGAGGAGGATTTGATAGCATGGACATGAACAAGGTCATAGACTTTGTTGAGGGGATTTGTTAAGAGATGTTTATAAGAAGATAAATATAGATTATCAATTAATTTAGATTCATAATTAGAGATGTTCATAATTATGGAGGAATTGTGTTTATCAACTTTGTCGGGGTTGTCATTGAGATAAGAAAAGGCATAGAATTCATCTTTGAAGAGATTAGGGTTGGGGAGTTTCGATAAGTGAAAAAATCGGGTGTAGATATGTCTAATTTTTATGGCTTCATGAGGGGGTAGGTTTCGGGTTATGGATTCAACTAAGAAAATAATGTCTTCAAAAGGAATGTGGTGAGGAATAATGGAAAAACTAAAATCGTTTTAAAGCAATTAGAGGGATGGGTATTTTGTCTCAAAAGATGAGAAATTACTAATAGTAAAGGAGGAGAAAATAGATGGATAGGGTATGGGTGATTGGGGAAAGATATGGTTGACTAGATGAATATTGGTGGATAATGGATTGAATTTAGAGATAGGTTGGGTTGAGGTATTTGAATTGGGGTGAGAGTGACGGATGTTGATGTTATGGGATGAGTGGAGAGAGAGAGATGATGGATGGGTCATTATGTGGAGGGAAATCTAAGAGAGAGGGATCCAATAGAGGTTGGAAGAGGAAGAGGGTGAGAGATTGTGTTTTTTCAAGGAATAGATTGATGAGGATGGAGAGGAGGGCATAAATTAAATTGAAGTGGTAGGGTACATGGGATGGGTCAAGATGACTATGGAGAGAAGATCATGTGAATATGGAGCATGATTAATTAGTGAGTTAATCCTCTCCAGATAGGGTGTTGTACCATCTCGATTCGGGATGGATGAAGGTGAGGCTATCGAAGGGTATGGTAGTGTTTGGATTGGATGGGAGATTTAGATGACGTCTGAGGCAATAAGCCGGGATATGGGAGATGAGGAATTAGTATTTTGATCAGAGATAGAAGAACTAGAACATGGCATGTAAAGGAGATGGCCAAGGGTATGAATGGATAAGCAATGTCTTGATGGGTAGTGTTTAATGCGATCAAAGAGACTAATTCGAAGGAAGGGGACAAAGATGTAATGTCTAATGAGGAATTGTTATGAGGGTGAATGGAATATGATTGGTTATGCGCAATGATGAATTGGTAGTGAGGGGTGTTAACATGCAAAGTTTTTAGAATTTTTTTTAATTGTGATGTCATTTAAAGTTGGCAAGTCTTATGCTATTATGGCTTGAGGTTTGGAATTATTTCTAAAGTCCTACACGATGATCAAAATGGATAAAAATCAAAGTCCTTTGAGGAATGGGATACTAGAGAGCCATCGGATCAAGCGCTAGGATCAGGGGCTAAGAATAGAGGAAGTCCTAAGAAATCTACCATATGACCTTTCACCTATGACCAAAGGCGGAGACAGGACAAGTGCTGAGTTGGACGAATAGCACTAAAATTGTGAATGTATAGAGCCAAGAATAGATTGACGGTGCAGACCCACCATGGGGAAAATCAATGATGGAAAAGAGTTTCGGGATAGGAAAGTGAACAAAGGTTAAATTCAGAAGGTTGGAGCAGAAATTAAACCGCTTACCACGTGGCGTCTATTGGTGGAGTCCGCTATGAAAAGAGGTTGGAATTATACCACTCATCGAGAGTTCAGAAACCACCTTGATATGAGTTGTATAAAAGGTTTGTTGGAATTTTAAAAAGGTATTTTTTATTTGTTGCGTGGAGGAAAAGGAGTCACCGAAAAGCACGTCATTTGTCTTTGTCAACCCTGCACAGAAGTCAACCCCAGGTTCTCTCGTTCATAAGATTTCTCCACAGGTAGTTTGAAACTTTGTATTCTTAGAATTTCTTGTCCAAATGGAGAAAATCAAAGAATCTATTCCACTCAGTGACAATCTAGATGAAAAAGAGGAAGTTTTGGTTGATAGGGAAATGGACATTTTTGACCCCATCCTATCTGTAGGTAGTATTTCACATTCCAAAGAGAATTTAATGGAGTTTAGTTCACAAGGAAAGGATGTGTTAAATGTTTTTGGTTCTTTTATGTATTATTTTTGCGTTGAACAAACCCTACACTTCCCCAAGTTGGTTGGTTGGTGTGAAACGAACTATTCATAGGTAGAAAGAGTCATTATTAATGTAAATACAACCAAAATTCTATGTCGAGTCAATGCACAGACTGTTCGTGAGGTTTTAGGTTTACCTGAAACTTTTCCCCAAAACCCTGAGTCATTTAGTGAAGAAATTTTGGTAAACTCATATAGAGGTTGCAGTCCAGAAGAAAAAGAAAAGTTTTTGTTACAAGTTTTGAAAGATGGTCAACCACATGAAAACCTATCCTTCCCTTTGAATATTGATGTCTTTCAACGAGATGCCCAGTTAGTCATGTCCTTGTTGATTCAAATTTTAGGTCTTGATAATGATAGATCAGTCATGGAAGTTATGTTAGGTTTCCTTCTGCAAGTCAATTCACCTCAGTCACAGTCGAGTCCAGTATGTTGTTTTAATTTTGATGAGTTCCTAGTTGAAGCAATTCATGCTCAGTTAGTGAATTTCTACGAATTGAAGCATTTCAGATATCGTTCATATCTCCTGAACCTGTTCTTATGTTCAAATATTTATGAGTTGAAGTTTCTTGGCACCATGTTTTCTCATGATCTTCCTAAACAGATCAATATCTTTGAGTTTACCAATACAATCATGGCATAAGTTTACAGAATTAATTTTGATACTGAGTTACCCTGAGTGTTAGAAGAGATGAAATAAATGTTGCATCCTACACCAAAATTCTAGACAGGTCATTGGTTCTTGTATAAAGAACATACTATAGTTAGAGTGTATGGTTTTACCGGAGCACCGGACCTTTTTCCAACCTTTTTAACACCAAGGGTTTTTTCCTTAGAATTTATCAGACATAGGTTGCATTCAGAAGAAGAAAATTTTGATGTTTTCAAAAAATCATCAAATGTGAAATTACCTCTTAAATTTGGTCCGTTCATCATAAAGACTAAGGCATCCCTATCTGTAGTAGAAAAATTGTTAAAGATCGTGGTTTCAAGAGGTTGAAAGGATTAATTATGATCCTCATCAAATCATATCTCACAGGAGACAAAAAAAATAGAAACAAAGCTTATGATCATCAAACAATGGAAGGATTAAAAGAAATATCAAATTTATTGAAATTTGAACAGAATCAAGAAGAAGTAAATGTGGAACAAACAAATAATTTGGAAATGATGGTTCAAACACAAGCTAAATCTGATATCACAACCAAAAGAACTATTTTGGAAGTTGATAGTATGGAAGTCAATGAAGAAGTTTCAAGTAAGAAGGAAAAGGTGGAACAACAGAAGGAAATTATTAGCATGGAGGAATGAGATTCAATTGTTTCAGAAAAATTTACTTTGTTTTCACAGCCACCTGTAAATATACAACAATATTCTTTTTTAGAAATAAAAGAATGCGAGAACAATTCTCATAATAAATCCAGATTTGATTTTTTGTCACAATATGCAGAAAAGAAGAAGCAATACTTAGAAGATACTAAGAAGTTGTTCCCGCAAGTAAGGAAGTCAACAGAACAAAAAGTATGGATATGATCTAATGGTGAAAAGACAACTAACATAGCTTCTAACTATAAAAGAAAGGACTCGTGGAAGCTACAGTCTGACTTTTGACATGTGACAGAATTGTCACAAAAGTGCATTCATCCCCATGCTTCAATAACTGCATGAGGTGACTTTTCCCACCAACCTCACACATGCATTCAATGATTGGAAAAGGTCAAAAGAAGGTGATTATCTCATTTAAATCACATGGAAGAATTTGGGTGAGTTCTTAGGTTGAAACTTGGAATCAAAGGATTTAATCTCCCATAGGACCCCTTTCCTCTTCCCCTCTAGTGGAATCATAGCCCATCTAGTACTCTTTACACAACCATCTTGGACCATATTATTATTTATGCAACATAATATTTACATACATTTCAAGTTACCATGAAAAGTCAATCATATGGTCCAAATAAAAATATTTACATCATTCATGCCCAACCATTCACTAGTCGGGCCTTGGCCTTGACCTCGACACTAGGAATCCATACTAGCATATTTACATAATTTTGGTTAAATACATTCCAAGTCAAAATTGGGGGTCTTACAGTAGCCAAATCAAACATGTCTGTGTTATGAAAGCACAATCCTTGTGGTGCATGAGGTATTATATCCAATTGTAATGATTTTGGGGTTTAAAGGATGCAGTTATAAAAATAAGGAAATAAATAAAATGTTAATTGGATGTAGCTCAAGTTGTTTTGAGGAAAGTTGTTATCCTCCCCACTCAGGTTCAAATCCCACTTTGTGACATATTTTCTCTTAGTGAGTTGATTGTTGATGAGTTATAATCATATATTCTTAAGGTTTTGACCTCGCCTTGTGCCTTGAAGAATATATGGTTTACCTTGGGTACCATCCTTGTACTGAGCCGAAGTGCTTATGCACACTACTTTTTATTCTATGTATGTGGGTTATCAATAGAAAATAGCTAACGTATTAGAGTTAGAGATTGACAAGCAAAAACCCACCAAGATTAAATTTATACGAAAAAGAGCTTACAATGTAATGGCACTTAGTTTTCAACATATAATAATTTCATTTTTTTAGATGCATACCCAAATGGGATGCCTTTCTAAATTTAATGAAATAAATTCAATTCATTGAATACATCCATGAATGAATGCATTTGATTGATTTTTCTTGTTACTAACCTATGAACACAACATGAACATCAATATAATAGTACTTGAAGAATAATTAAAACTTAGAGATGCAATATTTATATCAATGAAAATGGAAAATATGAGCTCAAACATCATCCTTTCAATGTTTGGTAAGTGTAACCAACATGCAATGCAAGGGTTGAAGGCCTCCTTATGAAATTCATCCGATCCTTGCACTGTATAATTCAAACCTTAGATAAATAAATAAATCAATCAATGCAACCATCCACCATGGTGTTCTCAAAAACTATGCAAATGAAGGAAGGAAGTACAATGTGAATATGCCATTATTAGGTGGGTGTAGAGAATTTCATGAGCATCTCCCAAGTACATGGATGTTTGCAATGAGTTTGTAAGGAGTAATGGAAATGATACAAAATATAGGTAGAATTCCATGATAGGGAGGTAATGGAAATTGTATATAAGATAGGTGGAAGGCTACATAATAGGTGGGAGGTTAAAGTGAAGTTTTTTTTCATTTGTTTTATTGAAAAATATTTGTTTGATTGCCGATGAAAAATCTTGTCACATCAATAAGTTTTGATGAATTAAATTTAGAAATTAAACATTTATTTGAAGTAAAAATAAAAAACCGTAATCATAATATAAAACATTAGAAAGCTTCATAATTTTGTTTTAACTTTTTTTTGTATGGTGCAAATTAATGTAATTCTTTTTCCTTAAAAAAAAGCCATGTTTTTGCATATTAACTAGCAAAATTGTACTTGTAAAGTGATACATTCAAGTTGACCACAAACTATATATATATATATATATATATATATAATCTCAAGATCTCTTTAGCACAAAAAGTTCTAACGAATATAATGGAATGTTGAATCAACAAACATGTAGTTCCAAAGAACTACACTACATATCCAAAGCAAAACATCCATAAAAAATGCTATGCCATAAATCCTCCACAAAATGGATAAAAGAGAGCCCACTTAAATGGAATGTTGGTTTCTCAATCCCACCCCTCTAATCCAAGAACTAGGAGGGGAAATATTTAGAGGGATAAAATTTATTAGTTTGCCTCTAGAAAAAAAAAACGTAAGAGATTTTGAATGCTAGAAAGATCCATCGATTGGTGTAGAATACACCTTCAGAGAGGAGAGTACAAATTTAACCATAGGAAATCATCCACAATAGAATCCTCCACATGCTACACAACTAACAAATTCTCTAGTGACTTCAGAAAATAAAATAAAAAATCCTAGAACTAGAAGATAGATGTGCATTGGATGTACAAAAATCTATCCAATCAGATCCACTAATGATGAAGCCTTATCTCCAATCATGATTGTCAAATCTATCAAATCCAACAAAATCATCTCTGGAAATAGGTCTATCAACAACACCCTCCTATCCCTAATGTTGAAGCTCCATCCTTACTATTGATTACATCAAACATACTTGAATATAGAGCACTAAGATCCCTCACACAATTATTGGAGGCCCTATCCTCCACCATGCCCATCTCCATAAAATTATCCTTTTGATTTGGAAATGACACAACCCCACTTTGAAGAGTAAATTTATTGAGTCCAAGTTGTCTAGAAAACAAATAAATGGATTGGATAGATGTTATGCTTTGTGAGAGATCACTAAGGATGTCCATCTTTGAAACATTAAACCTTGGAATTAGAAGATCAACCCTATTTTTTATTGAGTTCATGGACACATTAGGGTTTATACCCTCCTCCCCACATGGAAAAACAATGGCTTGGACTTCCTCTTGGGGATGAATAGTTGGGTTCTTGGTGGGAGAAAAGACTTCCCCGTGACCTTCCTTTAAAGAAAATCTTGAATATATTTTTCTTTGTTTCTTATATGCAACATCCTTTCTAGGGAAGTCCATCAAAATATGATCTAGTTCATGAAAAAATCTGCATCTAAAAGGAAATTTTTGCATAGCGTAACATGATCATCTACTGAAAACTCCCATAATCCATGATGAAATTATGTAGCAAACCCCATTACAATTCATTTGCACCAATATGCAAGGAACTCTTGCCATGTTTTGGCTTTTTGAATTAGAAAATTAGAAGGAACCCAAAGCATCCACTATGGATTACAGGATCTTTGGTTGACAAAATGAGGAGGAATCTCTTAAAAGTGAACCCAAGGAAGTAGCATGTCTCTATTTGACATGAAAAAGTTGAAATGTTCATCCCAAGGAAAAAGGAACAACCCAACATTTTCAAACATCCACAAACCTCCATTCAAAAATACATTCGTGTCCTCCTCATTTACAAAATAGAACTAGTGAATAATCCCTAGTTGCTCCCTTGTCGCTACCATGGCTTTGATTAATGTAAAAACTAGAAATAATAGCCCTAGGGGCCAGGACTAATCAAATGAATTTTTGGGGACATGTGGAGGGCAAGTTCGAGTTTGGGAATATTTTAAAGAGAGACATGAATATCAAGATCTTCTAGGAGAATGGACCCATAGATTCAATTCCATCTTAGTAAAATAAAATGGAATTTTAGGGACACATGGAAGGAAAGTCTGAGTTTTGGGATATGTTTAAAGTGATCTTCTAGGAGAATGGACCTAAAGTTAAATTAAATTATGGGTTTTAGGATGAGTGTTATAACATTATTGGACACCTCTATGTATATGATGCCCACATGGCCTTAATATGGATTGATTCCAATCATTACTCGGCTCAAAAATACTTTAAAAATCCTTTTTTGTTACATCCATGCATCTTCCCTTAAAGCAAGGAGCGTATAATCACCTTTCTTTAACAAAAGATGATTGGATGCAGTCAAAAAAAACTTTTTAAAGTATTTTTTGAGCTAAGTAATGATTGGAAGTGATCCATATGAAGGCCATGTGGACATCAAAGACACAAAGGTGTCAAATAATGCTATAACAACGAGTTAGTGAAAATTGAAAATTTTAAAACGGATAAATGAATATCTTCCAAGAGAATAGACCCAAATTTAGATTAAATTTTGGTTTTAAAGGTGAGTTGGGTCCATGGAGAGATTTCTATGCGATCATAAAAAATGGCATGCGAGAACGATAGACCTGAATTCATTATTAAATAGATCTTTGAAGTGAATATTATGTTATCAAAGCGATGGTTTGCAACTAGATCAATTGAGCTTGAGGTAAGTAAGGTGTTACTTTGGTGGGGTACACATGGAAGCAACAAGGGAAAATTGTAAGCATCTATATTTTTCTTAAAGTGTAGAAACCTTGGCAAACCTTACTAATTCTTAAATTTCTAAACACAAAATGTTTGAGGATTTTTTTTTAAAATATTCAAAATTGTAATGATTTTATTTAGTTTTTTTACCATTTCAACGATGTTTAGAGTTAAAAAAAAAACATAGAAAATTAAACCATGGGTTAAATTTCGTCCCTAAAAAAATTTCTCACCGCAACTACCAATAAAGCTTATGAAAGATTTTTTTTTGGGTTGGCAAGAGAACCCATGTCCTATAGGGTTAGCATGTGGTCTGAGAAACCACGACCCAAGGGCATCTAGCCATCAAAATCACCTAGGGATCACACCCGACCTAAACCACACCAACCCTTATTACATGGTTGGATTTTAGGTGTCTCCTCCCACTAGCATGGAATTTCAAACCCTGGACTACCCAACAAATGAAATCCCTCAAAACCAATAGCACTAGTGAGACTTAACTATAAAACAATAAAAATTTAAACTTCATTAAAATATATTTTGATATATAATATTAAAATAAGCGATATTGTAATATATGACATTAAAATTAAATGTACAAGTAATGTCTAATAGGTAAAAGGTAATGTTACATAAGATGAGCCTCATAGAAACCATGTACATCGTTCTTTCAAGTCGGTTGTATTTCTTAATCAAGTGGCAACAATATTCGATTGCATTCAAAGGTTTTAACCTTTTTAAAGTGCTCCCATAATTTAAAAGTGAATGGATATTTTAAATTACTCAATAAATTTTGGCTTAGTCATTACTTTAAACATCTTTGGTGGTTACTAGTCGAAATATTTACATAATTTAAGTTCAAAGTTACGAGAAGTAGTTGAACATGAAATCTTTGGTAGTAACCGCAAATCTTCTTTTGATGGTAAGCTTTTATGACATTGGAGATAGCATAAGCTCCTTTTTACTTGGCTATGCATTTTTATGTGGGACACAAAGGATCAAATGGAGGAGGAATTCAAAGATGATGCCTTGTAAAATCAATAAGAATAATTTGCATTTTGAAAATAAGAATTACGACAATATTAATCAATATAGATTTATGTTAATTTTAGATGTATAAATATTTGTGTTTTTATTTAGATTAGTTTTAATCACATTTAATAAAACTCATAACTTATCTAGATATGAGTATGTGAAAATATAATTTTGATTTTCGTGAATATATCTAGTTTCTTTTTCAAGGAAAAAATCTGCATTTTTACTTTTGGAAAAATAAAAAATGCATTCTTAAGGCTTGAAAGCATTCAACAAAATTGCCATTGATAGGTAATTCTACGCATGGTTTTTCTTTTGATAGTTTTGGTATTAGTACATAATACATCGATTTATAACGGATCTTGATTGGATTTACCAACATTCCTAAAATGGAGAGTATTTTGTGCACGGGGTCTTCCCTCAATGAAACTATGCCATAGAGCCTCTGTTCATACGATATTAAAGAATACCCCTAATTTGTCTAGATATTGATAAATACCTACCAAAGTCCTTTTTTTTTTTTTTCCTCGGAAAAAATCGTAATTTTATTTCAAATAGATGAACAAAATTACACTCTGCACATGTAGTAGAATCACTGAGATCCCTACATTGTCACATATTTACTGTCCCATATTGACATCATATCTAATGTCCCATACAACAAGTCACTGCTGACCATAGTTCCCGCATATATCCGAATACATAAGAACTATTACTATAACAGAAAACAAAACCATCATTTGTCATCAAAAACTGAGCTATTGCTCAATTCCGTGCCTCAATAACCTCATGAAAAGGTCTATGATAATAGTTGAAAGTGCCTCCAGGTGAATGAATTGTAATCCTCCAAATGCCAAGATCTAATTCCTGCTGCGTTGCGTCCTTAGAGAGCTCATCAGCCATCCCATTCCTCTCCCGGTAAATATGTGTAAATGAAATGTGATTGAAGGACTGCTTTAACCGTATCACCTCCTCTAGGATAGGTGATAGTACCATCACATGGCAATGTGTGATCTCCTTAGCCCAGTCAATAACTACCATGGAATCTCCAAAAATCTGAAGTGATAGGCAGCCTTGTTCAAGTGCAAATAACATCAGTAGTTTAAGTGACATGAGTTCAGCATAGTTATTTGATCCTCTCCCCAATCCAGCCACCAGATGAAAATAATGGTCCTCAGCTTTGTAAAGAATTCCCCCCCCTCCACACACCAATCCGTGGTCCAATGAAGCTCCATCAAAAAAAGCCCATGACAATGATTTATCAATCTGTTCCTCACGCACAGGACGTGTTCTAATCGCCTGGGCAGGTGCCATGTATTGTTGTATCACCGCCACAGCGTGAGCCCTTACAGTCTCCATCGGTACCCTGCGATCATGAAATATGTGTTGATTTCTGGTAATCCAGATCCCCCAGGCGAAAATACACGGGATTTCCCGGATGGATGAAGTTTTGTGTAATGACCACCACCCCTGGAAAGCTGCAAGGACGCTCTCGCCCCTCCACCTCATCTGAATATGCAAATAATTGCTAATATCATCCCAAACTGCCTGTGTAAACCGACAATGAACAAATAAATGTGCAATAGTCTCTTCCGCATCCCGACAAAGAGGGCAGATCCCCGGACCCTGGAGAAATCATTTTTGCAGAATGTCCCAGGTAGGTGCCTTATTTTCCAGTATAGCCCAGAATAGTAATTTCGCCTTACTCGGACACCTTAACTTCCACAGATATTTCCACCACCACACCAATTCCCTGTTATGTACTTCCACATTCTGCTGGATATATCCATTTTTTGGTGTGTAAATACCCGAGGGATGGTGATCCCAGATCAGTTCATCAGCCCTATCGGTCAGTCGAATATTTGTAATTCTTAAGAGCCGCAGAAAATCCTCCCAAGCCCCCTGCAGATCTGCATTGATCTCCAGTCGCTGTGCAGAGATCCACCCCTGATGCCAAAGAGAAGATGATCCTGAATCCGCTATATCAGCCAGAAAATGACAGCCTCTAGCAGCTAAATAAGTCCTCAAGACCGTAGGGAGGACATGTGCACCCCTACAGCCAACCCAGGGGTCCAGCCCAATACGGATGAGACGCCCATTTCCAATCCTCCACACTAATCCAGATCCGACCAATGAGAAATGCTGCACCACCGCCTTCCAGACCACAGAGCAATTTGCCCTCGACTTATTGCCCAGCCTGATCCATTCAAGAAGAGTAAGAGGAGCAATATATTTATGAACCAAAGTCCTTTTGTTGATCCCACTCCCAATACATATTTACAATTAGAAAAACCCTAATTTTCTGAGATATTCCCTATTTTTACTAAATACCCCTTTTATACCTCCCAATACTTATAAACCCCCCATAACTGCAATATATTGACCTTATTTTTCACAATTTAAAAACCCCCCTTTATGAATGACTGTGATAAGGTATTGGTCAACAAGGTGAATCCCCTCTGATTCGGTGTAAGACTACAAGAACTTGAGAGAAGAAAGGATAATAGAAACATAACTAAGAGCACAAAAAACCATCATTGTGCTTCATAAGTTATCTAGGGGGAGATTGGATATATGGGATCCTTGATTATCTACCTTCGTGTTGATCACCAACCATGGCGTGCCTCAAAGACCTTCCTTACAAAGTTGATCTGCATAAAGGTTATGTTCTCAGTAAGCGTACTGAAATTGAATTTTTGAAAATCTAGAGGAGATGTCTTGTAGAGATATTCCCAATTCAATTAATTGGATATATTCCAACAAATAGTTTCGTGTCATCCAATTCACTACTAGAGAGGAGTCCCCATAGAATTTTAGATTATGGACTTCGTTATCCCAAGTGATGTAAAGGAGAACTTTTAGGGCCAAGAGCTCAACTTTGTTGTTAGATCCTTGGAATGCATGGCATGTGAATGAAATATATCTTTCCTCTAAGAAATGCAGGATTCTCCCAATCCCTTATGAGCACTCTTGTGCTTGACAAGATCCATCAAAGAAAGCACAAGCACGATTTTTATCTATCATCAGGTATCATATCACCCATGGGATTGGAATGGCCATTTCCTCTTTGTAAAAAATATAAAGACCCAAAATTTGGGCCATTGTTTGAAAGGAGGGGATAGATCCATTCTTGAATATGGATTCATTACAAGAAATCCAAATGCCCCATAGAGTTAGGAAATTGATCAAAAGTGTGGGCTTTAAGTCATATTGAGTGAAGCACTATTGCATGTTATGAGAGATATCCTTGTTGCTCCAGAGATATTGAAGTTGAAACCCGACTTCCAAATCTTTTCAAACTTGTTTGTTGTAAGGATAGTGAACAAAGAGATGAAGAGTATTTTCCTCCAATATTCTACAAAGACTGCAATGACTCAGTCCTTGCATTTGTTCCTAGGTCACGACCTTATTGAAAAGCACCAACCAGATGAAGATGCTATATTTAAGGGGAGACCTAGCCTTCCATATTCACTTAAACCACCACTTCAACTTTGCAGGATCGGGATTTTGAGATTGATAGCCCTACTTTACCATATAGGATCCCCCATCCTTATTTCCTAACAAGACTAATTGGTCCTGCTCTTCATGAATTCAGATATGACCACACTAGAGACTTTGAAGAAAGGAATGTCATTCAGGTCGAAGGTCATTTTGAATGCCAATCACTTGGGCTTCAGACCATCCCTGATGACATACAGTGGTGGTGTTCTCGTCTTTGATTTGAGATAAAAACAAGAGATTGTTTTCCCTTGGATTTCTTAATAACTCTAGGGAGAGAAATATATCCCACCCACACTGCATGATCGATCCTTCTCTGAGGCAAACATGTTCTCCATCCCCCACTTTCCCTATGAGAAACAATCCAATTATTGGAAATGATGCGGCCGTCACTTTCTAGTGTAAGGAGCTTCCTTTTATTCTCTTTGTCTCTCTATGTGTCCATCTCATCATGTCTCCTTGGTTCCAATATTTCTTATCTATTATTCATTGCTAGAGACCTCCTTTGGTGATTAAATTCCACATTGATTTTACGGCAAGTGCTTTTCTGAAGTTAAGGGTGTCTTTCAATCCCCACCCTCCCTTTTCCTTTTACTTGGTAATTGATCCCCAATTGGTCCAATGTAGACCTTGGATGTCCTTACCTCTCCATAAGAATTTACTACACAATCTATGGATTTTAGATATTACTCATTTTGGAATGCTAGCCAGGAAGCTCCAGTATACAGGTATAGCTTCAAGCACTAATTTTACAAGTATGAGATGACCTCCTTTGGAAAGTCATGAGTTGCACTAGTGATGTATTCTATCTTCAAATATATATAATAACCAATTCTGAATGATCTTCCTGTAGCTATTTGGCTTGAGAGTAAAACCTAGATACTTCAGGCTAGAGTATATTCCCCCCACCAAAAATTGAAATAGATTTTGTAGTGTACGAGTTACTTGATCCTCCGAGTTGAGAAAATAACAAACCAATTTTTCCTCGTTGATCTTCATTCTAGAGGATTTACAATAAAGCTACAATATTCCTGAGAGAACCCTACCTTCATGCAAAGTACCGTTAGTTATAAAAAATATATCACCAACAAAAATGAGGTGGGTAATATTTAAGTCCCCGCCATAGGAGCAACCTTGAATTTGACATGAGACTTTGGATTCTTAAACAAGATGACTAAGCTCCTCCTCTACGAGCAAAAGAAGGTAGGGAGAGAGTGTAAAGCCTTGTCTTAGCCCTCTAGAGGAAGAAAATAAAGACGATGTTGAACCATTGATTAGGACTAAGTAAGAGATAGAGGTAAGACATCCCATTTTCCAATTCATATTATTCAAATTGAAACTTATGTGTATCAAAAGAAACCTCAAATCTAACCAACTTACCCTATCAAAAGCTCTAGAGAGGTCTAATTTTATAACCATGCTTGGGTATTTCCGTGCTTTTAGGCTATCCAATAATTCTTGAGCCGCCCTGATAGCATCGTGGATTTTCCTACCTTTGATAAATGAAATTGTTTTTGGGCATATTACTTCAGAAAATACCGACTTGAGCCTCTCTTCCATCATTTTGGAAATGAAATTATAAATGGTATTGCAAAGAGAGATTGAGCGAAAGTCCTTAAAGCTGCTCATCTTGTCACTTTTAGGGATAAGAGCTAAGAAGGTTGCATTGAAATCCATAAGAACTTTTCCAGTTTTTCCTACCTCCTCTATGACATGAAGAATGTCCCTCCCCTTCAGCCCAAAGAAACTATGAAAGAGTTCTATGGTCCAACCATTAGGGCTTGATCTCTTATCTTTCCTTATCTCCCCCCCAGTACGCTTTCCAACTCAGCCAAGGTAATAGCTTCTAAGAATTTGTTGTCAGCCTATGGTTTAATCATTCTAGGAAAACTTGTACATGTTATGACCACCCCGACTATGTTGGCTTTGGGTGGTTTAGTATAAATATTTGAGAAGCGAGGAACCCCCAATTCGGCCAGGCTTGTGAAACCCTTACAAGGAACACCATCTGGTCCCTAAAGCTCCCATATAGTGTTGACATTCTTTATATGATTCACCACCTTATGGGAAAAGGGTGTGTTATCATCTCCTAGTGACAACCATGTTTCTCGGCTTTCCATTCTCCAATCCATTTCTTTGTACCTTAAAAACTTGGCTTTTCAGGATTCCTAGGTTTTAATATGTTGAAGGAACTCCTTTGTAAGAGGCTCTTGAGAAGGGTTTGCTTGTAAACCCTATAATTATAACTTAGTATCTACAATGCCTTATTTACTTTCCTTATGCCGACAACCCGACAAGTCGAGGATGGATTTTTGGAGGCCTTTTAATGAGTTGGAAAGTTGTTGACTAGGACTGAGTTCCAAACAGTCATCAAACATCTTCCACTTTGTCAAGACCAGGTTCTTGAATTCCTCCTTGATGAGCCAAGAAAGGTTAAAAATATAGGGAACCGAAGGCTGGTTCTTCCTTGATGCTCGGAGGAGAATCACCAGTTGATAGTATGACCCCTCCCCCTTGTAGTAATCCATGATATGGGAAGACGGGATTGATTGGAAATAACCTTAGTTATCAAGAAGCGACCCAGTTGCTTGGATACGGTGGCACACCTAGAGTGACTATTCCTCCAAGTGGGCTTAAGAACCATTGGGATGATGTCTATTAGGTTATGATTTTCTAGCTGGTGTTGAATGAAATCAATTACAGGATTGCATCTTGTAAAATCTCCCCAAAATTCATTCTTGGAAGAGTGAAATTCATATCACCCCAATAATCAAGTTAACTTCCTCTAAAACTGGTGAGGCAAAGAAATGGCTCCAAAAATCTTGTTTTAAGTATACAAACCATATACGTTGACAATGGAAATAGTCGATAAGGTTGAGGGGGTTTGCAGTTGAATTAGGAGACCTGCTCGAGTAGGGTAGTTGTTCAATAGTTGAAAATATTGATCCCTATGTCTTGTTAGCATGTCACCAAAGAGGCCTAGTGAATCATCCCAAACCCATCCTTTCAGTAGATTTTGGATGTGATTAATAGCCATTATGCCTTTGCATATTGTTTTTTGAATGATGATGATATCCATATTTTCTTTCTCCACCAGCCGGTGGAGGGCCAATTTTTGGTGCGCCTAGCCAAATCCCAAAAATCTAATGAGAAGAGCTTCATGGGTGACACCTGACATCGAGCTTGTGCTCTGATGTAAGAGCATCAAGAATTAGCCAGCAATGTGATAGTATGATCACATGTTGTGGCTAAGAACGGGACAAATTGTCATAAAGATCTGAAAAAGAATTTGTTTCCTAAGTATTTTATTATTGACGGATAATTAGAAGTAGGTAGATTTGTTGTCATTTTTTTAGAGAAATTAGGGATAATTGGCAAGCTTGGACTCCCTGCGAGGAGATCAAACCAAGTAGGCTAGTTGTTGAGTAGAATTAGGAGTTCAGTTATCTAATAATAGAAATTCCTTTATTTGTGGAGGGATTGAGGGAGTTAGTTTTTGGAGAGTGGTGATTCAAATTAGGTAGGGAGACAGAGTCTCTGGATAGGAAAGGAGAAGAGAGCTCGACCCGAGTTTTTGTTTTTAGCTCTAGACAGTTTGAAATAAAAGAACTGATAATTTGGGCATAATCTTGGGATTACTATGTGATGGTTTGCTTGTATTTGCAAAGACTTTATTGAATTCATAGGTTGTGTGCACGGAATTCAATACCTGAGTGGAAGAATCTCTGCATTCAAAACATCAATAGAAGTGGACATCATAAGTCTAGTAAAAATTTGTTATTATTAAAGCTTTAAGCATGTGCATAACTGTCGAACTCATGAGAATTTGTAATAGGAAATAGATTATAGAGTGAATTGATTGAGATATAGGGTTTTTTTGTCTCATTGAGAAATTATCGAAGAGTTTTGTCGAGCAGTCTTAACAGTTTCCAATTTCGAACAGTTGTGAGAAAGAAGGGCACAAAGGATCTCCAAGATTAGTGGTTTAAACTCATGTTGTTAGAATAATCTAGTGCACTAGTTATAATAGTTGCGATCAAAACCTTCGACCAAATCGACTGTCTAAAACTTCATATCACTGTTGAAATAGCATGAGGGTTAATTTCTTGTTGGGAGGTCGATGACAAACCAGGGCATATTTAAATGAGCCACGAGTTGTAACCAATACGATTTCGTTGTTGCAAATGGTTTTGAAATACCATTTTTTGCAAAGGCCAATAAGCACCTAAGTGATAAGTTCAGTCATATGGTTTAAACGATAGCACCTAAGTGCATAATATTTGGTCATATGTATTAAGGTTAGTGCCTACTTTGTATTGGTAAGTTTTGTTGCTAGGATAGTAGAGTTTTTCTAAATGGGAGAAAAGGGATATCTTTAGCCACCAACTAACCTGTTAGAAGCATAGTCAAGTGTTATTTTGAACTTACCTTTTGGCCAACTTACTACCTTGCCACCATGTTCTCTAAGAGCACAATGAAGAGTTAGTTGAGTACCCTTCTTGATTTCTTCAACTGCTTCCGATTGTGCATGTTTGTTCATGGATTTTATGCCTAGAGAAAATTGACCTTTGTCCTGCGAGGTGTCTCCCCTCAAACCTCTTGAATACCTCTATAGATTGGTGGAGGGTCCACCATTTTATCATAAATCGTAGGGGAAATACTTTACCTCTGAATTCAAGTAGGTCGAATGACATGCCTCAGCACTTAGCCGAGGCACTTCCTTGACGCAACTAGGGTCCTCCGAACGAGCTTCAAAACATGGCTCCATAGTGCCCTTTTTTTCTCTCCAAAAGAGTCTACTCCCTAGTCTTCAACCTTCTCAAAAGGGATGGAAAAGCCACTAGAAAAATAAGATAAAGAAGAGTCCTTACCTTCATGAGTGAGAGGAGGATCCAGAGTCCTGCAAAGCCTCTTGGGTAATTTTTTGATCCTTAAGATTGTTGCGGGGGGGTTGTTTCCTCTTTACCATCCAACACTCGCTCTAAAGAGTGTGTTTCCTTTGGAGGCATACATTGTTTCAGGATGCACTCCACCTTGGAGGAAGCTGGGGAGGGTTGGGATATTTAATACTATAACGTGTATCTATGCTACTAGGAGTTGGGTGAAGGGGGGTATACTAGTGCCTCTTTATAGCTTTTTATAATTCATGGGATATTGGCTCCAAACACCTAGTTGGGTCTTGTGTCCATCGCTTCCTCTGGTGAATTCATTCCTATGGTGCATGTGTCCCATTCCTTCTTTTGTGGCCATGCCTCATCTGTTAGAACCCTTTGGTGAGTCTCAATTGTCAGTACCATTAGGCCTCCTACCACTCTGTAGAAGCTTGGAATATTTAAGGTCTTTGTTGAGCTCATGGCCTCCATTTGGAGCATTCCATCACTTTATTCCCCCAAATTTTCCATTGGAAATGCTCAGTGTAGTATTTAATTACATGGCCCCATTGATGACATCTACTACAGTGGAACGACACATTGCATTAGTCTAGGGATTGGACATGTGTCAGGTCCCTTGATAAAATTTCCACACTATTAGCTAACCCATCTTCCAAATCAATTAAGACTAGGATTTTCGCTAGTGATGGATTGGAGCAATATTTATAAGAGGGATCTATCATCAGGGTTTTTCCAATAAGGTTACCAATCGTTGAGAGGATTTTATTAGTCCAGAATTCAACTAGTAATCTTGGAAGCTTGAACCAGATGGGTTAGGATGTCGTATTCTCCCTTCAGGGATTGAATCAAAAGTGTTAGAATTTTAGGGATAGCTAACATGAGCTCCAAATCCACTTACCTTACAGGATTCTGACAGCATTGGATTTAGACTAGAATTTAAATCCCAACCATCCACGAGCAAGGAGGAAAATATCTAGGTTGTAGTTGACTTAAGGCTCCCATACTTCCTTTATCCAATTCCTAAGAGCTGTCTCAACAAATCGAATTCCATAAAATAACCCAAGTAAGGTCATCCCCAAATAATCCATGATATTGGCCACCCTAACACCCTCTCCCATCATAAGACTGAGAAGATCCTCTTTCCTCTTTATCACCTGACACTTCCTTCTTCTAGCCTTTCTTAAGCCCTTTCTTAGCTCTCCCAAGTGAGTCTCCAGAGGTCGATTGAATGCATCCAGTTTCCTTCCCAAAAGATCTAGACCAAGAATCCATCCGAAGGCACCATGATCTGGGGGTTACAACTCACATTTAATGCCTAACCTCATTATTTATATGCTCGCATCATGTATAGGGGGTCTCCTCCTTTCCAATGTCTCTATGGGATTTCTAGTCACCACCAAATCAAAGATAGTTGGTATTGAGAGCAATAATTCATAGGTGGTCAACTCATTATCCTCCAAAGACACCAAACAATATTTTTGTTGATTGGCCTCTATCATAAATCTTCCTTGATCCGTGCCATATGAGTGGTTATCTGAGTTATGCCCCTCCCTATCAGTAGTCAATGGTTCATCCGCTATGGGAGCGAAATGCTTTGATGTTTCATGAATTGCTTTTATTGCGACATCGATCTATGCACGGTTGGATATGTCATGATCCAGAGTAGACACCATTATAACCCCCGAGAGCATTTCCTCCATGCTCCTCCCATCATTTAAGTTACACTAACACTCAATTACCTCCTTATGGGACCTGAAGATGTCATAAGGGGTGTCCGGCTCATTATCCTCTTCAAAATCGAGTAACTCTCTGTCTTCCATGTAGGCCACCTCCCCATTCATTCAACCTAACCCATGAGCTTGATTAGGGTTTGTAGGCCTAACTAGGGTTTGCAACATATCATTTAAAATCTAAAATAACAATATGCCCATATTAAACAAAATGTTTGTTTTTTATAGACAAACATTTATGTTGGTGACTCTTATTTCAATATACGAAACACTTAAATCAACTAGCAAGATTAGAAATGGGCAATTATTATTCATGTCACATTCATGAATATATTTATATTTGCATTGTCACACTATTTTTATGTGAATATGAAATTTGTGATATTTCTATTTATGTTGCAATCTTGTATATTTCTTTTCATTTCTTATATAACAACTTGTATATTATATATTCATTTCAAATTTCTCTCTTTCACATATATAAAAGATAGTTTTATCCTTTGTATATATATTTGGTTATTGTTATTATTTGTTATAAATATTGTATTTTTTTAATTAATGATGACGTAAGCATTACTTGCATACGTGATAACATCTATGTCATATTTGGATGTAGATCTAGCACCTTTACAGGCAATGAGAGAATATCAAATGCAACCCAACATCCACAAATGTTTTTTTTTTCCTTTCTTCCTATTTACAATGTGCCCACCCCTTACTTCCTTTGACATTCTCTTCCTTAGTTTACAAGGTGCCACACATTACTTTGTTAATTGTGTAGGAACTTTTGTGTTGATCAGTGACTTGTTTTTATTAACTGGATAACAACTTGAGGTAACACATTCTACATTGTTTCCAAATGAATGAATCTATGCAAGGCATTCAGCGTGTGATTTAAGTTGGATGCATTGATCATATGGCTTGGATTGGTTACTTTAACTTATATTTGTAAACCCTTGTTTCCTGAAGTAACAATGGGTGAACCCAAGATAGAGGAAGTAACTTTGATGACCGAGTTCCCAATGTGACATCAAGTTAAAATATGTTTTTTTGCTTCTTTGATTTTAGAAAAGGCTTCAAGGTTGTGTCTAGAGCCAAAATATGGAAAGGACTAGAAGAAATAGGTACGCCACCCAAATCCATATTGTTCTAGTTAGGCTATATAAAAAGGCTATTGCTAAGATGAAATGTTATAATGAATTCTCAATGGACATTAGTTTAATATTAATGTTAAGGTGCCCTCTTTTTTCCATGCTTTTTTTTAGCATTTATACCAATAAAATTGAGCAATGTTTAGAAGAGGAGGGAAGTAATGATATTAAGATGGTTGAACTAGTTTTCATCCTTCACTTATGTGGTGTTGTTCTTTGGGAAAAAGCTATTGAATATATTCCAAGTAATTAAAAGTCCTCCAACAATATAATGAATTTAACAAATTAACATCAATAAACCCAAGATTATGATAATTAAATCTAAAAATAGAATTATGCATGGTGATAACACCCTTGAATATGTTCAATTTCACAAATACACTAACAAGTTTAGCTGACATTTAAATTGGAGCCATGCTCTCATGAAGAGAATAAGTAGAGGTTGGAAAGTCAACAGATTGTGGGTCGGGTGGTTGGGACGGTCGGTCGTGGCCCTCCCCACTTGTGTTCGATCCCGAGGACACTATATGATGCCCCTGGGAGCGTCAACATTCTACTATGAAAAAAAAGTAGAGGTTGGAAAGTTTATTATCATATTGAAAATGAGTTTAGAAATGTTATGAAAAAATCATGTTTCAAAACTATGTTTTTTTTGTTTATTCTTTGTGTGAAGTTTGAGCCTCCAAGATTGAATAAAACTGAATAAATTCAACAATATCCATTTTATAATGAAATGCAAAACTCATTACCCTAATCTATTTATTCAAGTTGGATATAATTTTATGGAATCTAAAGCCATGATTATTCCATTTAAAACATAAATACAAATTACTCAAATTGATAAAAGGTAGGTTCATTGGTCTACAAAGATTTATCAACTATCAAAAGTTTTAAAAATGTTGATTCAAGATTTTAAAACTTAGTTGAAGCATTAACATATTAAAAACAATTAAATTAATAATATTATTAATAACAATAAATATAATTAAATTGATAATATTATTATACACCCAATTCACAAACATATAAAAATGGAAAACATAATTGTGATGAGAAGAATATCCAAAGATAACTTGGAGTACATTCCTTCCATGGCTTGAGACCAACTCAGTTCTGGTTAATTAAATGAGTTAAACACAATAAGGACACTACCACACTCCCAAAGGCCAAAGGCAACTTGGAGTATATTCCTTCCATGGTTTAAGACAAACTCAATTTTGGTTAACCTAAATGAGTTGAACACAATCAAGAACACTACCACACCCAAAGGCAGTTTGGAGTCTAATCCTTCTACATACTCAAAGGCCAAAGACAACTTGGAGTATAATCCTTCCACACACCCAAAGGCCAAAGGGAACTTGGAGTATAATCCTTCCACACAACCAAAGGCCAAAGAAGGCAACTTGTAGTATAATCCTTCCACACACCCAAAGGCCAAAGGTAACTTGGAGTACATTCCTTCCATGGCTTACGACCAACTCAACTCTATCACATAACCAAATACAGCTTGGAGTACATTCCTTCCAGAACACTACCACACACCCAAAAGCAGCTTGGATTCTAATCGCTCCACATACTCAAAGGCGAAAGACAACTTGGAGTATAATCCTTCCACACACCCAAAGGCCAAAGGGAACTTGGAGTATAATCCTTCCACACACCCAAAAGCCAAAGGCAACTTGGAGTACATTCCTTCCATGGCTTACGACCAACTCAACTCTGGTTAACCTAAATGATAAATGAGTTGACTACAATCTAGGAAACTGCCACACAAGATAGAAACAGACCATTTCTCAGATAACGCAAGATGCTGAAAATTTGTTGGATTATGAAAATCATAAAACTACTCATAAATTGAAAACAATCTACGACACTGTCACACAAAGTATAAACATACCATTTCTCTGACAATGCAAGATGCTGGAAATTTGTTGGATTATGAAAATGATAAAATTAGAGAGGATTAATGTTTTCTTTAAAAAATATATATAAAATTATATTATCAGTGCAATATATCACATACGACCCTTAAAGTGGGAGGGCAAAGCATGTACATGCAGAAGAAGCTAAGGGGTCCTTCTTCATCCTGTCCCTACAGTTTCCAAATCCAACCAGACTCTAATCATATAACTGTCATGTCTTGGATACCACCTTCCACTAATAATTTCCTCCATTCCTCCAAATTTAATTACAGGCCACGCCGGGCAGCTCCACGGTCCCTTAACCTGAAACCCCACAATACTCGCATTATTTGGAAACCGGATATGACGGAGCAAAACTGCTGCCAAAATCAGCATCATATGTCCCCGATGTGTACCGTTTGAGCTGCCCTAGCATAGGGTAGGGCGTACTAGAGACTTTTTCTGTAGGACAACTACCACTGTCTACCCCACAATCTCGTCCTCCTCCACGGTTGCCGAAGATAAATTTCACGAACTTAGACAGGGCACCCTTCGCTGTTCGCCTGGGTTTCTTCTTGGCCCTGTGCTCCGACGCCTTGGTCCATTTCTGTTTCAACTTGATCTGCCCCATACAACCTACCTCGGGGGACTTTGGTTCCCCGGATTCGAACCCGGCACCTTTGCGTGGAATTATAGAAGCCCAGTGCGCTTTTGCATGGCGATGCCTGCTGGGACTCTTCAAATCTCTGTCCGGGCTGAAGGGAGCCACAGTCAAGACTGCAATCGGCGATCTGATCACATGGAAGGAATTTGTTGGCATCTGACGCCCCGGACTGGCGGCCATTTCTCTGGACTGAATCGGATTCTGCGTGTCAAAAACCCATATCGTTCCAAAGAGCTGCTTTATTGCTTGTTCCCAACTAAGTTAGAGCCGGACGGACGATCTGAGCTGACCCACAACAAATGGGTCGTGCCGTGTTCGCTTTGGGTGAGTAGATTTCACGATGATCAGCGTGCTTCGAAAGTTACAAATCCATCCATCTGTTTAACTCTTAATGGGACATTCATATGATATAATGATGTTTTTCCATTAATGGCGGTAAGCAACATGTGAGAGGCGTGGTAGTAAATTCAAAGTAAAAGTAACTTCCTTTCATTTTGGGGTTGAGGGTAGGAATCGGTGGGGTTCCTTTCATTTTGGGGTTGAGGGTAGGAATCGGTGGGGTTTGATGGTTGCTTTTGGCAGAAGTTCATGTTTCAATCTTTGTTGGGTGGGGAAAGCATATTTTAATTTTAAAGGCTTTGTATGACTTCGGTGGTTATCATACTTCTATTGATTATGTCTTGTCCAACATTTAGGATGGTCCCGATCCGTGAGGTTTGTCTTTTAAGTGGCACAATTAACAAAGCTTGATGGTTGGTCTAAAAGGGTTCCTAGTTCCTCCTTTTTAACTTCCTTTTAGTTTTTATAACAGAGGTTCGATGTCCGCAATTGCTTCGTTGGCCAACATTTAGGTAGGTCCCCGCCTGTGAGGTTTGTCTTCCAGGTGGCGCAATTAACAAAGCTTGTTGGGTGGTTTGAAAGGGTTATTGATTCCTCCCAGTTTAAAAACAAAACAAAACAAAAAAACTTCCTTTCATTTTTTTATATCAAATGTTCGATTTCAACAATTGCTTTGGTCAAAGTTTCTTCGACAATCATATATTACCTGGGTGCTCCCACTTGAATGGTCGTACCATGTCAGCGAATCAGTCCTCCCGTTGCATATTACCATACTCTCATTGATTATGTTATGTCCAACATTTAGGTTGGCCCCAGTCTGTGAGGTTTGTCTTCTAGGTGGCGCAATTAACAAAGCTTGATGATTGGTCTGAAAGGGTTCCCGGTTCCTCCCAGTTGAAAAAAAAACTTCCTTTTATTTTTTATAACAGATGTTCGATTTTCACAATTGCTTCGTTGATTATGTCTTCTCCAACATTTAGGTTAGCCCCGCCCGTGAGGTTTGTCTTCCAAGTGGTGCAATTAACAAAGCTTTTTGGGTGGTCTGAAAGTGTTATTGGTTCCTCCCGGTTTAAAAACAAAACAAAACAAAAAAACTTCCTCGGATGGATAGGTTGTCGCTAGAGTTAGTTGCCTAGCTCGTGGGGCAAGGAAATGAAATGAAAGTGAAAGTCGAAGTGGACGTGGATGTAGATGGCTTGCTTCAAATGTTCGATTTCCACAATTACTTTGGTCAAAGTTTCTTCACCAATCATATATTACCTGGGTGTTCCCACTTGAATGGTCATACTATGTCAATGAATCAGTCCTCCAATTACATTAAACTTTCGGCCTCCTTGATGAAACTTCTCGAAGTCCCAAATCTCTGGAGAAAAGTGGCTTTGCCAATCCATCTACAAACCTAAACACGAAGTATAAACAACTTACACCATACATGTGGAATCAAGCAAGCAAGATGTATGTTCTAATTTCATTTGTTTTAATTGATTATTTAAAGTTTTTATTTGAAAATTCGCAAGTTCAAATCTAATTCTTTTTCAGTTTCATAGATCTTAGGTTAGAGTCCACTTGACACCAAATTTACATAAAAGTGATTAAATAATACCTTATACCCACTCCATTAATGTGATGGAAAGCTCAGTGACAACTATGGACATGCGCACTAGGTAAAGGTAGCTTACTTTAGCACCGTCTCAAAGGTATTGAATTAAAAGGGGTGGAATTTTAGCGACTTTGATGTGGACATGATGTTTGCTTGACCTCGACTTAGTTACCTAACCGTCGCTTCTCACACTTATAATGATACACGTACTTTTATCCTGTTGTTGGTGGTGGAAAAAATCATATATTGTCGTATTAAAATATTTATAGAGGATCAAATGTGTGGGCCTATTGGTGTTATTTTTCATGAATAAAATCATTAGAAAAGCTAATTAATAACATTGCTTTGGATGTGGTTTTAAAATATATATTTCCATAAATTTTTTTTCTTTTTCTTTCCCTCATTTAGAAATTTTAACACAGTTATTATAAAATAACACAGTTATTATAAAATAACACAGTTATTATAAAAAATAATGTCAATTTTAACACAGTTATTAAAAAAAATAAAGTCATGGTAAACCCTGGATCACCTTAAATGACTCTCAAACAAAAGGATGGCAACAATTGATTTTCAACTATTATTTTATCCTTATTTTGATTGTTTTTCAAGGGTGCAAAATGCTTGCACTCACATTATGTAACTTTTATTGCACTCACCAGAGAATTGATAGGTAAGGAAATCCCAATCATAAAAAAAATTATTATAATAAAATAGACTTTACAATTAGTAGGACCCTAATATCATAGCCACAAGAATAATCTTCCAAGTGCGTTTTGCATTGCAGTTTTTGTTTCTATCGAAAGGAACAAAGGGGTTTGTATTATAGTTTTCATTAGAATGAAGACAACAACGTCACTTAATGTTAAAGGTGATAAAATCTATCTTGATTTATTTGCAAATTAATAGGTGAGATCATCATTATTAGTAGTTATTTATGAATGTACAATTACTCATTACTGTATTTATGAAAAATTATGTTACTTGAAATGATTTATTGGTGCTTCATAAGGGGATAGACTTCCACTCTTGCCAATTGTCTTTTGGTTTTCAGTCATTAACATGTTTCTTTACATCCGAAGAAGGCAAACTTTTAGCCAATAAAAAACAGTTTTAGGCCTTACTCCATAACCAAAATGCAGTTCCAACCTAGATAATATCCACAAGAAGGCCGAGATCTCTTATGGTCATCATTGAAGCTAACTCCAATGGGGTCATGTGTTTTCTAGTAAAATTTTGCCTCAGTCCTATGCATGAGACTAAATACTACTCTTGGTTGAAGATATCTATTTTATTATTCATAGGTCAATAATATATATATTTTTAATGTTCATTTAAAATTAATATCTACTAAAGGTTAAATTTGTCTTATGGGAATGCTAGGAGTACAATATGTAAAGATTACAATGGGAAGGTGTAAGCACATTTTAAAAGAAAAGTAACTTAAAAGAAGTAAAACAAAGAAGCAAATAATTAGGAAGCATTAACCCAACAAAATGGGGAACAATGAAGAAGCTCAAGAAAAAGGGGGTTCCTTAGCTTAGAAATGTTTCTCTAAAGAAGCAATTCTAACATTCGAGGTCACAAATAAATGTGTAATGGGCACAAGGCCATGAAAATGATTAGGTCTACGATGCTTTGCAGGTTTATCATGTGAGCTTGGAAGTTGGCCATGCGTCCACTTTCTACTAGATTTAGAGGGTTGGAAGTAAGAGGTAATCAACTTAGTGCATGTTGGTTTGGAGCAGTAGCCTTTGCTAAGTCATCGATGAAGGTTGAGTTCATCACTTGGAAAAAGAGGGTTAATCATCTTTGGTCCTCATAAGCCATGTGTGGTTGGAGACCAAAGTGAATCTTTAAAGAGACAAAATAGTCATCCTCTAATCTCATTGTAAGGAGAGTCTCAAAATACAAAAGTGGTCCTCAATCTCAGGCTCTAAGGAACAAATGTATAAAATATGGTACTCCTGAGGAATATGGTGATATGTCTCAATGTGAGTTCGTGGGAGAAAACTATAAGTTGGGTGAGAGGGACACTCAAGTTGCAAGCTAACTGAAGCATGGTGTACCTCGAGGGTTGAATGATCCCACCACTACACTAGAGATACAAGTCTAAGTAGTGTTGAAGTTTGGGAGAAATAGTATCTCTTGGATTAGGCCATGTGAACCAAAGGCAAGCTTTGTAAATATTAGTATGAATACACTTGTTTATCTTATCCTTGGAGAGATTGAGAGCATCTATTGAAAATCTATGTGTGGATGGTCTTTCAATATCAAGGTAAATGAGGTGAGGCAATGAAGAGGCTCTCACATACAAACACTAATCGATCCCATGTTTTGTGTGCTCCATTAGAGGATATGAGAACAAGCTATGGATATATAAGAAAACCACTCTATGAGTTTCCCATCCATCTTAACATGTGTGTCATTGCACCACATGAAAGATCATTGAAGCAATGAGTGGGATATGCCAAATTTTACAAGTATGATATCACGAGACACTTATCTCTTGCCATGAAGATGATTGGAAAACATTGTGACAAACACTCTATGATCTTATTTCACTCTACTCCTTGAAGTTATGGTCCCCAAACCTTACACCCATACAAGATGGTAGGTGTGACCAATGAGTGAAAGAGTCAAATCTTCTAATAAATGTCTTAAAACTAAAGTTGAAAACATTGCTTTACATGAGTGGTGAGAACTAGATATTGTTTGCACAATCTAGCCTCTTTTATTAGAGTCAAATTAAAGCATGGAGAGACTTGCAGTCCTGGAGGGACTATGCCAAGATATTGATCGACTACTTGAGGGTGTGTCAGATGATGGATGGTAGCATATGGATGATGATTTGATTGTGGTGTGCTATTAGGAACCCCCTAAGTGGTGCAAGACTATGTGTCGTATTGTTATGGCTACCCAGGGGATCCACGACCTAGTTCGAGGAGACTTGCCCCGCATAGGACTTGATGGTGATGGCAAGGAGACTGAGTACTCCTCTAAGTACTCTTATGACTAGTTGGAAGTATGTAGAGCTACCCCCCATGCTATGGACATGGGTTTTTTTATCGATGTATGAATTTTTATAGAGTTGTTGGGGCTCCTTGCTGTAAACAATACTATATTTTGGACATGTGCTTATATATACATATGCACGTGGATGCAAACTTTTCACTTTTTATGAGACTTTGATTATGATGATGATGTGGTTTATGTAATGCTTTTATGTATATATGGATGTGAAATTATATGAATGCACCCTAGAGGAACCATGTACCTTGTATGAATGAATCATATTAATGTATGATTGATTGGATGATGTGGCACTTTGAGTGCCCCCAACAACGTTAGAACCGCCAGAAGCAATATTTTGTCCTTTAGGAAAAGGATCATTCAGAACGACAGATTATTGTTGTTGTGATAGCTTCTAAGCTTGTTCCATTAAAGGGAATTGATGGGTTAAGTGATCTTCCTTGCAAAGCTTACACGAAAACTTTGCTTTTTTCCATTCTTTCTTGCCTCCCTCAGCATTATCATTGGACTTGGGATTATTCTGACTAGCCTCCCCCTTCATTCCCTTGTTCTTTTTACCACTGGATTTCTAAGTACCATTTTGACTGGACTGCATATTGTGTACAGTAGATATTTGAGAAGGGGGAGTGGAAACTGTAGTTTCCTCTGCTGCAGAACGCTTAACAGATAACTCTTGAACTTGCTTAGCTAAAGCTTCTATAGTAGGTGTATCAACTAAATCAATTATTCCATCGACATGCGGTCCGGGCTTAGGTTTTGCAAGATCAGTGTTTTATCACGATGCATCAGGAATAATTTCGTATAAGATCCCAGAATGCGAATAAATCAAATCTAGTTGTTGGGCTATAAGAATGGCTTATTCCTCCGTCGTGACCCCTGAAGTAGAAACATCCTTTGAGATGTATGGTAGAAGTGATTTCAGAAACCACTCTAATAAAAACTCCGTAGGTATATCAGCCTTAATCATCCATTTCCTTCTTCGCCGCTCTTGAATATGGTAAGAAATATGGGTGGCCTTATTATGCCTAAAGGTAGATAGGAGTTATGTATCGGCATCGCACCAAACAGGAAGTTGGAAATGATTGAGGAAGAATGTTGCTAAATCGTAGAAACGATGGTAGGCACTAGAAAAAAACTCAATGTACCACTTAGCTGCTACAACGGTTAAGGTTATATGAAAGAGGCTCAATCATATAGAGTCATCATTCAAGGAATTTGAGGAACACAATAAATGGAAAGTGGTGACATGGTATCCAAGATCTTCACTAGACTTGCCTTCAAATTTTGGAATGTCTGAGGGTAATTTGGTTGGGACAGGAGGCCAAGTCGGATTATGATGAACCGGATCATTCATTATTTTTGAAAGATATGACAAGTTCAAAGTTTATAGGAAGGGTAAATGAGGTCGAGTAGAAGAAAAATGTGTTTGGGGAACATGGGGAGGAAGGTTACCTAAACCAAAGTTCCCATAAGGTTGGTTGGGGTTGCCCCAGCCATCGGCTGCGAAGCCAAACCATTTTGAAATGGGATCCACCCATATGCAACAGGATTTCCCCCTTGGGGATGACTCCACTAAGATTGAGAGTAACTCCCTCCAACTGAAGGAACAACGGTACTACCTCTTCCACCAAAAAGAGAAAAATGAGAACTCCCTACAGGTACAGTTGATGATTGAAAATTTCTAGGTTGAAAATCGAAACTTGTAAAAATATTCTAACTTGTAAAAGGTATAGTAGAGTGAGCAGGCATAGAGCCTACAAAAGGAGCAGAAGGAGGAATGTGTCCCCCAAACTGAGGGAATCCTTGAAAAAGTGGAGTAGAACTGATAGGACCAGTCTAGAAATTTTGAAAGATAGGGGATGATGTAAAATGAACACTAGAGATCCCAGTGAAAGGTAAGCGAGATGACCCAGTGTTAGATCCAAAGGGTATATAAGTGCTAGCAACTTGAGTACTATCTGATACTAAGGATGTTGAACCAAAGTTAAAATATACAACTAGGGAAGAAGTTGACTATATTGAACTAGGTATCTGTGCATTGACATGAGAAGGAGAGAACCCTCCAGACACGATAGTTGATGTAGGAGTATACACATTTCCCGATCCTTCTCCTGTATTGTCCATAACTAGACTAGGTGTGATCCTATATGCACTTAACCTGGGTACACTAAAATAAACTACCTTCACTAATCCTGGATCGTGAGGTCTAGTTAAAGGTGGGTTAAAAGGTCTTAAAAATCCTTCGGCTTGTAAATATTCAACCCTTGTTGTGTGAGAAACATGTGTAGTATACCTGATGGGATCAGGTTCCCCAGGAATGTCAGTTATCCCAATTGGCTCAAAAGAGCCACTTGTGTTTATCCATCGTCGCTGAGGTGGCAGTGGAGGTTCCACTGTGAGTGGAGGAAGGTTTTGTAACCTTCTAGACCTACAAAGGGGATGGTCCTCCACATCTAAAGACTCAAATTAATGAAAACCTAGGGCCAACTAAACATAAGTAAAAAAAACAACACACTACTATGAAAAGTCCGAAGTAATCCAAACCAGGTAAACATATGCCTTCCAAAGGAACACCTGGGATGATGAGGGCCCATAAAAAACCATTGAAGGATGAAGAACAGTTACATGGGGTCCACAATACAGACGCCTTGGGGTCAAGCATTTGAATGACCAAGTGCCTTCCCAAAGAGCTGCAAGGGACTTCCTCCCACATCTGTCCTAGGTACAATAGATATAACCTTCCACCATCACTTGTGTATGAGCCCTAAAGTCAGGATACTAAGGTTACCAAGTTTGCAGAGAGGGTCCGGCGGGACAGTTGTAGGCCGAGTTAATACACATGGGTAGGGAAGCAAATCCTGAAACTTAATAGCACTGGTGGTACTGATAAATCCCCTAACGCGCACCAACTCTGGGATATGCTCAATTAAGTATTGGAGGGATATCTCCTCTACTTAACCTCGCACAACCTCGTGCTTAACTCCAGTGTGAGTGGAGATTTTTGGTTCACCATCTACAAAACTGGATTTCCCTAATGATATGCCACCGTGTCTGAGTTTTAATACTTTGGATTGTTTGAGACAACTCCTAGTCCACGGTACTAGCCTAAGCTAGTTGGTGATCATCCCTAGAAAAGAAAAATTACTAGTGAATTTTAAATTAGCATTCTTTTGTAAAGGTTGTTATTTACTTAGAGGGTGATGGTCGTGCAACTAATGGTGTTGTGACTCATGCATGGAAATAACATGACAAGTACACAAATGAAACTGAAAAATGCAATAATTTCACTTTTTCTTTTTCTTTTCGAAACTTAAATCTAACAATACAAAAAATTTCTTTTCTTTTCAAAAGATGCAAGTATGCATATGCAACTATCTTTTTGAAAATATTACTATCTCACCAAGCTAAAATGCTTGTAAAGAAATTGACTTTTTTTTTTTTTTTTTCTCTTCTTAAAATGAAAAGACAAAACTACTTACAAACACGTATACTACACTAAGAAAAAATCAAAGTGCATCCAATTTATGTACCTAAACTATAAGATCGGAACCTAAAATTACTTAAAGTACCGAAAACAACACACTTGAAGAGTAAACTCAAACCAAAAGTTCAAGTTAACTACCTTTGGTATAAATGCTTCAATCAAAAAGACTGAAAATAAGAAAGGAATCAAGAAAGAAACACTTCAAGAGTCTAAACAACTCACAGGCAGTTTAAGAACATCAAAATAAGTTGACCCAAGCATAAGCAATCCAAAAAATTTCAAGTATGAAGGTCTAGGGCACAATTATTCAACAATATCTTAATAAAACTCAAGTCTAAAGATGAGGTTAAATCATTCAAACACAAGCACTAAAAGTGCTTCAACGGAACCTACAGAGAGCATTAAACTCAAATAATTTCAAGACAATAGCATAAAAGGTAAACCCTAGTAAGTCAAAGTCCACCTACAAGATTACACACGACTGCAAGTATTGAAGACATCGTGTAGCACACGATTGTGCAAAATTTCACTAGTGTGTAAATAGGGTAAACGCGACTGCAGGCAGGGTCCACCTGCGTGTATACCTCAAAATTTTCAAAAAAAAAGAAAAATGCTCAATGAAAACAATTTATGGGTTAGATTCGAGGGTTCAGACCCCCTATATACTCAACCTAATACCTGTAACCACACTCATACTGGAAAAAATTTAAGCAAAAGACTACAAAGAAAAACATGCATCCCCAACGGAGTCGCCATTTCTATTGTTAGGGAAAATGTTCCTATGGTTGGGGTTCATATAGGCCACCAACATACTGTGAAATTCAAGCAAGAATCAAAGTATTTGCAGAAAGTGAACGATACATTATATATAGTGTAAACAAGGGTTTTTAAATATATGAATCAAATGCCTTTTTCAACGGAAGGTTGATCCTAGCTCTAAAATCATCCATCTTTGTTCCAAATTCTTGCTCTAGGACCTGCAACACAAATGTGAAATTCCACAGAGTTAGATCACTAAGCTTGAACAAACCTCACAATTTCACTCAGTTAATTGCAGAGAAGAATTTAGCAGAAAGGATGAACAAATTCACTCATGAAACTCAAAAGATATGAGAAAATAATGATCATACATTCATTAGTTGTTAGCTGGAGAAAAGATGTCAATACAATAGAATAAATTCGATACCTCCAAGGGTGATTCAAATTCTCCTCAAGTCATGGATTAGTTAGCATTGGAACCATCTCTCGATAAGACTCAATAACCACCGATTGTGAATAAACAGTCAACTGAGGTGGAACTGAGCCTAACGGAACCATGTGAGCACTGAAATGGGGGAGGAGACTCCAAGGGGCGCATAACTGGCTATCGGTAGTCAAGTGGAGTCCTTATACACTCTGAAACAATCAACTGGGAGCTACAATCAGGTAACTGAGCAATCAATGCATGAACTGATTGATGGAGGTGCTAGAACTGTGTAGTAGGGTGCATTAGTAACTGCAATGTTGACAACAATGCGCACTAGGTGGGTAGGAGGGCTATGGATGACTAGAAACAGGCTCTAGGGGGGATAAAACAAGGACTAGGTGCTAGGATACTCCACTGCTGCTGACTGGATGCATGCATGCATGCAATGCATGCAAATCTGTCATGTCCCCCAAATTTTGCTATGGTCCATGGGGGTGATTTTGGCCTAAGTCACCTAGGCATTAATTAATTAATTAATGGGTGAATGTGGAAATTAACTTATGGAATATGCCTAAGGGTGTATGTGGGTGATTAAATCGATAAGGTGGGCCCTCCCACCCCCAAACAAAGTGCTAAGGTGAATTATTTAATTAATTGGGAGATTTTTAGCTAGGATTCTAATTTAATTAAATAATTAATGATTTTAGATTTTAGAGTGAGGAATTAATTATATTCATTTATTAATATTTTGGCAAGTGGATCATGTGTGCAAGTGGGCCAAGAGGGAATACTCTTGAAGACAATGTTGCTAAATCGGAAATGGAGGTCAGAAAATAGTAAGGGATGAAAAGCAGGAAGGTGTAAGATGTTACCAAAAGGAAAGAAATGGAAAAAAACCATAAAAATCTAAGAGAGGTCGAAATTTCCAAAAGAGAACTGGAATTACAAAGCACGAAAGTTTTACAAGGACGGAAACATCTTGAGACAGAAGGGGCACAAATTCTAAAGGAGAGAAAAGGTGTAAGAAGAAAAGTAAGCAAGTATATCCACTCATGGGTGACCCATTATCACAGGTCACCAAGCCAATTAACTTGCTCAATAGGTCAAAATCAATTCTATAAAAGAATGCCTCCAACTCCCATTAAGAACTTTTGTCCATTTGAATTTTGTCTCGAGAGCTCTGAGCCTCTCTGGTTGAGTGATGTGCCTCAACATTTTTCTTAGGAGATGTGCCCCAAGGCCCCTTAGTTTCCAGTAAGCAGTATTCAGGTCCAGAAGATGTTATTGCATCCAATAACATCCATAGCAGTCCATCACTGAAGATCTACAGTCAGCTTGAAGGGGAGATCACTACTACAGTGGATTTGCAACTAGTTTTGGAGGAGAATCACTAGAAGAAGGACATAGTAATCAACGAATGTGCCCAGGAAATTCAAATAGCCCAGTGCGCCATTATTTGCAGAGATCAGAAGCTTCCCATGTCCAGAGATCAACTTCAGATCTGATCTCTACCTTGTTCTCCCACTTCTACATCTTTCTCAGCTAGATTTGGAAGAGTTTTCCCTAGAGGAGAGAGATAGTTTGGTAAATGCGCCCCAGTGAAGATCAGAAGCTCAGTGTGCAGAAAATATCAGACATATGACCAATATATGGTCTGATAACAACTTCAGAATAGAGTCAAAGTAATCTCCCTACTTCTTATCTTCATTCTCCATCTATTGTAATGAATTTCTAGCCTATGAGGCATTGTAACTTTGGAAGGAAATCAGATAATTAAAAGAAGTGTTATGAAGTTTATATTTCAACTTATATCTGCTAAATATCATATATCAGAGAATTAATTCATATCATAACAGATTTATGAATTATGGAAGCAGTTTAATGAATAAAATTGCAAGACTAGCTCGTTGGGTGTTTATTCTAGACTAGTTTTAGAGTTATGACTGCTAATTCAATTCTGTAGCCTTAGTTTGACTCCTTGTAAGTTGTAGGAGGTTAATAAATTAGTATACATTCCATATCAGTCCCTGTATTAAGAATTTGGATGTATTTAACTTCATTTTGAAAATCCTAAAATTTAACTAGCTCAGCAATCCCCATTGTGCACTTGATTCCCAAATCACTCTAAACCTTTCCAAATTAATTTGAATACTTTCCAATGCATCTTATAAGCTCACTTGAATAGTATATATCATCCATTAACTCTCAGGAATCCCACCCAATCTCGTATGCATATGCCATATGCCCAGGAAGCCTCGAAGTAGGAAACAGTTCACACTGTTGTTGATAAGTGAATGGCTCTAGTAAATGGTGCATAGGACTCACTGCCAGATCAGTTTCGACCTTCTGCTGCACATCAACCCATATAAATTCTAGAACTGAAAGTCAATCCCACTGTCCTCATTCATTACTTCAGTCCCCGTCACTTACATCCTGCACAGTTTAAGAAATTGCCTAAAAAAATTGACTAGTAAAAGTTTGATCAAATATGAGTTTGGAGATAATATTTTGGACAAATCTTGGCTGGAATATTACAATGGTATCAGAGCTCTTTCCTCTACTCCTGTGGAAATAGGACTCTCAATTCAATGAAATTGCAGCCATGCCCATGTTCAGTGAAGAAGACTCTTACTCTGATGATGATTTTTATGAGCAATATAATGATGAATATGATGAGTATTATGAAGAGTATTGTAGACAGTATGAGGAAGAAAATTTCCAAGAAGTACCTTCTATAAGTATCTCCCATTAGATCATAGTTGGAAGAAGAGACTCTGTTTTTTCTTATATCCATATGGATGGAAAAGTTGCATGTTCCCCAGTCAAAGATCAACCTATTTATGAAGAGAGCATTAAAAATCAGAAGCTTCATTAGATGCATGTGTTTCACACTTCATTATAATTTTTGGATCCTCTTCAAGAAGAGCCTCCAAGAATATTGACCCTAAAACAACTAAGAAGGAAACTTCATCATTTTGGGAGAAGCAAGACCTAAGAACCAATCATGAGGTTGTTGACAGGATGGAAGAAGGATCCACAGTGGAGGATAAACCTTCAGAGGTGGATGAAAAGTGCATAAGTCAACATGATTGTGGCAGCCATGAAGTTGAAGAAGCCACAAGACACTTGGAGGAGGATGACAAAGAAGAAGAAGCATCCAAGGACCAAGCCAAAGGTGCCAAGGTTATGAACAATGTGGAAAGAGATTCCACCTCAAGACATTCGGAATTCTTTGTGGGTAATTTCAAGATCACTACAAAGGAGGGTGATTTTGTTGAGGGTGGTGAAATAGATTTTGGATCAGATCCAAAAGAAGGACATAAATGAGAATCACAGTCACCACTTGAAATCCATAATGAAGCAGAAGACAAGCTCATATAAGATGGGTGTGATCCAAGGAAGTTGCAGAAGGAGCATGCTGCCATAAAAACACTATCTGATGAGGAGAATTGGGCTCAAAGGTATGATTTAAAATATGATTTATGTAGGCCTTTGTTTCAGCCACAATCGACAACCAATTCCAATGAGAATATTGGCTTAGTTGAGCCCTTAGGTGTTGGGTTTCATGACTTTGAGAAGGCTGAATTGCAAGAACAAGAACAAGAAGTTCATCTGCAAGGACTTCTTCCTTAATTGGACCATTAAAGATGAACACATTGGGGATCAAGGAGAACATAACACATGGGAATTTTGTAAGTTCTGATTTTTATATGCCTATGTGTTAGTATGATGGGGCAGCCACTTCAGAGGAGAATATGGGCTTGGTTGAACCCCCAGAGGTTGAGACTCCTGAATTGGGAACGGCTGAAAATTGGAGAGAAATCCTTACTGGTGCACCAGAGATGAAAGAGCACCCCAGTTGCAGCCAAATATCTGATATTAATGATCTGAAATATGAATATCTTGCAGCCCCAAAATATGGATCAGTTTTCATAACTTCAACAAAATCAGCTCAAATTGATCCTAGGAAGCTAGAAGAAGAGAAGGTTCATCTGCCAAAACCTCATTTCCTTGAAGGGACACTGAATATGAATGAATGAAATATCCAAGAAGCCCTTGAAACCCTAAATGACATCCATGCCTTAATTAATAATCTCTGTTGGAAGTTGGGGGAGCAGTCTTCCATGAGAGACATGGAAGAATTTCATAAAGTCATGACAAGCATAAAAGGTAAATTCTTGAACCTGCTTTCTGATAGAGATAGTTTGTTGGAGCTTGTAGAATTGTTTCATGGGCATCCTTGAGGGATGATGAAGAGATCAGCAAACTAAATGATGAATTGAAGGTCACCCAATATTCTTTAAGAAGCACTCAAAGTGCCCTCCAAGAATCCAAGACAGAGATATTGCAGCGTCATGAAAAGTTCCAAAGACCCCCCCTACCCTCCTACACACCATTCAGTCAAATTCATTTGGCTGAAATAATTCTTGATCATATGGAGGAACCTCATGAGATGGTGGATCATGAAGATCATTCATTTTTACATGTGCTTGAAGAGTGTGCAGAACAGTTTGATGAGAACCAAGCACTTGACTTTTTTCCAAGGGAACTTGAGTTGTTCCTTGAAGACAGTCACTCTCCCATGGAAGAGTGGGATGAGAGAACCCAATTTGGGCTAGCTAATAATGGAGAATTTGCAGCCATAATTCTGATTACTGAAGGTTCCAAACATGAAAAGAAGGTTCACATTTCTTTCCCACATGTCCTAGATTCAATAACACCAATGGGGAATGAACAATGGGTGAAGAAATTTTTCTGGTTTGTGTCACATATTCAATAGGAGGATCATTTTCTGTCCCCATGGAATATAGATCCTATTGTAGAAGAGATGGCTGATTGTAGCTCATATGAATCAGCAAGAAATATCTTTGATTCATCCGCTGGATGGATGGATGGAGGCATCACTGAAAAGGAAAATCTGGAAGGTAAAAGTTTTATGTTTTGTTACAAGAAAATTGTTTTTAATATTGCTGATTTTTCTATGGTTTGCAAGCATCATAAAAAAGCATAATTTGCAGCGATTAGACACTTCCAGTACACATTCACATAAGTTTCAAGTGTACAAAAGCATAATAAAAAATTTCATGAGCAAGAGAAATGGAGAGATTCCAATTCGGTATTGGGATCATGGCATCCTTCAGAATGCCACACTGTTTGGAAGAATGTTGCACAATCCATAGGATCCTGGAATTCCTTTGGTTGAAAGTTTGTTTTTGATGAAATTTGAGCTTTGGAAAAAGCACCATAGGCAGTGGGATCCAGGAGGGCAATCCAGCTTGCTTTTCTTAAGATCTACATTTGTTGAATGGTGGACTAGTTCCTTTCATGGGGAACTGCATGATGGACCCGACTCTTGGGGAAGACATGAGCATCTTATGATCAAATTTGAGTAGTAGTAGCATGATGGACCCACTCAGATTCAGTTGGGGAGTTTTACAGATATATGGAATAGTTGGAGCATGCTTGAGGGAGCATATGTTTCAATTTCCTTGAATTGATGGGACCCATGATTCTGATGATTTTTGTTGTGGTACAAAGAATGGGTGACTACTGTGGTCACCAACAGGAGGAGAGATAGAAAAGTCATAAGTATGACTAGACGGAATTGGAGCTAAATTGCTTGAGGACAAGAAATCTTGGGAGGGGAGGACTGTCATGTCCCCAAATTTTGCTATGGTCCATGGGGGTGATTTTGGCCTAAGTCACCTAGGAATTAATTAATTAATTAATGGGTGAATGTGGAAATTAACCTATGGAATATTCCTAAGGGTGTATGTGGGTGATTAAATGGATAAGGTGGTCCCTCCCTGAAGATATTAACCCCCAAACTAAGTGCTAAGGTGAATTAGTTAATTAATTGGGAGATTTTGAGCTAGGCTTCTAATTTAATTAAATACTTAATGATTTTGGATTTTAGAGTGAGGAATGAATTTATTTTATTAATTATATTCATTTATTAATATTTTGGCAAGTGGATTATGTGTGCAAGTGGGCCAAGAGGGAATCCTCTTAAAGACAATGTTGCTAGATCAGAACTGGAGGTCAGAAAATAGCAAGGGATGAAAAGCAGGAAGGTGCAAGATGTTACCAAAAAGAAATAAATGGAAAAAAACCATAAAAATCTAAGGGAGGTCGAAATTTCCAAAAGAGAACTCAAATTACAAAGCCGGAAAGTTCTACAAGGAAGGAAACATCTTGAGACAAAAGGGGCACAGTTTCTAAAGGAGAGAAAAGGTGTAAGAAGAAAACTAAGCAAGTATATCCACTCATGGGTGACCCATTCTCACAGGTCACCAAGCCAATTAACTTTCTCAACAGGTCAAAATGAATTCTATAAAAGAATGATTCCAACTCCCATTAAGAAATTTTGTCCATTTGAATTTTGTCTTGAGAGCTCTGAGCCTCTCTGGTTGAGTGATGTGCCTCAACATTTTTCTTGGGAGATGTGCCCCAAGGTCCCTTAGTTTCCAGTAAGAAGTATTCAGGTCCAGAATATGTTATTGCAGCCAATAACATCCATATCAGTCCATCACTGAAGATCTACAGGCAACTTGAAGAGGAGATCACTACTACAGTGGATTTGCAGCTAGTTTCAGAGGAGAATCACCAGCAAAAGGAGATAGTAATCAGTGAATGCGCCCATGAACTTCAAAGATCCCAATGTGCCATTATTCGCAGAGATAAGAAGCTGCTCATGTCCAGAGATCAACTTCAGATCTTATCTCTACCTTCTTCTCCTACTTCTACATCTTTCTCAGCTAGATTTGGAGGAGTTTTCCCTAGAGGAGAGAGATAGTTTGGTAAATGCGCCCCAGTGAAGACCAGAAGCTTAGTGTGCAGAAAATATCATACATATGACCTATAGATAGTATGATAACAACTTCATAATAGATTCAAAGTAATCTCCCTACTCATCTTCATTCTCCATCTATTGTAATGAATTTCTAGCCCGTGAGGCATTGTAGCTTTGGAAGGAAATCAAATAATTAAAAGAAGTGTTTTGAAGTTTATATTTCGACTTATATCTTCTAAATATCATATATCAGAGCATTAATTCATATCATAACAGATTTTATGAATTATGGAAGCAGTTTAATGAATAAAATTGCCAGACTAGCTCGTTGGGTATTTATTCTAGACTAGTTTTACAATTATGGCTGCTAATTCAATTCCGAGCCTCAGTTTGACTCCCTTTCAGTTGTAGGAGGTTAATAACTCAGTATAAATTCCATATCATTCCCTGTATTAAGAATTTGGATGTATTTAATTTCATTTTGAAAAGCCTGGAATTTAACTAGCTCAGCAATCCCCATTGTGCACTTGATTCCCAAATCACTCTAAACCTTTCCAAATTCATTTGAATACTTTCCAGTGCATCCTATAAGATCACTTTACTATTATATCTCAGCCATTAACTCTCAGGAACCCCACCCAGTCTCGTATGCATATGCCAGATGCCTAGGAAGCCTCGAAGTAGGAAACAATTCACACTGTTGTTGATAAGTGAATGGCTCTGGTACATGGTGCATAGGACTCATTTCCAGATCAATTTCGACCTGCTGCTGCACCTCAACCCATATAAATTCCATAATTGAAAGTCAATCCCACTGTCCTCATTCATTACTTCAATCCTCGTCACTTACATCCTGCTTAGTTTAAGAAATTGCCTAAAAACATTAACTAGTAAAAGTTTGATAAAATCAGAGTTTGGAGATAATATTTTGGCCAAATCTTGGCTGGAATATTACGATGGTATCAGAGCTCTTTCCTCTACTCCTGTGGAAAGACAACTCTCAATTCAATGAAATTGCATCCATGCCCATGTTCAGTGAAGAAGACTCTTACTCTGATGATGATTTTTATGAGCAATATGATGATGAATAGAATGAGTATTATGAAGAGTATTGTAGACAGTATGAGGAAGAAAATTTCCAAGAATTACCTTCTACGAGTATCTCCCATGAGATCATAGTTGGAAGAAGAGACTATGTTTATTCTTATAGCCATATGGATGGAAACGTTGCATGTTCCCCAGTCAAAGATCAACCTACTTATGAAGAGAGCATTAAAAAATCAAAAGCTTCATTGGATGCATGTGTTTCACACTTCATTAGAATTTTTGGATCCTCTTCAAGAAGAGCCTCCAAGAATCTTGACCCTAAAACAACTAAGGAGGAAGCTTCATCATTTTGGGAGAAGCAAGACCCAAGAACAATTCATGAGTTTGTTGACAGAATGGAAGAAGGATCCACAGTGGGGGATAAACCTTCAGAGGTGCATGAAAAGTGCATAAGTCAGCATGATTGTGGCAGCCATGAAGTTGAAGAAGCCACGGGACACTTGGAGGAGGATGGTAGAGAAGAAGAAGCATCCAAGGACCAAGCCAAAGGTTCCAAGGTTATGAATAGTGTGGAAAGAGATTCCACCTCAAGACATTCGAAATTCTTTGTGGGTAATTTCAAGATCACTGCAAAGGAGGGTAATTTGGTTAAGGGTGGTGAGATAGATTTTGGATCAGATCCAAAAGAAGGACATAAATCAGAATCACTATCACCACTTGAAATGCATAATGAAGCAGAAGACAAGCTCATATCAGATGGGTGTGATCCAAGGAATTTGCAGAAGGAGCAAGCTGCCATAAAAACACTACCTGATGAGGAGAATTGGGCTCAAAGGTATGATTTAAAATATTATTTTTGTATGCCTTTTTTGCAGCCACAAATGGCAGCCACTTCCAGTGAGAATATTAGCTTAGTTGAGCCCTTAGGTGTCTGGTTTCATGACTTTGAGAAGGATGAATTGCAAGAACAAGAAGAAGAAGTTCATCTGCAAGGAATTCTTTACATAACTGGACCATTAACGATGAACACATTAGGGATCAAGGAGAACATAACACATGGGAATTTTGTAAGTTCTGATTTTTATATGCCTATGTGTCAGTATGATGGGGTAGCCACTTCAGAGTAGAATATGGGCTTGGTTGAACCCCCAAAGGTTGAGACTCCTGAATTGGGAAGGGCTGAAAATTGGAGAGAAAGCCTTACTGGTGCACCAGAGATGAATGATCACCCTAGTTGCAGCCAAATATCTGATATTCATGATCTGGAATATGAATATCTTGTAGCCCCAAAATATGGATCAGTTTTCATAACTTCAACAAAATCAGCTGAAATTAATCCTAGGAAGCTAGAAGAAGAGAAGGTTCATCTGCTAGAACCTCATTTCCTTGAAGGGACACTGAAGATGAATGAATGCAAGATCCAAGAAGCCCTGCAAACCCTCAATGATACCTATGCCTTAATTAATAACCTCTGTTAGAAGTTGGGGGAGCAGTCTTCCATGAGAGACATGGAAGAATTTCAGAAAGTCATGACAAGCATAAAAGGTAAATTCTTGAACCTACTTTCTGATAGAGATAGTTTGTTGGAGCTTGTAGAATTGTTTCATGGTGCATCCTTGAGGGATGATGAACATATTAGCAAGCTCAATGATGAATTGAAGGTCACCCAATATTCTTTGAGAAGCACTCAAAGTGCCCTCCAAGAATCCAAGACAGAGATATTACAGCTTCATGAAAAGTTGCAAAGACCCCCCCTACCCTCCTACACACCATTCAGTCAAATTCATTTGGCTGAAATAATTCTTGATCATATGGAGGAACCTCATGAAATGGTGGATCATGATGATCATTCATTTTTACATGTGCTTGAAGAGTGTGCAGAATAGTTTGATGAGAACCAAGCACTTGACTTTTTTCCAAGGGAACTTGAGTTGTTCCTTGAAGGCAGCCACTCTCCCATGGAAGAGTGGGATGAGAGAACCCAATTTGGGCCAGATAGTAATGAATAATTTGCAGCCATAAGTCTGATTACTGAAGGTTGCAGACATGAAAAGAAGGTTCACAGTTCTTTCCCACATGTCCTAGATTCAGTAACACCAATGGGGAATGAACAGTGGGTGAAGATATTTTTTTGGTTTGTGTCACATGTTCAACAGGAGGATCATTTTCTTTCCCCATGGGGGATAGATCCTATTGCAGAAGAGATGGCTGATTATAACTCATATGAATCAACAAGCAAGATCTCTGATTCATCCACTGGATGGATGGATGGAGGCATCACTGAAAAGGAAAATCTGGAAGGTAAAATTTTTATGTTTTGTTACACGAAAATTGTTTTTAATATTACTGATTCTTCTATCGTTTGCAAGTACCAAAAACAATATAATTTGCAGCGATGAGACACTTCCAGTACACATTCATAGAAGGTTCAAGTGTACAAAAGCATAATAAAAAATTTCTTTACTTTCAGATCCAGAAATACTATCGCTAAATAATAAAAACAATGATAAGCAAAAAACAACAATTCAATATACCATTTGGATTCTACATCAGTTAAGGTTCTCTGGAAGAGTATCAACCGTATAGAATCGTCGTTCGGCGAGTTAGAGGAACACCACATATGAAAGGTAGTGACGTGGTCTCCGAGATCTTCACCGGTATTACCTTCAAAATTTGGGATGTCTGAAGGAAATTTGGTTGGAATGGGAGGTCAATTCGGATTGTGACGAATCAGATCGTTCATCAGTTTCGATAGGTCTGGAAAATTCAAAGTTTCCATAAAGGGTAAACGAGGTCTAGCTGTTGAGTTCCAAGTTCCGAGAGAATTAGCTTCTCATTGGTTGGTGTTGGCATGTGGTTGTCCTAGAATATACAGATTTCTAGGATTAGTGAAAGGTGGAGTGTGATGTCCAAAGTTCTGAACAAAGTGGTGTTGAAATGAAGGATTAGCTATTCCAAAAGTCCCTCCCATCCCTCCAAAAGTTTGAATACCTTGTGAGACAGTTGTCATAATAGGGTTAGTCATATTAGAACCTCCCACCCCATACAAAGGGATACTTCCTGGGGTAGCAGGATTCCCCCATGAACATCCAGTGATAGTGTCCCCTAGTACAATAGGATTACTTTGCGACACATTGAATCCAAAGGGGTGACCAAAACTCATACCTCCAACAAATTTGAAAGGTAAGCTTGACTGGGGTGGAGTGGAATTAGAAACAACTCCAGTGAAGGGTGGGTTATAAATAAACATTTTTCCAATGAAGGGTGGGATAGTATGGAGATGGATAGATGGGCCAATGCTTGAAGCAATGGTAAAAGTTGAACTAGGAGGGATAGTGGCAGTCATAGGTTGACAGCCTAAAAGAGGGAATCCAAAAGAGAAAGGGTTTGAACTCACTTGAGTTAACGAACTAATACTAGTAAGTACCATCGAGGTGGGGGGAAACCAACCTGATCCTATTGTGTCTTGTGTATTAAAAGTGACTCCTCCTATAGGGAAAGTACTAACTGGAGTAGAAATGTCCCCTAAATTAAATACTTGTTCTTTATTTTCCATATTAAACTGCCTAGACAATGGATTAGGAACGTTAATACCAGCTAATTGAGCAAAACTAGGACTTTGTGGTGGGTTTAGAAGTCTAGATGGATATGAAAGGTCCTCAATTTCAATGTTAATTAAATTCTTTTCAAGTTGAGGAGAATGAACTCTAGGAGAGTTATTGAACTGCTCCTCAGTATTTCTAAAGTGTCCTTCGTCAGAAGGTCTTTGAGACTCACCTAACCTAGAACTATTTTCTTCTACTAGTTTTTATGTTTGATGTTCCTAGTTTTCCTCCTCTGCTCCCCAAGGGGGTGTATTTGGATAATCCAGTATCCGCCTCGATGCAGAGACTTCTCTCCGTTCAGGATATTGTCCTTGAATCCTTCTCGATCTGCACAAAGGATTATGCTTTCAAGTGGTAAGGGTTTCTTTACTTTCTTGTTTGAACTCAAAGAAGATAGGGATTTCATATTTAGGAGTGGCCCTTAGTTCATGGGTCCCCGGGGTTGTATTTAAACCGTTGGAGTCTAATCTTTGATCCTGAAAAGGATGTACCCTCCGTAGTTCCGGTCTGGGTTCGTCTCCCACACCTTCCGCTGCGTTGGTGGAATGACGAAACCCTATAGGCGATTGGTAACTCTCTGGGAAAATACATAGATAAAGCAGAACCAAAGGGGCCTTTGTTCTCCTATTCCAGGATATGTGTGGAAGTAGATCTGGAAAAAGTTCTACCAGAAAACGTGATTGTATGTATAGATGGATGGGAACATCTACAAAAGGTTGACTACGAACAATTGCCCTTCAAGTGCAAAAAATGTCATGAGTATGGTAATTTTGTCAAAAACTGCCCAAAAATAGCCCATGAAAACCCAGGAAAACCTCAAGATGAAGGTTAGCAACAGGTAAAAAAGGGAAGAAAAACGTCCCCACAAGGTCTGGTAGCTAATGGGTCACAAGCAAGAAAACATAAGGAGACTTCGAGAGTAGGCAAGGAAGCCTCCACCAGTAATCATTTCTAGGCCCTGAACGTGGAAGAAGGGGAAATCCCCTCAACTGAAAACCTCACGAATGAAGACAATCAAGAGGGCTCTGCACTGGAAAGTATTCATGTCGCCTCTCCTAAAGAAGTGCGTGATCAGGTCTTAGAAGGATCCCTAACTCTAGGCGGTTCATGGGAAGATATGGTAAAGCACACTAAAGTAAACCAACAGAGTTACACTCATGAGCGATCCTCCTTCCAGTCCTTCAATCTCTTCGACGCTGGCCCGACCCTGAATACTAGAGGCAAGAAATCTCAAAGGTACCACAGGGAACAGGAAGCGGAACGAGATCTAGAACTTGGAAGGCAAAAGAACATAGAAGAAACCAATCTCCTGCAAAATACCAAAAATCGAGTAGGAGCAAGACCAAACTGGAGGCACTAAAATACTTCATCAATTCAAAAAGACCAGATTTCATCTTTAATCCAAGAGACTAAACTAACATACGTGGAGGTATTGCCACTCCCACGTTTGTTCTGGAAGAATTTTCATGGAAAAGCCGTAAGCTCTAGAGGGGCTTCTGGAGGAATAACTACCTTTTTTTCTCACAATTTCACTTTAGTCTCGGTCAGAGAAATCCCTCACTGGATTCTAACGGAATTATAGGGGAAGGATGATCCTGATCCCCTTTACATCTACAACGTTTATGGACCAACCCACTACAGGGATAAACAATCCTTCTGGAATGACCTTTCCTCTCTTAAGGAAGAGTTGAAAGGTAAAATCTTATACTCGTTGGCGATTTCAATACAAATAAATCGCATAAATAAAAGAGGGGTGTTTCTAAGGTCATGGATCCTTTCGCTAAGATGATGGAAGACTTAATCTATGATCTGCATTTACTGGAACCGCCGCTAAAAAATGGAAACTTCACTTGGAGCAACAGAAGACTGGGCATTGGTTACAAAGCAGCACATCTTGACAGATTTCTAGTCAGTTCCTACTTTGTTCAAAAATACCTTCTCCCTACTTCCTTTACTTTTCCTTCAGTCGCCTCTGACCATAAACCCATTTCTCTGACCCTATCTGCCCCTGCCAACCTTGGTCCCATTCCTTTTCATTTTAACTCCATTTGGCTTCAGGACGCCAAAGTCATGGATATTATTCAAACCACTTGGAATTCTCACTGCTTCGGCTCTCCAAGTTATATTTGGGAATCAAAGCTCAGGCTGGTGAGATACGCCCTAAAGAGTTGGGCAAAGTAACTTTCAGGAACCCAAGATCTCAAAAATTCCATCTCCAGAAATACCTCGCTTCTCTCCACTCCAGCATGGAGACGAAAGAGATCACCTCTTCGATCCTGTCTCAAGAAAGGGAGCTGAATACGAAAATTCTTGTCGCTGCCAGACATTAAGAAGAAATATGGAGGAAAAAATCCAGGCAACTCTGGCTCAAAGGCTAGGATAGCAACACTGACTACTTTCACAAGCAAACCAAGATTATGCTCAGTTTCAACACTATTAAAAATTTAAATGACAGAAGTGGAAGGATGATCACAGAGCAAGATGATATCAAAAATCACGTCTTCCAGCATTTTAAAGAGATTTATACGGACTCAGAAGAGACCGATCCCATAGCTCAAGCTGAACTTCTCACCGAAATTGCCACAATAATCTATGATTAGGAAAACAGAGATCTCTCTAAGCCAATTCTGGAGTTCGAAATAAGAGATGTCGTCTGGGACTTACAAGCCGACAAAGCTCCCAGGCCTGACGAGTTCACTATCAATTTTTACATAGCTTCTTGGGACATCATTAAAGAGGACTTAAAAAGGATGCTAAACTGGACTAGAAAGAAAGATAAGATTGGCGTCTCAACCAACTCTTATTTTCTCGCACTGATTCCGAAAGAAAGAAGGCCACATTCGATTGACAGGTTCCGTCCAATATCTCTGTGCAACACCTATTACAAAATTCTCTCAAAAATTCTAGCCACCAGGTTGAATAAAATCATGGATTCCCTAATCTCAGACTCACAAGGAGGTTTCATCGTCGAGCGCCAAATTCTAGACAAACATAATCATTGTCCAAGAAGCCATTCACTCCATCAAGGATAGAAAACAACAAGGTATGGCTATTAAGCTAGACATGGCCAATGCTTTTGATAGAGTTAATCACTTTTTTCTTTTCGAAATTATGCATAAATTTGGCTTCTCAATTAGATTTGTAAGATGGATCAAAGCTTGCATTGGTCGCCCTTGGATAGCATCGCTTGTGAATGGCAAGCCCACAGACTTCTTTCAAGTCACCAGGAGACTTCGCCAGGGTTGTCCTTTGTCTCCTTTCCTTTATATTTTGGTAGCGGAGTTGATGAGTAAGAAGCTTCATTCACTACAAAGAGTTGGTGAGTTAAAAGGTATCAGAATTGCTAGAGGTGTTAAGGCGGTCAACCACACACAATTCGCAGATGACACTATCTTCTTGGGTGGTGCCTCCTTGGTCATCGCTGAAAGGTTCAAAGGGGTTTTATCCACCTTTCTATTAGCCTCTGATGGTAAGGTGAACTATACTAAATCTAAAGTATATGGTTGGAATTGTCCGCCTGGGACTATGGCTAGAATCGCCAGGATTATTGGCTTCGAAGGAAAGACTCTCTGGACTTCTTTCAACTACCTAGGGACTCCCATTCTCAAGGGAAAAAAAAGGACATCGGATTGGCAAGGGTTGATTGATAAGATCAAGACCAAAATCAACTCCTGGGGAGCAAGATGGTTAAATCCTGCTGGGAAACTGGTTCTCATTAGCGTTGTTCTATTGTCTTACCCAATCTTCGCTTGTTCGATCTCTTTATCCCCTAAAAAGATCATTCAATATATCACCAAAGAGTTAAGAAAATTCCTGTGGCAAGGTGGTAAATCCACCAATTCTAAAAAATTCCATATGGTAAATTGGGACATTGTTTGCAGTCCAAAGGATTGTGGCGGTCCAGGCTTGAGAGACCCAAATTTCATGAATCTTGCTCTAGGAGCAAAAATCCTCTGGATATTAGTCATGAGTGGTAAATCTTGGTAGAAGGAGATTCTACACAGGAAATATCTGAAAGGCACAAGAAATAGATGCCTAGAAGACATCGACTTAAGTCAAAATGGCTCTCCAATCTGGCACTTATGCAAAAAAGTTGTTTCTCTTTTTCATGATAGTCTTTATTGGATTCTTGGGAATGGGAGGAGGATCCGAATCTGGAACGAAAATCTTGGACACTCCTCTCCCTCGAATTTTCCCCCGGCTCTCTCTGACCTTAAGCTTTAGTTGGACCATCTCAACATTTTCTCTCTTTATGACTTATCCATCTGGGCTCCCAACAAAAGATGGGCTGGTTGGAAGGACTTAGAGAACCCAATACATCTTCAGTCAGATTTTGATATGCTTCTAATCACACTTCAAGGTTCAACTTTGGTGCACAATCATCTTAAGGACAAAAGAGGATGGGGACACTCAGGGTCCTACTCGGTTAAAGGAGGATATCATACCCTCTATAATCTAAAAATTAATAGTATTGAAGACAGAAAGTGGAAAAAATTCTGGTGTAAAGATGGTCTGCCGAAAATCAACGCCTTCTTCTTTTTACTTTCCCATCACAAAACCCTTACAACTGAAAATTTGAGAAAGAGAGGGATAGAGGGTCTTTTGCATTGCATTCTTTGCAAAGAATCAGAAGAAACTCTTGAGAATGTTTTTTTGAATTTTAAATTCACACAAGAGGTTTGGTCCCTTGCCACCCACGGTTTACCCTTTCAACTGACATTGCCTACCTCCTGGAGCGATCTTTTCAGAAATTGGAAAGAATATTACCATGGCTCTCTCTCAAAAAAGCCATATTTTGCCAGAGCCTGGGAAGCTCTTCCGAAATACGTGTGCTGGAAAATTTGGACAGCAAGGAATAATGAAATCTTTGAAGAAAAAGCTACTGCCCCGAGCAAGGTGCTCTCTTCAGCTAAAGGACTTTGGGTGGAAGCTCTCCTTACAAGAGGAATGCATAACCTCAACAAAGAACCCATCACGACTGAGGAACGTGCTTGGGTCTCTAATTTTTTTACTCCATCCCTCTCCTTCTCCAACCTTAAACATTTTAAAAAACCCAACTCTCTGAAGTGGCAGATTAGAATGAGCTCTTCTGACTTTCAAGAATGGAGAAAGGGTATTGGTTGCAGCACTCTTTTTTATGACGGAGCCTCTAAAGGCAACCCTGGGCTGGCAGGTGCAGGTGGAGTCATCTTTGATTCCAAGGGGAACAAGCAGTGATTATGCCTGGGGGATTGGCAAAAAAACTAATAATGGATCTGAATGGTTGGCCTTAATTAAAGGTCTTGAATTAGACAGTACCATTGGAATTGATGAGCTAATGGTCTTTGTTGACTCCCTTCTGGTCACTAGAGAAGCTAGAAAGCTCTCGAAAAACCGGAAGAGCCCGTCCAACAAAACGCAATATCTTCTAAATTGTATAGTCAAAGAATTCCATGTTATAGACTTCCATCATGTGCTTCGCACCCTTAATCATCAAGCGGATAAATTGGTTAATGTTGGAGCAAATATCAACTGTGGCATTTTGAAGTGCGATCGAAATTTCTATGATAAGGTTTGGATCCCCTAAATCTTAGCTCCAGAAATTTCTATCACTCAGGTATATGAAAAATTGGAGCATCAATAGTTTTGGCGGTTTTTCGATTTTGAACAATCCCTTGGATCAATTTCTTGCTGACCTCGCCCAGGCCTCATTTAATGTCTTGGGATTCGAAGCTGGAACAGGACAGTTGTCTAGCACGCACTCGGTTCAAGCGGTGGACAGGACATGTATAACAGCGTGTGGGAGATGAGAAAGAGTATGTCATTTCCCTGTTGTTTGCATCAAGATGGAGATGCTGAGAATCATTCACTGAAAAATGGGGAATCTTGGCTTCCTTGGCTCGCCGATGGCATGCAGTTTAGCCTCTCCTCTACCCCAGTGTTTAAGATGCAGAAAGAAAATTAGGAAGCATGAAGACCTCAAGCATCACGACCTCAGGAAAAATTTCGTGCTTCAGGAAGAAATCCAGGTAAACGACTCCCCCGTAACCCCCTCTGGTCAGGTTTCATGTAATCTAGATTTTCTAGGCATCAAAGGGAAATGGTATCCCTCCTCGGCTCAAAAAGAGCGCGGCTCCCTTGGTTCTCCTATGGGCATGGACAAAGACTTCACCCCGAAGGATGGGTCAAAAATCATAAAAGAAATCTAGGAGCAGTTAAGAATGTTACGATATGAAAATACAGAAACAAAAAGGGCCCTCTCCAATCTGTATACTAGATTTGTTCAAATCACGCTCTTTGAGCTCTGACACTGCAGCAACCAAGGTCAGGACAGGACCCTTAACCTTGGAGAGAAAGCAGACTTCGTCTCTACCCTCAACATCGATTCCAGCTTTGGAAATATGACCAGTGGCATAAAATCTGTTGAACAGAAAGTCGACCTCTTGAGGGACGACATCGGGCATTTCTTCACGGGTTGGAAATCTGGAGGTGGCACGGTGGCATCGGAGGAGCCTATGATTCGTAAGCTCTCACACCCGGAGGTCCAGTATCACTCTTAATGACACTTCTACTTCAGTTTTTTGGTCTCTGTTGTGTTTATAATCATGGACGTCCTCGGCCAGTGTTTCTTCTTGTTTACGAGCTGCTCTCTGCGTTTTAGAAGCACCTTTTTGTAAAGTCTTCTCATCTGAAGTTTTATATTCCTATCTATGTATTGTTTCTGTCTTTTTTTGCTGGGACAGTTTGTCCGGTTTTATAGTTTCTATAGTCTGCACAGTTTAGGGTTGCTTCATGGTTGTAACAGAAAAGATAAGGATGATTATGGGATCAAGGACCCGGCCCCTTTTTGGAAGCAATCCTTCTTCCTCCTTTTGTAAACTCTGGTTTCTTTTATAACAGAAAGCTCATTATCCATTTCTGTAAAAAAAAAAAGATTCAAACATAGAAATGTTTGTATGGAGTTACAAATTATATTAAAAATTTATTAATTATATTTTTAAATTTAAATTCTATGGAGTTACAAATTATATTAAAAATTTATTAATTATAATTTTAAATTTAAATTTAAAAGATTATTATAGATTTATTTTATTGTTTAAAATTTAATAGATAAGAGTAAACTTAAATTAAATTAAGAATTCAATATTGTTTATTAAAATTTTTTGTTAATATAAAAGTGAAATTCCAATTAAAATAATAATGATTAAAGTAATTTATTTTTTTCATTTAATTATTCATTAATGGTTAATATAAGAATGGGACTAAAATCACAATATAATTTTATAATCATAAATTCAACCTATATGATATTTTTACAAATAAATATGAACCTCAATAACAAAAACTATTGTATATATGATGCAGGAGCATCTGCTTACAATGAAAAGTTTAAATGTTAATCAGACCTAACGGTCTTGATATTGCTAAAGGGTGTGGGTTCATGGAAAGAATATTGTAAATATTAGAGTTTCAAAGTAGGAGTAGAAGATTATAGAGTAATGAGGTGTCAAAGTCATTAGTCAAAAATGTAATTACTGTAACCAAGTTTGCACTAGGTGGCAGAATGGGAGATGTGGCTTAGTTCGTGGTCATCAAGAAGATAGGGCTAGACTCTATCTGCAGGAATGAGGGGTCATTAATTTTGGGGAAGTCTATTAGGGTTTGAGGGAGCTGAAAGAAGAGCTTCTAGGAATGAAATGTAATCCTATGGGCATGATAGGAGGAGAGGGACATAATAGAGAGGAACGGGCCATAGCAGATAGATTAGGATTCTTTGTAATGTATATGCATTTTCTCGTTTACTGAATGAAGAAGAGATTCACCAATGGCTATGTTCTTACTCTTGTGTTTTTGCGCATAAATTACTTGAGTAATTGGTTGAATGCTTGTTATTGAGTTTGATAATCGACTGAGTATAAATCTAGAGAAGAGAACCTATCTAATTGGGTTCCAGTCAATGAAGAGCTGTGTAGAATTCGTTTTGAAGAATTATAGTTCAGTGAGATTGGGTAGAACCCTTAAAAGGTTCCAGTCTTTGAAGAAGTCCATATGAAACTGAAAGGAGGTTTGTAGTATATAGTCCATCAATCGTGACCGTATATTCGAGGTATAAATGTCCTTGAAGACCATAGGATGTTACTCGGTGGGAATTTGCGAGGAAGAAATCATTGTGTGACTATGTGCAGGATATTTGGTTCATTGATGAAGGAGATTCGCAGAACTTGAATTTATTGCATGATAACAGAGCCAAGAACGAGATCAAAGAAGGGAAAGTCGATAAGCTTGGGGTTCTTAAGGAATCACAAAATAGTGATGAAGTGTTGAAGGAAGGTAGGTGATGTCGTGAAGGTGTGAACATGAGCAACTGTCACTAAAAGGATTTAATACCTACAGAGAACTGAGGTTGAATGGATGAAAATCAAACTCAGAGCATTGATGTTTAGCTTCCAGAGAAGCGGTGGAGTGAGGAGATGGATGATTCGTATTGGTTCCCACCTATAAGATCAAATTGCCCTTGGAATGGAACGTTGGGGTTTCTGAAACGAATGGAAATGACAAGGAAATCGAATCCCTGTGTATTGTTGTTTCGATTATTGAAAAGGAAGGCGAGATAGAAGATACCAGTGTGTATACCAGAAATTAGTTTATGGTCAAAGAGCAGTCGAGTCATAAAGAAATGGAGGTCACCAACATGTGTAGATTTGTGATGGTGTTAGCTGCAGAGTTGTGAGGACGACTTGGGTTTATGTTGAGTACATTGCCAGTAGCTTCGAGACAAGAAGAAGTTAAATCTATCCTTAAGATAAAACAAAATAGGTAAGTGCCATGGATTGAAATTGATGTGCTCAGTCAGATGCCCTTGAAATTAGGAAGGTATGTGTGTATGAGGAAGGTTCCTATAACTTATTTAAGTTTATTTAGTTATTGGAGGTTCTGGTAGCTTCATGATAGTCCTATAGCCCATACTTAAATGGGGAATGAAACAGGGATATGAGACAGTCATTGGCAGAAGAGGGTATCAAGCTGTAACTGAGACAGAGATGCCCTGTAGGAACAGGTGAAGAAAGGACAGACCCAAATGAGTGGTGTAATGAGCCGCCAGACAAGCATAGTGGGAAGCGCTAGAATATTTGGCGAGGCCATGGCTTGCCAAATGAGGAAATATTTTTTAGTGATATTCAGAAATAATTTGATGAGGCTTGCTAAATCTTGGTGAATGTCTATTGAAGTTAACAAAAGGGGTAGGCTGTGAATTTATATGCATTTTGTTATAAATTAGGCCAACTTGTTGGTTTAATTGTATTGAAAGATCCTTGAGGTAAGGGTAGGGTGAGCCCTTGCCATAATTTTTGGTATCAGAGCTGAAATTTTCTTGAGAAGGAAAGAAGACAGACAAGAAGTATGTAGAGGAGATTTGTGAGTTAAGAAGACTTGCATGCAGAACAGAAGAAGCTTAGGAGATTAGAAAAGATAGTGAAGTTCTTGATAAGAAGGAAATCTACTTTGGGAGAAGTAGTTACATGCAAAGGAAAGAGGTAGCAACAATTGGTGGAGCATCTCAGCAAGAATATCATAGCATTGAAGAAGTGATGAAACAAGCAAGTGGAGACTTCTAAGTGAAAGAGGAGTGTGGCCAGAACCTAGTTATTTCAGCTGAGGTTGGAATGCAGGAGGACATCAGAGTGTTCTCAAGTGAAGGTGAGTTGGGTATATAAGCCTATAAGGAGCATAGAAGAGTGCTCAAGAAGGTTCCAGATAAAGAACCATTGTTTCCAAAAGACCAAGTACAAAAGAGAAGCTTGGTGAGGTAGTTGTAGCGAGGTGAAAGAGGATTTATATTGCAGAGGCTTAGTGCAGCTCACAATGAGTATGAAGAAACTCATGGAGATGGAGATGAAGATGACTACAAACAGTCATAGCAGAGGTTCAGAGAGAATCCACATAAGAGAGAAAGAAGATGGCAAAGCAAATGGAATATGGAATCAGATGAGTGATGACGAGTATAACAGAGAGAAAGTCGAGATAAGAATCCATCTGGATTTGTTGATGGAGCTGGTACAGAGAAGCCAAGAAGACCAACGATGGGGATGTTTAATGAAAAATAAGGTAAAGTGGCATAGGTTACAGAAGAAGAAGGAGCATAGAATGAATGCTCAATAGAAGGAAGAGGTAATCAAAGCAAATGAGTATCAAGATGATGTTTTGGTGTGTGAGCCAGAATATGACTCATTGCTTGATGACAGTAATGAAAATGTTGAGGAGAGGACTATTGAATATTTTATGAACCATGTGGAAGGTTCAGAGAAGCAAGAAAGCTTGATGACTGAAGCATCCAGTGAGGCCAAGATGTCTGATGATTTTAAATCTAATAATTTGTGTATGTTTGTAGGTGTAGTGCACGATGATGGGCAATCTTCTGATATTGTCATAGAGGAGAAAGAGAGCAGACGAAATCTGAATTCTGTTCTGAAGGAGGATGAGACAGGTAGGTCTCATGTGGAAGGTCATACACAGTTGAAGGAAGACATTTCTTTTCAACATACTGCTAGAGCTGAAAGCAGAGGAAGTTTGACTCATACTGATAGCCAAAAGCGAGAAGAAGAGGAGGAAGATATCAAGCATACAAATGTAATGCTTGAGGAAGCTGGCAGAGAGATTTTATTGCTAGAAAATCTGTTAAGGGGGTCTGTTTCAAGCCATGGATTGAGACCTTAGGTAAATTATTTAAGTTTTAGAAATTTTGATGAAGAAATGAGGTTTCTTGAAGTATGTATATGAAAAGAGGAGAATGAGAAAGACTCAGCTAGCCTAGAGAGACAGATGGAAGTGTCATAAAACAGTGACAAAGAGAAGGATTGCAATGAAGAGGAAGATGGGGTATATATGTCTCATAGTGAAACAAAGACAGTTATTGGACTAACCAAAGCTGAATTGAATACTAGAATTAGTCAAGGAGATGAAGGACAACTACTGAAGGTTGTCAAGAAGGAGGAAGAAAGACATGCTAAAGATGATGATCTGCATCATGGTGAAATATTTGAGTAATATCAAGTAAAAGATAAGTTGTTGGAATATTTGTTGGAGGAACATGAATATGAGGATGTGATTGCAGTCAATGATGAAGAAGTGTCTCAAGATTTGATTGAGACAGAGATAAATGCTAGTTTCCAAGTTCCTAATGCATTGGCTAGCATAAGAGAAGTGAAGGATGAGTCTCTTACTGCAACTAATGAGCTGAAAGGTAATTTACTTCTTGAAGGTAAATTTGAAGGTAAGAAATAGCAAATCAATATTGCAGAGGGAGATGTCTTCAAGGACATTAAGGATGTATGGGTGGCAGAAAAAGACAAAGAGAGCAGCCAGCAACTTGAAGATGAGTGTGCAAAATTACAGCAGAGAGAAGATCTTAGACAATTTAATGAAGCTGAGATAAGGGAAATCAGATGTGAAGGTCTTGAGGAAGACAACAACAAATCTGTTGTGGAGCAGTGGAGAAGGTATTTATATACCTTGAGCATATTTTGGAAGATGTGTGGTAAACTGAGGGAAGGTAAGAGCTTAATGACTCTTAGATATGAAGAAGTTCAACAACATAATATATTTTAGACCATATGCAAATGGATGGTGAATGATGAAGCTGAATTGCTTCAGAAGTGTGGAATTTTGTTTCATTTGTTAAGGAAGAATGCAAAAAAGGAAATTGTCATGAGAGACAATGTGGCAGTTAAAAACATAATTGTAGATTTTGAAGAGGACAATATTCATTCCATTGCAGGGCAACATTGGAGGAGCCAACTCATGTAAGAGGGAATTGCTGAATTGACGGAAATGAGGCAGAATGAGATCTGTAATTTGTTTATGCAAGAACAGGCTCAGATACAAGTGGACAATAGATATATACAAGGAGATATATTGTATGATGAGATAGACAAGTTGTGGAAATTGATGCACTTTTGCAAGAGAAGGTACAATAGAGTAAGGCAGACAGTTCGATGTGAAATTGGATCGAATGTGAAGAATTATGAAGGAAAAGACAGTGGAGTACTACAACACAAGGTTTGGAAACCTAGAAGAAAGAAGATAGAAGCAACAAGAGATATTCTACAACAACATGAAGCAGCAAGTGATCAGATACAATTTAAAGTTTGGAATCCTGGAAGAAGGCTTATGACCAGGAGGCCATAGAATTTTCCACTTTGGGAGTCTGATGCCGGGGCATCTGCTTATAATGAAAAGTTTAAATGTTAATAAGACCTAACGGTCTTGATATTGCTTAAGGGTGTGGGTTCATGGCAAGATATTGTAAATATTAGAGTTTCAAAGTAGGAGTAGAAGATTCTAGAGTAATGAGGTATCAAAGTCATTCGTAAAAAATGTAATTACTGTAACCGAGTTTGCACTAGGTGGCAGAAAGGGAGATGTGGCTTAGTTCGTGGTCATCAAGAAGATAGGGCTAGACTCTATCTACAAGAATGAGAGGCCATTAATTTTGGGGAAGTCTGTTAGGGTTTGAGGGAGTTGAAAGAAGAGCTTCTAGGGATGAAATGTAATCCTACGGGTATGATAGGAGGAGAGGGCTAGAATAGAGAGGAACGGGCCATAGCAGATAGATTAGGATTCTTTGCAATGTATATGCAGTTTCTCGTTTACTGAATGAAGAAGAGATTCACCAATGGCTGTGTTCTTACTCTTGTGTTTCTGTGCGTAAATTACTTGAGTAATTGGTTGAATGCTTGTTATTGAGTTTGATAATCGATTGAGCATAAATATAGAGAAGAGAACCTATCTAATTGGGTTCAAGTTGATGAAGAGCTATGTAGAATTCATTTTGAAGAATTATAGTTCGTTGAGATTGGGAAGAACCCTTAAAAGGTTCCAGTCTTTGCAAAAGTCCATATGAAACTGAAAGGAGGTTTGTAGTATACAGTCCATCGATCGTGACCATATATTCGAGGGATAAATGTCCTTAAAGACCATAGGATTTTACTTTGTGGGAATCTGTGAGGAAGAAATCATTGTGTGACTGTGTGCAGGAGATTTGGTTCATTGATGAATGAGATTCGCAGAACCTGAAGTTCTTGCATGATAACAGAGCCAAGAAAGAGATTGAAGAAGGGACAGTCGACAAGCTTGGGGTCCTTAAGGAATCACAAAATTGTGATGAAGTGTTGAAGGACGGTAGGTGATGTCGCAAAGGTGTGAACATGAGAAACTGTCACTGAAAGAATTTAATACCTGTAGAGAGCTGAGGTTGAATGGATGAAAATCAAAATTAGAGCATTGATGTTTAGCTTCCAAAGAAGGGGTGGAGCGAGGAGATGGCTTATTCGTATTGGTTCCCACCTATAAGATCAAATCTCCCTTGGAATGGAGCGTTGGGGTTTCTGAAACGAATGGAAATGACAAGGAAATCAAATCTTTGTGTATTGTTGTTTCAATTATTGGAAAGGAAGGTGAGATAGAAGATACCAGTGTGTATACCAGAAATTAGTTTGTGGTAAAAGAGCAGTTGAGTCATAAAGAAATGGAGGTCGCCAACATGTGTAGATTTGTGATGGTGTTAGCTGCAGAGTTGTGAGGACGACTTGGATTTATGTTGAGGACACTGGCAGTAGCTTCGAGACAAGAAGAAATTGAATCCATCCTTAAGATCAAACAAAATAGGTAAGTGCCATGGATTGAAATTGATGTGCTTAGTCCGATGCCCTTGAAATTAGGAAGGTATGTGTGTATGAGGAAGGCTCCTGTAGCTTATTTAAGTTTCTGCGGTTATTGAAGGTTCTGGTAGCTTCATGATATTCTTGTAGCCCATATAACTTAAATGGGGAATGAAATAGGGCTATGAGACAGTCATTGGCAGAAGAGTGTCTCAAGTTGTAGCTGAGACAGAGATGCCCTGTAGGACCATGTGAAGAAAGGATAGACCCAAATGAGTGGTGTAATGAGCCGCCAGACAAGCATAGTGGGAAGCGCTAGAAGATTTGGTGAGGCCATGGCTTGCCAAATGCGGCAAGATTTTTTAGTGATATTCATAAATAATTTGATGAGGCTTGCTAAATCTTGGTGAATGTCTATTGAAGTTAACAAAAGGCGTAGGCCTGTGAATTTCTATGCATTTTGTTAGAAATTAGGCCAGCTTGTTGGTTTAATTGTGTTGAAAGATCCTTGAGGTAAGGGTAGGGTGAGCCCTTGCCATCAATATAGCAAAATAAAATAGAGAAAAGACACAAAAACATAACAATTATTTCAAACAAATTTGTGATTATCATTCCACATATCTTTTAATTGAAAACATATACTCAATCTTATCAAAACACATACATTAAGCCATATACATAAACTTTTAAATTATAATTTATCTTTATCATATATACATAATCATCATATAATATATTATATTTTAATTTTAAACATATTTCAAGATACTTACAATTAATAAGAAATGTTACTTTAAAATTTTGAATATATATATATATATATATTAAAATTACATTTTTTTTATTTTAATAGTATTGGAGTTTTTTAGTTACACATAATATATATATATATTTTGTATTTATGAAATATCTATTTTGGCATTTTAATCATATTCGATTTTTGTAGTTACTTTTAAAGTATACAATTATCTTTTAATCATATATTTTAAGGAGATTGAACAATTTTATTAAATTTGTAGATTTTAAAATTCTTCAATAAGCTTAAGTAGTAATAGAGTTATGGATTGTCACTTTACAAGTTTACTAACTTTTCTAATTCTGTATACTAGCACAGCCACATTTTTAAAAGTGGTTGATATATGTCGATACACGTATATCAACCATGGTCACACATTTAAAAGTGGTTGATATACGTCGATCCGCGTATATCAACCATGGTCACACATTTAAAAGTGGTTGATATACCTCAATCGACGTATATCAACCACTTTTAAAAATGTGGTTGTGCTAGTTGACGAACGATGTGCGGGGAAGGATTGGTGAATTATCATTATTATTAGAAAAACATTTATAAATGAAAACATAGATAATTAATGAAGTCAACTTTATATAATATTAAACTTCATTCCATGGTTGATTTCAATTCATAGTTGACTTTTATGCAAGGTTGACTTAAACCCATGGTTGAATAAGGAATGTGGACTTCAATCCAAGGCTGAATTCAATCCATATTATAATATTAAACTTCATTCCATGGTTGATTTCAATTCATAGTTGACTTTTATGCAATGTTGACTTCAACCCATGGTTGAATAAGGAATGTTGACTTCAATCCATATTTGATTGAATCCATAGTTGAATTTTAAGCAAGGTTGACTTCAATCCAAGGTTGACTTCAACCCAATGATGACTTAAATCTATGGTTGGATTCAATCCAAGGTTGACTTTTAAGCAAGGTTGACTTCAATCTAAAATGGTCCTCAATCTAAGGTTGACTTCAATTCGTGGTTGAATTCAATCCAAGGGTGACTTCAATCTATAGTTGACATTTAAGCGAGGTTGGCTTCATTCCATAGATGACTTTTAGGCAAGGTTGACTTTAATCCAAGGTTGGATTCAATCCAAGGTTAACTTCAATACATGGTTGAATTCAATCCATAGTTAACTTCTAAGCAAGGTTGACTTAAATCCATAATTGACTTCAATCCAAGGTTGTCTTCAATCCATATTTGACACCAATCCATGGTTGAATTTTAAGAAAGGTTGACTTCAATACAATGTTGACTTCTATCCAAGGTTGACTTCAATCCATGGTTGACTTTAATACCAGGTTAAATTCAACCCAATATTGACTTCAATCCAGTGTTGGCTTCAATCCATAGTATACTTTCAAGCAAGGTTGACTTCAACCCAAGGGTGAATTCAATCCATGGTTGACTTCAATCCATAGTTGGCTTCAATCCATAGCTGAATTCAATTCAATGTTAACTTCAATCCATTTTTGACTTCAATCCATACTTGACTTTTAAGCAACTTTGACTTCAAGCCAAGGTTGACTGTAATTCAAGGTCGACTTCAATCCAAGGTTAGCTTCAATCCATGGTTGAGTTCAATCCAAGGCCGTCGTCAATACATAGAGGACTTTTAAGCAAAATTGACTTCAATTAATAGTTGGCTTTTAAGCAAGGTTGACTTAAATACAGGGTTGACTTCAAAACATGTTTGACTCTAATCCATAAAATGATAAGTAAAAAAAGATAAAATGATAAAATCAATTAAATTTGATTATATTTATTAAAATTTTAAAACATTTATATTGAAACTAGTGAAGATTCATTTTTAAAAATGACACTAAATTAAGAGTAATTACATGCAGGTAAAATAAAAATTAGTTTAAATTAAGATCACAGCAAATACAATTAAAAACAAAAATTTCAAATATTATTAAACTTTGAAAAAATATATTCCCATAGATTTCAAAATACAGTAAATCAATTTCAAAATACAATAAAGCTTGCAAACTATCTTAATAGTCAAAGATTTGACTTTTTACTCTTTTAACTAAAGCTGGGCAAGATACTTTCATTGCACCAACGTTTTCAATAGATGGTAAAAATAAAAATAATTGCTTTGACACAGTATAACATTAAGAAGATACCTTCATTGAACCAACTTTTTCAACAAGGAAAGACAATTGCTCTAACACAGTATAACATTAGGGACATTATCGTGTAGAACTACTTGCTAGTACTGTAATCTATACTTATAACTATTCATACTGTTGTTGTTGTTAAAGTTAAACGTTTCAGTTTTCATCATTTATAATTATAGATACGACATAAATTATGCTCACAAGATATCTCTATTTGTGCCGCTAAAGTTTGATGTGGGTTTCTAAAATTTGAAGAGTTTAAAAGTTTGATGTGGGTATCTCTATTTTAAAATTTAAATCTGAGTGAGCGCTGTGTAGTAAATGGGCGTGGTATCCATTCTACCATTTCAATTTTAAAATTTAAATCCAGTTCTACCATTGGTAAAATTTAAATGTTCTTTGGTGAACTCAAGAGAAGATTGTGCATTGCTCCGTTTCTTGCAATCAAGCAAAGGAGACACTACATTTTTGGCAAAGAAACAGTGATAAACTCTGATCATCAGCCACTGCAGTTTCCACCCATCCGAAATAAGAAGTAAAACAACAGGAAAATTAAGTGGATATAATACTTTCAGCAATTTCATCTTCTCGTTATGCACAAAAAGGGTAAAGACAATAAACTTGCAGGTTGTCTTAATAGACCCTCAGTTAACAAATCAGCCATCATTAGTATTCTAATGCCACTTGTTGATACTCGTACCTCAGCTTTTGAATCTTTTAGGCCTCTTTATGCAGCTATTTCAAATTCAGTCTTCCATGACAAGCTCCAAGAAGGGAAATATGTAGCTGATTTCAATCTTTTTCAAGATCTATTTTACAAAGGCAGACTTCTTTTCATTCGTTCAGAAGAGTTTAGAATAAAACTCATATGGCAAGACCATTATTCCAAGCAAGATGGACACTTTGGCACCATGAAGCCATTTGCATCACTAGAACATAAATTCTCTTGGCCGCACATGAGACAAGAAGTGGAAGCTTTTGCTAGCTAGGCATACATTGTACCACTGCAAAAACCAGCCAACAAGATTTTAGGACTCTCTGCTCCTCTCCCAGATCGTACCAATTCTTGGGAATCCATTACCATGGATTTTCTCGCAAGATTACCTATGACTAAGAGGAGACATGACTGTGTTTTTGTTGTAGTTGATTGTTTTTCTAAAATTTCCACGCAAGAAATCTATTGGAGTTCCTGAAAGGTGCTAAAATTTTCTTTGTCCATATTTTGTCACTCTTTGGCTTTTCCCTAGTGATCTTTGGACTGATATTTCGGTGCACTGAACGGTTGCTTTGGTCCAGTTCCCTGGGCTGTCATAAAATCACTTGTTGTACTTGCGTTCTACCACCTGGCCTGTCATAAATCAATCACCTGTTGTACTTGGGTCTACCACCTACAAAACCTAAACTGGTAGATGAAATGACTCGCACCTCTTGTACTTGTGGTCTAGCACCTGGCCTGTCATAAATCATCTGTTGTACAAACCTAAAGTGGTAAATGAAACAAATAACCAGATTTGACACTCACCTGTTGTAATTGGGGTCTACCACCTGGCCTATCATAAATCACCCGTTGTACTTGGGTCTACTACCTACAAAACCTCAAGTGGTAAATGAAACCGTGTAGGATAAAGAACAACCAAAACGCCCCAGCTTTTTGGTGGTTTTTTTCATATCTGGTCAAATTCATCTCTGGAAATTGTAATTTCTGCAATTATGCAATATTAACAATCAATACCAGATTTTAAAATTACCTAGATTGGCGAAATCACGATTTGAGCAATGCAAGCTGCAATTTGAGTAATTCCTGCTTTGTCCGATTCCAGTGGTCAAGGGTGATTTATACCTGGCCTAGGTAGTTTTAAAATTCAGTATTTACTCTACGACCTAGATTTGATAAAAAAACTGCCGAAAAGCTGGGGGCGTTTTGGTTGTTCTTTATCCTACTCGCACATGTTGTACTTGGGTTTACCATCTACAAAACCTCACGTGGTAAATGAAACAAATAATTGGATCTGACCCCATGACCTTTGACACTCAAAGTATAACCGAAATTGGTTTAGAATTTGACGGCATGGATTATCCGATGAGTTTTCCAGCTAAAATCTGGCATGAATTGTTGAAATGACATTTTTGGATTTGTTGAAATTGCATAATCAGAATGCTTCAAGGGTAATCGAGAGCGCTGAATCTATTTTGACAATCAAAATTGCAATTTGAACAACCCAAATCACAATTTCAACAAATAATCAAGAAACCAGATTCCAACAAAATTGATAAAAAAATGCAAATCATCTACAATCTAGCCTACCCATTTTTCTTGAATGAAAGTATTTGACATATAAGCAATTGATGTCCAACTTCTTGCAAAACCCGTCATAAATTGTAATATTCTAATACATGTCTGTTTGTAACCAGGCCCGAGTAGGCAAAACGAGGCTGCATTGGTCTTTGATATCAATTAACAGGGTTGGTGTAATAACTCTAAAATTTATTTCGTGATATGAAACATGTCGTTCCCAATTATTTCATAATCTAAATTATAATCTAAATTATGAATTAGTAGGGTTGGCGTAATAACTCTAAATCGTAATCTGAAACATCTCATTCCCGAATCCCAATTAATTCATAATCTAAATCCTGAATTGCTGAGCTGTATACAGGACTGCAATTCATTGTGCATCAGCACTTGGGAATTGGGGTCGACTCTCCAAAGTCCAGACGCCGAATTTAACATGGAAACTCTTCTCTGAGCTCTCCTCCCAACTTGGTAGAACCGTATCGAGGAGCCTTCGTCGAATTGTCTATAAGGAACTAGCAACTAGCAAGTAGCTTGTGGAGAAATGAGAAGTAGTTGGAGATGAAGGTAGTGTAAGCAAGGAATTTATAATCCCAGTTGCTCCGTACAAGTTCCTTATCAAAGTCAAACGGATGCACATCAAATCAGGTAAATATAAGGAGACGAATCTCTGTTGTTCAACAGATTTCAGATCTCTGTGTTGTAAGTCCAGCCGAAACATAAACCATCTGTGTTTTGGGGAGAAAATGCTTGTTATATTGTAATTATTATTATTTAATTGTAACAACTAAAAAATATACATGTATGTGAATTGTTTTTTTGTTAATATTAAAAAAATATAATTTTGTCTATTAGATATAGCTTGGGTGGTTGGGAAAAATGATTGTTACCTGCCTATTCAGGTTCAATCCTTGTAAGTGACATAATGCTCTTGTTGAACCCCTATGTATTATTGACTATGTACTGGCCATACCTTGATTCTTCCCAATAGCAGGTGTTGGGATTTCTCCACTTAAAAAAATTCCTTTCTTTTGTGAAGTGAATCAAATAATCACTATTATTAACAATTGGAAAAAAATTCGTAATAGATTCAAAATGCATTTACAATGCCATTTTTTTAATAAAAGAATTTTGAAACCCTCAGTTTTGCTAACCCTAAGCCCTTTTGCTGTGATAATTGAAATGACACATGCAAAGTGCTTAATATTTTCTTTTTCAATAGGTTCTCAAGCTAAGCTCTAAAACTCTGAATATATTCCACATCAAGTTGCATTTGAGTGTCCCTTTCAAGTCAAAGCTAAAACCTCAGATTACTATTACTTAAATTGATTATTTGCCAAGAATTGAGGTAGTTTCATTACCATAAAATGCCAGAAATAGAGGCAGGATTTCTCTTTCCACTGTAGCAGCTGATGGAATTCTGTTCACAGCCTTTTTATTTTAAATAAGAGAATAACAATGTGTAGAGTATGAATCTGGTGGTTGGATTCGACTTTAAAATCAAACATAAAATATACTGACACTCTGTAAACTTACATAGAACATAAAATAACAGACACAGAGGATCTGAAATTCCAGGGCCTGGCCATGACTATTGGGATGGCAATCTACCATTCATATAATATACTTATAATCTCCCAATTCACAGGTCTATTGGCCATACTACATAGCCCCGTCCAAGTTTGTTATGGCTTTCAGCAGCAAGCTCCAAATGACCTTTCTTTCCAAATTCTTTCTACATCTCTAACCTAAACATGTTCAAGAAATCCATCAACAGGTTCGGCAGATTAGCTACGAAATGGCCCTTACACCATAATCGAGCAGGTTGGCAATATTGCGTTCCTTTTGGATATTCCTCCTTATCTCAGGATGCATAGAGTCTTCACTGTTGATTTGCTTAAACCGTAGCTTCCTCCTTCGATAGAAAATCCTGAAACAATGGCACTTGATGGTTTAGATCCGACGATAATTCCAGGACACTCGATGGTTTAGATCCACCAATAATTCCAGGACACTTGAAGATGCAATTGCAGGTTCTCTGCTGAAGGAGACTTGGCAATCGGATTTTCCTCTCTATAAAGTTTCCAAACCAAATAGGTGAGCAATATTACCTAGCAAAATTGTACATCGTTCAACAGTTGCAAGTCCTTTTTTCTCACCTCTACCAGCAAGTGATTACAGAATAAACAAGGACATTGATTGCCAAGAGTTCAAATAGACAAATCAAAAGATTTAAAACCTTTTCCAATAATTCATACAGAGGAAGCGCAGAATCAATGGGTAGCATTGATTTCCAAGAGTTCAAAATAGACGAATCACAAATATCACCCTTACATGATGAGGGCCCAACCGGGTTCGAACCGGTGACCTCTTGATCTGCAGTCAAATGCTCTACCACTGAGCTATAGGCCCAATTGAGAGTCCTGGGCTTGCGTGTCTCTCCAGTGGTCGTCTTCTTTATCATGCACTATCAGCAATGAAAATCAGATTACCAGCTGATGTAAATTGATCATGTGACTCAGTTCCTAATAGTGCTCTAAGTTGTTGGATTACATTAGCAAGAAAAAAATGTCATAGCTATTGTTCATGTCTTTACCGCATTCTTCTTCTGTCTATCGATCTGCTCTGTTCATTGTGCATTCATTTTTTAGTCCAGGCCCCAGTCTACTAACAATCTGGAACCACCACCATTGCAGGCACTGTGAAAGGTCTTTAAACACTACGATATCTCGGTTTAGTTGTCAGTCAAGCTGTGCATATAGTGTTGGGTTGTCATTCATGCTATTGCGCCCCTCTTGAGGTGAAATAAGAACCCAAATTCTGGTTTTGTGCCTCGGCTTTATCCTTGTATATCCGCGAAGACCAGAACCTGGAAAGGATGTGGGTTTAGATCTTTAAACCTATAACAAACGCATTGTTATCTGGGAAGAGTTTGGTTGCCACCAAACTCGTAGAGCTGTTACAACTGAGACTTCAGTTACCTGAATTGAGAAGAGTGTCTTTGTACATTAGGACATTTATATATCAATTTCGCGGTCTGCACACAGGATACATAGATAATGATAAATAACTGAGGGATTTGTAGCAGGTCTTAGCATGAAATACTTCAGGGAAGGTCTTAATCATGAACTTGAAATAAAAAGAATGGGCATAAACATACAGAATGCAAAGCCGCTGCCTTAATACACTACAATTCGTAACTACTGCAGAACATTTTGCAACTACAACTCCTAAATACATACCAACATTCCATATAAGAATACCACGAAGCTTGATAATTTACTCTTCAGCAGCATGCATCCAAGAATATATGTTAAATAACCATTCAACAGAAGAATACCAAGAAGCTTGATAATTTACTCTTCAGCAGCAAGCATCCAAGAGTATATGTTAAATAACCATTCAAGACAACCTTGGCAATATCTGAAAATATAAGTTGAATAAGCGTTTAAAATAGTATCAATGATTTTAAGTCTAATGCGAACATCCACCATAGTGATATTATCATTCAAAATACCAGACATTCATAAGCTTTAAATAACCTAATCTTCCTCTTGCCATAAGAGTTATTTCTTATCATCCATGAATGTCCTAAATTTCATAACATCATCTCAAATAAATGGTTTAACAAGCATGTCTTTGAAAAAGAATTGAACTGGAAATTTGGAAGAAATTACATCTTGCATGTGGAATACATCTCCCCAGGGTTACAATCTCAATCAGGCCTATGAAATAAACAGAACAAAATTTTCACTCTCGGCTCAAAAGCCACACACAAAAAGACAGAGATGAATTTTAGTACAACCATTTCTAAATATATCAGGCTTGGAAAAGCAACGGGATTCAGCCAAAATGCATTAAAAAGAACATTTAGCAAACATGCATGCAACCAATAAGTATTAATAGTACAATCCCATCATTTCCATGATATACACTGACTGTGCACCAGTGTCATGTTGCCAATGGGAGGAGGATTGAACTCCAGATGGCATCTGATATGCAACCAATACTTCATAGAAGGAATGCTTCTAAACATGGCCTTAGTTCTAACAGTGCCCACAAAAACATAGGCCCATATTATTTCTCTGGATCGAATAGCTCAGATCTTCTCCCTCGTTCACCTCTAATTGCACCCGCTCAGCTGCCATGACGGACAACCACTCCTCCATAGTGTTCTTGGGCACCTGCGAGAAGGCACCTAAACTGTAGCTAGAAATGGTGTGCCTTTCAGAGTGGAGTTTTCTCCGTTCGAGTATTCATCGCATCTACCTCGTGCTCATAAAAAGTGCATCACACGCTCTTGTTATGTCTCCAACATATAGTTTTTCATCCAAAGGTATTAAACTTGGTCCAACTGGTCAATTTGTATGTTTGCTAAAGGTTTAACTTTAGTCTGAAAAAAATGTAGAATAATGAAATTATTTGAAAATGTTTTTTGGCGTGTTGTGATTGGCCCCGTACACCATGACGCCTGCCTCGCTTCATGTGCCCCACGGGGTGGCGGCGTGCTGGCGTCATGGGGTTTTAAATGGTTATGGGCGTGGTTATGGGCGTCTGTGTCTTCGCGTTTATTGCTATTCTGAGGTTTTGCAGGTGAGTACATTGCACGTTGTTCAGGTTTTCAAGTTTGATCTGTGGTAAATTCTGGCCTCAATCTTGCATTCTATTTGTGCAGCGTATAATTATTTCTTTCGCTGTTAGTTTCTCCGGTTGTGTTACACGGGTCGCACGGCAGAGAAATACGAGATGGAGGACGCGTTCTGTATGGCATGCGGTGACTGTTTTTTGCATTGGTCGTTAATTGTGGTGATCAGAGCTCTGCAAGGGGATTTTCGGGGGATAATTGTGTTTTTTTGGCATCAGTTGGGGGTTTGTAGGGTTTAATGATGGAGCCTGTGCCAGACGAATTGCGATGCAAGAGGTCGGATGGAAAGCAGTGGAGGTGTTCCGGCCAGGCCATGGAGGGCAAGATTCTCTGCGAAAAACATATTCTACAGGCCAAGAAAAGGCTTGCTCTGGCTTCTGCTGTCAAGAACCCTAGCAATCCTAGCCCTAAGGCAGTTATCCACAATGGCCGCAAGGTTGAGAAGAAATTAAGGGGCGAAGAGACGGAAATAAAGGGGAAGCACTCTCATTTGAAGAAAAACTCTGATGGTCCAAAGAAATTAAGGTCGGAGACAGAAGCGGAGCTCTTTGACAAGGGAAGCAGCATTAATTTGACAAGGGATGCAGAAGGGAGACGTTAGCTGATAGCGATGGCTTGAGGAAGAAATCGAAGCCGGAAGTGGAAGCGGGGGCCTCTGAAAGGGGAAACGTGTCCTATTTAGATAGTGCAGAGCCAAGATCAAAGCAACTAGTCAAAATAAAATCTGTATAGGGATTGTTCTTAGAGTCTTTGGTATCTCGGGGTTTGGTTGCAGCCAAAGCCAACAGAATGCCCAATTTTTGACTGCACTACACAAATTTGGAGATCTTAGACCTGTTGTCAGCAATTTATAAGATATGTTGGAATCTTGGACATTTTCTGTTTAGCGGCATCAATTTTGAATTTTCCTCCCGGATTGAAAATGCGCAACCGGCACACAGAGCATCCATTTCAAGGCCCAAAGCTTCTGTGACTTGTTGCAGTTATATATAGGGTCTAAATTAATGCAAGGTGAAACTTTATTAATAGAGAACTTAACCTTTTTCTTGCCATGTCTATGCTTTACTTTCAGGACTTCTGTTTCTGAAGCCAAATGAAATTGCAAATTTAGATCGCTAACCGTTGATGCATAAATCCACAATGTCAAACAAAAAGCCGTCACTGTGGCGATACATGAGTTTGGTGGGATAATATCTTCAGTCCTTTGTTATTGCACAAAATTTTCCCCTTACAACCTGCAGCATTGTCTCGACTCTCATCCAAGCAGAGAACTGTATATAGGCTATTGTACTGAATGCTACTTGGTTAAGTGGGAAATGGTTTGCTGATTGAATGATCACTGGGCTCTAAAGTTCAAATCTCATAGCATTAAAAGACATCATAAGTAAGACAGTGAAATTGACATATGGGTTTATAGATGCTTTTTGAAGATTCTTCATAGAAGGGCTATAATGGATTCCAAATAACAAAGGGTCATAGTTTTCAAACAGTGGTTTGATCTCCATTATAGGGCTTTCTCATTTTTTTTTATGATGATTATTTTCCTGCTTACATGAATGGACTTCACATTTAAGATACCTACATGTTTGGTTATGGCAACTTCTTATAAACATATCTGCCTTTGCTATCAATAGTACTACACGTTCCTTACTAATCACCACTTACTATGAATAATTCCTTGCTATTTGGTAGGGTTTTAGTCTGCTGGTTTCAAATAATGTTATCACATAGGTTTAAGCATTTTTGACACTAAAAGGATGTTATTTGTCAGGAAAGGCTATGTTATTTTTTCTCCAATCTGTGTTGAAATAAATCTTTCATTTGTGCAGATCAAGCGGAAAATTTCTACCATGAAATTGATCAAGCATCCAAATGTCATACGGTTATATGAGGTAAAATTTGATTATGAATTTGTGGCTTCTCTTAGTAAGGAATGACAAACTTGACATTGGCAAATAATTACATGCTTCGTGGTGGCAATATCCACAATCCCACTTTCTTTGATTGGAAAATGATCAGTTAACATTGCATCTTTATTCCGCATGTCCCTTAGACATTATAGTGACAAGTTTTCTATTTTTCTTGGTGGCAATATCCACAATCCCACTTTCTTTGATTGGAAAATGATCAGTTAACATTGCATCTTTATTCCCCATGTCCCTTAGACATTATAGTGACAAGTTTTCTATTTTTCTTAGCCATAGATCACTGGATGTTAAAAGTCTTCTAAGCAAAGGTTTGGTGTTGTTGGAAATGGACCCCTTAGACTATCAAATGGGGATTTCATGTTATTATTGCATGCATAGAATCTTTTGTTTTAGGGCAGACGTGAGAATTAGTCTGTTCATGCAATAATACAGTTTGTAATGGGTTACCCATTACACTAAAGAATTAAAACTGACCTGTGTTGTCGTTATCTGGTATTTTCAGGTTATGGCTAGTAAAACAAAGATCTATATTGTACTTGATTTTGTAACTGGAGGTGAGCTTTTTGATAAAATTGTAAGAAGCATCAGAGATCACTTTCGAATTTCAATCATAATTGCTTAATTCAATTTTCAACCATCGACAGCTGCAAATTGCCTTATATGTTGGTTCAGTTATAGTTTCTTGCTTAGATTATCAACCATCAAGAGCTATGCAGCTCTTTAAGCACTTGGTAGCCATCTGTCTTTTGACAAATATGTTTTGGATTTGTTGTTTGGATGTCATTTAAATGACTAGGATATCCACTGTTTTGTGTTCCTGCTGTTAAAAGCTCATTTCTTTTGAAATGGCAGGTTAACCATGGAAGATTAAGAGAAGATGAAGCAAGAAAATACTTCCAGCAACTCATCAATGCTGTAGACTACTGTCATAGTAGGCGTGTGTCCCATAGAGACTTGAAGGTAACATGTGACCTGGGAATGAATTAATATCCTCTTGATTCTCAATTCATCTTTATCCATTGAAGCCAACTCCAAAACCTCGACTTCCTTTGTAAGATCTCTCAATAGACAATATCATCTACTTTAACTGGTTTGTACTACTTATGGGTTTTGCAGCCAGAAAATCTGCTTCTAGATGCCTATGGAAATCTCAAAGTTTCTGATTTTGGTTTGAGTGCCCTGCCTCAGCAAATTAGGGTAAGCATGTGGTTAGTAAACACTCAAATTCGACCATTAGGTGTACTGTGGCTTTTTATTTGACATTATTGATCTGTACTTTCAAGCTTTACAAAAAAGTGAAATATGAATTTTTACTTGTTGTGATGTTTAGAACATGACTGCAAAGTAAATTGCATGTATTTCATAAAATTGGCAATTGTTGAAGGTGCAGTGTTTCCAAAGATAAAATTTATTATCATGTGAAAACTGAAGAATTGGCTTTCAGTCCATATCATATGATGCTTTCTTAGTGCATACCGATAGCTATCTTTAATTTTAAATTTTTGGCTTTCAGATCCATTATATGCAGCAAATGAAAAATGCACTTTGTATTTATTGCAGCTCTCCCATTATTTGTTGACAAGAATATTCGGTCATCCATTGTTCAGTTATTGTTCTTCTGAGTGGCTTGTAACTTCAGAAATTACATTATCAAAACCTATTTAAAAGTATAGATTTTTCTTTGTAGTATATTATGATTGATAAAGGTTATGGATGGATTTTGCTGCATTCTGAAGAGTAAATGTAAATAGCTGATCTTCTTAATGTGTTTAATTGCAGGAGGATGGGTTACTTCATACTACTTGTGGAACACCAAATTATGTTGCTCATGAGGTATCTTCAATTTTTTTTCACATTAATTGCCAAATAAAATAGGGCATTCAGGTTACCCTGTTTGACTGCATGGCAGTTTTGTTAGCATCAGACTATAAATTGAGATCTGTCGCCTTGTTTTATGCAGGTCATCAATGATAAAGGTTATGATGGTGCAACTGCAGACTTGTGGTCATGTGGGGTTATTCTGTTTGTTTTGATGGCAGGTTACTCACCTTTTGATGAGACAAATCTTCTGACACTATATAAAAAAGGAAGAAGGCCAGATCAATGCAAACATGCATCCTTTTGCTGTATTTACTTCTCTTTTTAGCATTTATGAAAAAAAACCTCAATGACCGACATGATAGTACTGAACTGTAGATTCATAAAGCCGATTTCACCTGTCCTTCATGGTTTTCTTCTAGTGCAAAAAAACTGATTTCGAGGATTTTGGATCCAAAGCCAAAGACGGTAAGTGAACTGGTATTGAGTTGTATTCCGTAATGTTGCAGATATGTTCAGCTTGTCCACTGGATTACCTTCAATGTTTTTATATCCATCTCATACTTGCTAGCAGAAGAATTTGAAAAGATTAAAAAATCATGAATTTTTGAGTGAGCGATGAGATTGCACTTATTTTTGAAATGAGCTTTGGAATAAACTGACATGCACATTAATATCCTCCGTTGGCAGCGTATTACAGTACCTGAGATTTTAGAGAATGATTGGTTTAAGAAAGGTTACAAGCTGCCCAAGTTCCAATGCAAATCCATAGAAAATCATAGATTACAATGAGGTTTTAGAGACCTCATTGTAAAATTAAGAAGACACACACACATATTCATCAGACAGAATAACAGCTACAGCTGCATACAAAATTACATTCCCTGTTTCAGAAAAATGCTCTGCCTCCTTCATAAACGCACCATACTTGTGCTGGAGACTCTATCTATATTTTTCATACTCAATATTGACTCTGCATTCTTCTCTTGCAAGACAATGCGCATTCTAGAAAATACATTTAATGATAAACAGTAAACATACAAAACATTATTGACTATGCATCCTCCTGAGCGGCTATTTAATGACAGATATTAATAAAATGTGCATACGGGGATGACTAAATGGCTGGAAGTGATTACCCAGTTGTCCTTAATTAAAAAATTTCTCCAATAAAACAGACAAAACCCTGGGAGTACACGAGTCTTGGTTCCAATACAAAGGTGTGGGAATTATATAATTTTTCTGCAACGACTCTGTACACCTTTTGTATGAATTACTGTGAAGATAATACAAGAGATCGATATGGAGGTTTGACATACCAAAACAACCAAATGTTAGTTTCAAACAAAAAGAATATACTCTAGATCTGTGTAACCAAGAGATGGTATCATGGATACCTGGAACCAAGATGAAGAGCAGTATAGTTGCTTGCTCAAGGACTAAACCAAACCACAGATATTGGTGAAGAACCCTCTACAGTTGAAACCCCAACTGGATCATACAAGAATTGTGGATAAGATCCATAGATAAGTATCAGGAGTCCTCGTGCTCTACACAAAAATCTTTCTTAAAAGCATATGGTATGTTATAGAAAATCGTAGATTATAATGAGGTTTTAGAAAACTTGCTTTTCCTTGAAATGCAAATCCACATCTGATTTTGCAACTGAAACCTCATATTCGAAATATTAGCTTCTGAAGAACTATTCTTTGAAAGCATTTTTTGTGAATGCATGCGTTGTATAGAACAGTAATTATATTCTTTTCCATCTGTCACACCATTCTGTCTGTCCCATGCTTGACTCCTTGTGATTGATTCAATCGTTGTTAGGCAATAGGAATGACCTGCTAACCACAAAAGTCAAGTAGCTTATTCTTTGATACTGTATATAGGTATAGCATGTTTGAGATATTTGCAAAAGAAATGTGTGGCCGATGTTGATAAATGTTTAGAACTTCAAGTTGTGCGTGCTTCTATGGTTTTATCCACTTCTCTTTCATTAATACTTGGGGAATTCACTGATGTGGTTGGTGGAAATGTTGTCTTGCTATTAGGGCCTTGTTAAGCGAGAGACAAGGTTCACATCCAAACGCCCTGCCAAAGAAATAATATCAAAAATTGAAGCTGCTGCCGGACATCTTGGATTTACTGTGAAAAGGCAGAATTATAAGGTGATAATAATCTCATAGACATCAAGTTGCCTGATTGGAATATGGAACTCTTAACTCCATTCTCATTTATGTCAGTTTTAGACGTACCTATCTATCTAGAACTTGTTTCTCGGTTTCTTTAGATTTTCTTTTAGGTCTGGCTACATTTAAATTGAATGTATTTTCATTTAAGTTCTAATACCTATTATTTCGCCTGCTTTCAGATGAAGCTGCAAGGTGCCGAGACTGGAAGGAAGGGGCATTTATCAGTAGCTACAGAGGTAGTAATATGTTTGATAAATTTATGCTCACTGCATTCAAGGACACTACTACACATCATATACAAATCCTATAACTTCAAAAATCCCTGTCTTGGCCCTTTGAGTATGAGCTGGTCTTTTTTCAGGTATTTGAAGTAGCTCCTTCTCTTTTCATGGTCGAGGTTTGTAAATCCGGAGGTGACACATTGGAATTTCACAAGGTTGCGACACATTTCTTTCATATATGCCCCTACTGAATAAGTATTTGAGTGTTCATAGTAAACTTCACTGATATTTAAATTCATTTCCTTGGGTTGCTTGATCCTCGAGTATAATCTATTTTATATTGCTTTGATTTTTTACTCATGGTGGATGCATATTTTTTTTCTACTGCAGTTTTACAAAAATCTTCCATCTGGGCTAAAGGACATTGTCTGGAAGTCTAAAGCTGTCATGGAGGAGAACAAATAAACCTGATCGTTATTTGTATGAAAAAATCCCATGAGCCAATAAATATGGAGATTGTACAGAGTTCAGGGATTCATTATGCTTGTTTATACATTCGCTGTACATGATTGATTAGCTAAGTGGTACAGTCTGCTGCTTTGCAAGATGTGAAGTAGTCCTGCAAGATATTGATTATTGATATGAAGACAAATTAGTTGTGGAGTGATTCCATTATATACAACTTTTGCTTTAATGTTAAACATAATATGATCAAGATTCCTAGAATGTATTATGGATCATTAATGGAGTTGTTCAGTTAGATGATGAAAACCAACATGAGAATATTGTTGCTGTTAAAAAATGCACTTTTAAATCTATCATACAGTGTACAATGTCGACTATCAATCTTATTATTTCTCCTTCCTTGTGCTTATGTATCATTGTATTATAAGAATGTATTATAAGAATCTGAAAACACTTGTATGTCTTCTTCTATGGATAGTGTTCCAGTGTAACTCTATTCCATCAGAATTTGGCACCAAATTGTATAGAGGCAATAAAATCTGATAGTCGCAAATATATTTGGAAATATGTTGGATTGTTTTTGGCACCAAATTGTATAGAAGCAATAAAATCTAATAGTCGCAAATCTATTTGGAAATATGTTGGATTGTTAATGGAGGGTCTTCGTTTTTCAATCAAACCCGATTACTAGATCTTGAAATCTATTTTTGGCCCTATAAAGATGATACCTGCTTGACAAGCTATCTGTGAGATTTGCACGGTAAGATCTTGTCAAATCCACTTAAAAGGATGACATGGTTAACACTATATCTTATTATGTTTTTGGCATTTGTTCATTCCTTTCATGATTTCGGATTTTATAGGGGAATATTTTTGTTGAAAAATCCTACTCATATGCACAGAGAGTTGTTGAAAGCACAGTAAAATTTAAATTTGTTGAGTTCCTTCATCAAGTAGGCCATGAAGGTCACATGCTTATCATTATCATGGTATCTAAAAAAAAGTGAGAGTAGTTTAGGCCTTCCTTTCATAAAGCTAAGATGGTAATTCATAAAATTTAGAGAACAAGATAAAGGAAAGGGCTTTTTGAAAAATACTGGGGTTTTAATTTAGAATTTGTTACATAGATGGGTCAGCTATATTATAGCCTGAATACTCTATTGGACAATGATGGTATGTTACAGCCACTAAGCGAACTCTATCTATATATTATATTCTAATGGTTGAAATTCCTTACACCACTCCACTCCAACCGGAGTTGAAGGATATTCACATGTCTTCCACTCCAACTGGAGTTGAAGAATATTCACATGTTTTTATGCAAAAGGATATTCACATGTCTTCAATGCAACCATCTTTCTCCATGACTAAGACAAAAATATTACTATAATACAAAGCTCACATAAAGTACTCACCTTCATATAGTTGCATCCCTAAGTATCAAAGCCCACATAAAGAACTTACCTTCATATATTCGCATCCCTAATTCTACTAGTGGAGAACATAACGATTGATATATTCACATCCCTAAGTATCAAATCCCACATAAAGAACTTACCTTCATATATTCACATCCCTAGTTTCAGTGGTGGAGAACATAACGAGCTTGAGAGATAGGCCATAGACAACACTTCCAAGTATGCAAATTGGCCAACAATTTTTTCTACTTCTAGGACAAATACGTTTGTAATGATGGTATGAATGACCAATGATCCTATGCCATGAAATAAGAGCAGATAAAAATTCGACACATCTATATATATGAGAGTAAAAATTTATAGAGTTAAATGGAATAATAACTATTTAAATTCATATTTAATTAACGAAGCCAACTTTTATCTATTTGTAGGATACACATACACACATACATAGTGCCTTAATCTATATGTAGTGATTCTATTCCGAATATATGTCTCTTTTGTATAGATCAAATCAAGGCAAGGCTAACTAACACTTGATGTACCCAATTTAAGCTTGGAATTCACATGTGCTTGGTTTATATATATATATATATATATATATATATATATATAAATCCTACATATGCCAAACCATCGTTACAGAGGTAACACATCTCACCCAATTGAGCTATAGAAACTGCCTATCGACACAACCATGTGCTCTTGCAAACTAGTCAAAATCTCACTCCCCAACTTCCCCAAAATATTTTGGTGAGAACTCCCCTTCCTATCCCCCAGCTTATCCTACATGGTTCCGAGTGAACTTCCACAAACCCCTATATTTCCTTCTCGATCCATGAAAATCCCGAGTCTTTACCATTGACCCATGTGAACCCCCTAGTTTTCCAACTGATCCATGCAAACAACCCAACTTGTCCCTACAACATCGAAACTTTCGCATGGTTACATTGTGCTTGAGCAGTAGACACAACATTTTAATTTCAACCATTATATATGTCTCATTGGCTTCCCTCAAAGTGTTGTAATAGGAACAATACATAGAGAATGTACAGTTTAGTACATTAATGAAATGGCATAATCAACTTAATGGATGAAGTTATGAGATGCATTAAGTGAAACATATTTTTTTCATTGTTTTGCTTGATGATTATGTTGAATGTTATATACACAAACAAAAATATGACTATGAACTTGGTGACAATAACCCTGTAGAATGACCAATATAAGAAAAAATTGCGTAGGAAAGGGATCAGGTTATACTTTGTTTTGTCTTGCCTAATCCTCCTCCCTTTTATATTCTTCAAAATGAGCTCATGTACTCTATTCCCTACTTGTATAACTCAGATAAGGGCATGAGAAACCAAAACATTGTAAGATATTGAAAAGATCATCATGCACCCTTTTCTATTCTTCAAAAATGACTTCATTTACTCTAACCTACTTGTATAACTCATATAAATACATGGAAAACCAAGGCATTGTAAGATATTGAAAAGATCATTGTGCGAGATCATTTGTTGAAAAAAATGAAATAGAAAAATTCAATAAAAATTGATTTCATTTGATAGAAGGTTGCAATTAGAAGTAACATTGGTTGACTCCTCTATTCTACTCCAAAATTTTATGCATAAAACATCATCACTACACATTAATCAATAATTTAATAAAAGCTAAAATAAATTTACTTTTATAATTTAATGAAAACTAAAATAAATTTACTTTTATATTAAAATGTAGATTGACAAAAAATTAAATTAATGTAAGATCATATTAAAAAACCCAAACCATCATTATATATCTTCACATAGGTATAATAATTACTTTTTAAAAACTTAAAAGTAATATCTACACCCACTAAACTTTGAACTTTCTCACACCCTATCGTGACTAATTTTTATGAGAAATGTATATAACATTTTCATTTTTGCATAAGAATGAATGTCTCAAAATCTATGCAAGCCACACTAAATATTTAAATATTTCGATAGGTCTTTAATTTCCATTCTTAAATACACCCTTTTGATATATATGATTATTGTTAAATATTCTCTTTTTGCAAAAATTTCACTTTTAAAATATTTTTAATTCTTTTATAGGGAATTTCTATATACTTTCATAAAATAAGGATTGAGTCTAATCTCTTGTAAGGTTCTTTTCATGTTTGTAGATTAGTTCTCTTTAATATAATTTATTCCTAGTCAAAAGTAATATAAGCTACTAAAAACCTATTGAATAATAAGAAATTTAATATTATTAACAAAATAAAAATTTAGAATAAGTATATAACCAATTATAAATTTGACATTTTATTTTCAAATCATATTTAACAACAAAATCAACCTAGCAATATTTTTTATGAATTATATATTCGAATTAGTTTAATTTTAGTGTATAAAATAATATATATATTCTTCTCTCGATTCTTAAAGTTATATACTACAGGATATTTAATTAATATATTTCAAGCTTATTGCATAAAAATGATAATTATATTTATGAAAACAATGATAACTAAATTTATGAAAATATTGTGAACATAAACGTTGTATTTCTACTTATATTTCTATTATGTTCACACTATTTATAAAAATGATAACTATATTTATATAAATAGTGTGAACGTAAACGTTGTATTTCTACTTGTATTAAACAATACAATTCTTCATGTTTCTCATCATTTTAATATAGCATGTATATGATTCACTTAATACTAATCCATTATGTCATTACTCATATACATGTTTTCTACATGGTGTACACATTCCATTCCTACCTATTAAACTTGTATCTATTTATTCTTCTGAATAAATTAATGTATATAAATTGTCTTTAGAATTTTATTAGTAATACACATCTCATTTGTTTAATTTACTTTTCTAGAGTCCTTTTTACCATTAACTAACCCATTATAAGTTACATATTAAATGTTAAAAGTTTTAACAAGTAACCCAATCATGTGTATGTCTACTAAGGTTTAAAACACCCTAAGATAAGATAAATTCAATAATATTGAAATAATGTATAAGTTATTATGCTTTTTAATTTAATCTAAAACACTACAACACGTGGCAATGGCAATGTCGGGGACATTGCCACCACGTGGCTCTTGTTGTTTAATGGATGGAATACTTGAATTATTTTAGTGGGATGGAATGCATCCTAGAAAACATATTTGTTGCGATCTACACAAAGTTTGGAGTTTGGAAAACAAAATTGGCCAGGTTGTATCCATACTGCAGCATGGAGCATCCAATACATCAAAACCTGCACAACAACCATCAAGGTACTGACTGAATTATATATCGTTAACATTCTACTGACTTTATGCATAAAAATATTGTAGAGGAAGAACGGAACATGGCATGGACTTCTTGATCTCTTTTTTTCGTATATCATATTTAAGAGGATTTTCGATAACAGCCATGGAACTATTGTACGTATTGGCATAAGAGATGTTAAAACCAGGAAACTCTGAATTAAGTTCGAGCAGGATCTTCTTGAGGACGACATTGAATTTTTGAACCCATCCATTCACATCTTGCAAGCATGACCTTCCATTCTTCCTCCATTGAAATGGGATGCACCCAATAGGGCCGATTCCATTGAACACAATTTTACCCGTGCCAATTTGGTGGATTCTCTACTCAAAATTTCCATTTCCATGTTATTGTACCACCTAATTATAATCTTAGGCTTTCAAAAACATGAGCTAGAATTGCAATTACCTTGAGTTGTCATTGTAATAGTGGAAGGGAATAAAAAAAAAGGAATCAATAAAAAAACCGGAAGGACATCAACAAAAAGCATGAAATTGTGTCCAGAATGTTAGGAAACATTTAATATTTTCGGTCAATTTTTTTAAGCTTCATTTTCATAGCATGGGACCAATCATGTTTGGAAAAAATTCCTATAGAAATTAAAAAAATAATAAAAACAAACTTTAGTTACATTTTAAACATATTGAGATATTAAATACTTCCATGAAAATAATGAAACAAAGCAAAAACAATAGTCTCTTAGAGCCTCAAGGTACTAATAAAACTATCTCCACAAATTGTATTAATCTAATTTATATTAAAAAACAAATATCTTAATAAAGTGTACATTATGAAGAGATTTTACATATTAGCAAGTCATTTACAATGTAGTTTTCAAGAAGAAAAAAATTGTACTTTTGTTATTATAAAAATAAAAAAGTTCTCCTCCATACATAGACTTCTAAACATATCAAAGTTTTTCATCATCCACAACAGATTACAAAATAACTATTTATCTAGTAACTAAAGGAAGCTACTCATACTCCAAATACTAGTCCATCTAGATAGCAAAAAAAAAGGCAAAATCATGAGAATCCATCAATAAGAGATAAAACTAATCGTCAAAAAAAGGAGAAGATCCTTTAAATTATAGCTTGTCTTTGATCCATTCTTCCCAAAATAGAAATCTCTCATGTATAGTGAGTGTTTCCTTCGACAAAGCATCAACCACATCATTTTGTTCCCTGTAGATGTGATCGATAGTCCAATCATAAAAAGTGGACAACAACGACTCTATCCTCAAGCACCATTGTTGAAAGGTGAGAATCTTTAGCTTGTGAAATTTCTTTGCCCAATTAACAACCATCAAGGAGTCATTAAATATTCGTAAAGTGTCCACACTAAAGGAATTTGCAATTTTAAGCAAACACCACATGCCAAGTAATTCGGCCATTGAGTTTGTGCCCACACCAATATTAAGTTTAAATTTGAAGTGATGTTTGTTGATGATAAAAAAAAAATCCCAATAGCACACTTTCCACCCTCTGCCGCACCATCAAAAAAACCTTTAGTTGTACTAGATTCATCAATGCCCAATATATGTCTCTCAAATATGTGGGAGGAAGACTGGTTTGAATAAGAATTATACATACCAATCACTTTATAAACGACCTGATTTAGAGTAATCCTTCTGCCCTCAAATATTAAGTCATTTCTAGTTTTCCATATCAACCACGAGATAAAAGTAGGCGGAGTTTTATGTTGTTTTTGAGCTCTGGTCCATGGCAATAATGTGGATTCCTTAACTTGTAACACTTATTCTAATGAATAATGAAACATTAAATATTTAAAATTAAAAATAATAAAGAAAATAAAATATTTTAATTTTTTTTGAAAAATAGTTTAATGAATTATTTTATTTTTAAATATTATGAAGAGATTTTACAAATAATAAAGAAAATAATTGAAGTGAACTCGGGAACTCGCCCTTGAGATTGGTAATTTTTCTAAGAGAAATGGAGTATTGTTGGGTAATGAGGAGGAGGTTAGGGTTTCTCTTTCTGCTGATGCACCTGGGGTTTTTTCTTCAGAGGAAAGGGACATTCTAAATAATTGTGGTTATAAACCTAACCCCATTGAAGATTGTATTACGCCTTTGCCAGTCTTTTCCAAGAACTCGTCTTCTAATCTAGATGTTAAACCAATCCAGAATCTGCGTTTCCAGAATGTGATCATTCAGAAAAACAAAAAGAAATCTATGGTCACGCCGGAAGATGATGTGGTTCAAACCTACCAAACTTTATCTGCTAGACTTGAGACTTCTGCGAAGGAGAAATGTAAGTCTGGTTCTTCTTGGGTTCTTAGAGCATTGAAACCCCATCAGATTAGTGATTAATGTCAATATTATCCTTAAAGTTAGGGGTTTGGGGAAGGCTGCTAGGGCTAGGGCCTTAACCAAATTGTTTCTCTCTACTAGCCCGAAAATTATACTACTACAGGAAACCATGTGTGAGGACTCCTTAGCTGTGTTAAAAATTGTCGGTATCCTACCTGGGTGGGAATTGTCGGCCATAAGCTCTGTTGGGTTGTCTGGAGATTTATTGGTGGGCTGGAATCCCTGCACTTTCACTTTTCGTTCCTTTAAAACACGGTGGGGAATTTTAATGGATGGATGGAGCAGGGCTCTAAACTTGAAACTTTCTATTTTAAATTGTTATGGTCCCTATAAGGAGAGGTTTTCTTTCTGGGATTCATTAAAGTCTTCTGGGTTATTGAGTATAGACAACTTAATTGTTGCAGGTGATCTTAATTTCGCTAGGTCTACCTCAAAGTTATGGGGACCTTATGCCAGAATGGATGATATGGCTATATATTTCTCAGATCTGTTAGATTCTTATGATTTTTTGGATGTATACCCAAGTGTCCTCTCTCCTACATGGAAAAATGGCAGACTCACACAAAAGATTAGATCAATTCCTGGTTAAATCTTCCTTTCTTGAGTCTTTCCAACATTATAGGACTTGGGTAGGGGATGCAAAATTTTCAGATCATTGGCTAGTCTTCTTTCAATTTGATGATTCAAAGACTCCTATGAAGTATCCATTTAAATTCAACTGTTCTTGGTTAAAGAATGATGTGTTATTCTCCCTTATCCAGGATTTCTGGCTTAATACAGAGTTAGATGCTGAATTGAATCCTATGGACTCCTTTTGTTATAAGTTAAGGAATCTACAATATGTGGTTACTAAATGGATTAAAGATCAGAACATACATGATTTGAAGGAGGTTAAGGAGTTGGAGGAGCATATACGATTTTTCCATATGAGAAATTTTGAAGATAAACTGGAAAGTGATGAATTTTCCAAGTTAAAATTACTAGAACAAAAAAAGGAAAATATTTTGAAGCAAGAGGAGATGGATTGGAGGCTCAAAAGCCGAGCTCTCTAGATAGAGGTTGGGGATAATGATACAAATTATTTTCACTCCTATGCCTCCTATAGGAGAAATAACAATGTTATTTTGGATCTTAATGATGAGCTGGGAAATTTGGTTACTGGATTGGAAAATATTCAGTCTTCTGCTAAAAGTTTCTTTGGAAAAATATATTCGGATTCTGGACAATGCGATCTTAGTTCATAGCTTAAAGTAGCCAGATTGTTTCCTAAATTCTTTGATGACCAAGAAGCTATGGATCTTGGTAAGGAGGTAACACTGGAAGAAATTGATGAAACATTGAAACTTTTCGCCAAATAGAAGAGTCGAGGGCCCGATGGCTAGACAATTGAGTTGTTTTTACATTTTTTTGACATTATGGGTGGTGATATTCTAAATATGGTGGAGTTTACTAGAACCGAAGGATACATCTTTGGGGATTTGAACTCTACATTTATCACATTGATTCCTAAATGCAGCTAACCTAAAAATTTTGGGGACTATAGGCCAATCGCCTTATGTAACTTGGCATACAAGTTAATCTATAAGATTATTGCTATTTGACTGAAGTTTGCACTTTCAAAATATATTTCATCGGAACAGTTCGGCTTCCTTTAGGATCATCAAATCCTTGATGCTATAGGTATATCTCAGGAGCTAATTCATACAATCAAGAAAAAGAAGATGAAAGCCTTCATGCTCAAGATGGACCTGGAGAAAGCATACGATATAGTAGACTGGGTTTTTCTAAGAATCATTCTGATTCAAATTGGAATTCCACCACTAGTCTTAAATTGGATTATGGATTGTGTGACCACGACAAATATTGTTGTGTTGATAAATGATGCACCATCCAGTTTATTCAAATGTTCGAGGGGCATACGACAGGGATGTCCCTTGTCCCCACTCCTATTTTTTCTAATCATTGAAGGCTTCACTAGATTGATTATTAATGCAAAAAATGAAGGTACTATTAAGGGTATAAAAATTTCAAATGGTTTATATCTCTCACATCTTCTGTTTGTAGATGATGTTTTATTAGCAGGGAAAGACTCACACGATGAATGGGAAAGTTATAAGAAAATTATTAAAAAAAATTGTGATGCCTCAGGTATGCTTGTTAGTTCTTCCAAATCCAGTTTCTATCAGTACAGAGTTGACGAATCAAAGATTGAAGGCATCCTGGGGTTGCTGCCATTTAAATGTTGTTGTTTGGAGGAAGGTTTTAAATATTTAGGATTCTATTTGAAGCCTAATGGATATCTGATCAAAGATTGGAACCAGATACTGAAGAAGGTTGAAAGCAGAATTAATAAGTGGACTTTTAGACTTTTATCTATTGGAGGAAGGCTCACCTTATTAAAGCAATTTTGACAGGAATACATGTTTACTAGTTCTCACTTTCACAAGTTCCATGTTTCATCATCAACTCATGAAGGAAGTTATTCTTCAATTTTCTTTGGACCATAGGATTGGATCGTAGTAGATTGGTAATGGCTGGCTGGGGAAGGATTGCATTACCTGAAAGTTGTGGTGGTTGGGGGATAAAATACCTTTCCACATTCAGCGTGGCTCTGAGATTCAAGAGTTTGGAGAGGTCTATTCGGCACTACTCTGTGGTCTAAAGTGCTGCGAGTGAAGTATATAAAAGGAGATATAGTCAATTGGATTAGGAATTCTAAGAAAAAAACTAGAGGTGCTTCTCCTATTTGGGCAGGGTTTCTCAAAGTTTATAATTGGCTGGCTAGAGACCTATATTGGCAAGTAAGAATAGGTAAAGAAATTTTGGTTGGTATTGATCCAATTTTGGGGCTGGAAGAAAACTATAATCTGTCAAATGAGATACTTAATTATTTAAAGGATTATGATTATGTAACTTTGGATAAAATCAAGAAAACAAAGAGTAATGTGAATCATAATGCTTATTGGCTAAGCTCAAAGGATTTTGGCTTTACTGGAGGGGCAGTGTATGAATGGGATCGATATATTCAATCTTTAAACTTTGTTGGCTGCAAAATTAATCAGGATAAGGATAAGCTTATATGGATTGGCAATGCTAGCTCAGGAATACTGACTTCCAAGTCTTCTTACAGTTCAATAATAAAAGAAATATGTTATTCTCCTCAGCACTGGTGGTACAAACGTCTATATCAATGGCAGATTCCTCTGAATTTTAAGTGTTTCATGTGGTTCACGCTACAAGGGAGATTAAAATCGTGGGAAAATCTCATGGAAAAGGGATGGTATGGGCCTAGTTTATGCGTTCTGTGAAAAAATAGTACAAAGTCTACTAATCATCTTCTTATGGAGTGTGTATTCATGAGGAGCATCTAGAACATGTGTTGTTCTTCCCTCAAACTTGAGCAGATCTGCAGATATGAAAATTTTGATATGTGCACTCTACACTGGACTAGAAAATACAGATCACATCCTATTGTTCCAGTATTTATTTCATGGACCATTGGCACATCAGAAACAAGGCTGTGTTTGAAGATAAAAGCTCGTGTTTGCAGTCACTCTACATTGGACCAGAAAATGCAAATCACATCCTACTGTTCCAGTCTTTATTTCATGGACCATTGGTACATCAGAAACAAGGCTGTGTTTGAAGATAAAATCCCATGTTTGTAGACAACATGTATTTAGATTCTAAATTTACATAAGACTTACAGTTATGAAAAAGTGCCTTTGAAAATACATAAAGTTAGCACTTTCTCTCCTAATTACATAAGTCCAGTCATATTTTTTGATGGTGCGGCCGCAAACGGTTTATGTGCAGCTGGGGGAGCAATTTTTAAACCAGGACCCTTATTTCACTTTGCGTCTCAATTGTGGAGTTGGCACCAATATGAAGGCCAGACTTCTTGCCCTCTGCTGTGTTTTAAAAGTGGCAAACATTTTTGGTCTGGTTGGTGATTCTAGAGTCACTATAAAATGGGCAAGTGGAGTTTACATTTTAAAAGTTACTTCTCTATTACACTGGTGCAACAGGATCAGGACATAAATTAAACAGATCAACAATATATCTTTTGAACACATCTACAAAGAATATAACTCCTTGGCAGATAAACTGTCAAAACAAGCAATGGATGGTGAGGAAGGTACCATTGTTTGGGAAGAATTTTAGGGAGCACACATCCAAGATATGGGTGTGATAAGAATCTTTGAATGATAACATGATCGAAAAATATAATAGTGCTCTTAATGTATGTTTTTTGGGTTTGGAATTAGCATATTTTCCTTTTTGGGAAGTATTGTATTATGAGAAGGTTATGTACTGATAAGCTTTAATGTTGATAAGTCGGTTATGACTAGAAAATCAATGTACTGTTTGATTCGTTTTGGAATAACAATAGCATGTTTTTTTTCCACTGAAAAAAAAATCCATTTACAATGTAGTTATCTTAACTTCTAACACTTATTATAATGAATAATAATGAAAAAATAAATATTTAAAATTAAAAATAATAATGAAAATAAAATATTTTAAATTTATTAAAAAATAATTTAATGAATTATTTTAATTAGGTCGATAGGCATATTTATCTTAAAATTTTGGGTGGACTACTATATATGATTTTCCTAGATTGAAGGAGGATAAGATAAGTGTATGGTCTAGATTGATTTTATAGTAGTCGTTCAAAATTCCAAATAAACAATTATAAAATAAAAATAAATTAAAGAGTGAGTTTAACTAAGACAAAGAGTTTTTTTTAATAGTTAAAGTTAAAAGAGCAAGTTATTTCAATTATTTAATAATAAAGAGTGAGTTCAACAAGTTTATTTCATTTATTTAATAATAAAAAGTGAGTTCAACAATGAGCTCAAGGGCGAGTTCTCCAGTTCATTTCAATTATTTAATAATAAAGTCTAAGTTCAACTCTCGTGTTCATTTAAATTATTTAATAATAAAGAGTGAGTTCAAGGAGTTCATTTAAATTATTTAATAATAAAGAGTGAGTTCAACCACAATCTCAAGGGAAAGTTCATTATTTAACAATATAGAGTGGGTTCAATGAGTTCATTTCAATTATTTAATAATAAAGAGTGACTTCAAGACTAGCTTAAAGGCAAGTTTCCAAGTTTTTTTAACAGTGGAAGGGCGAGTTTTTTCAATTGTTTAATAATAAAGAGTTAATTCAACTCCAAGCTCAGGGGCAAGTTCTCGAGTTCATTTCAATTTTTTAATAATAAAGACGGAGTTCAATGAGTTTATTTTGAATTTATTTAATAATAAAAAGTGAGTTCAACAACGAGTTCCCCAGTTCATTTCAATTATTTAATAATAAAGAGTGACTTCAACGACGAGCTTAAAGGTGAATTTTCGAGTTTTTTTAACAGTGGAAGGGTGAGTTATTTCAATTATTTAATAATAAAGAGTTAGTGCAACTCCAATCTCAAGGGTGAGTTCCTGAGTTCATTTCAATTATTTAATAATAAAGAGTGTGTTCAACGAGTTTATTTCATATATTTAATAATAATAAATGAGTTCAACAAAGAGCTCAAGGGAAAGTTCCCTAGATCAATTATTTAATTATTTAATTATAAAGACTGAGTTCAATTCCCGAGTTCATTTTAATTATTTAATAATAAAGAGTGAGTTCACTGAGTTCAATGAGTTCATTTCAATTATTTACTAGCATAGCCACTTAACTTGTGGCTGGTGAACACCATAGGCCACAAATTAAGTGCCATGAATACATTATATGTTACTTGTTCTCTCATTTTTCTAGTTAAACTCTGTCATGAACTACTCGTTATCCATGCATCAACATGCATGAGCTACCGGTTATTTTTTATATTCTTTTTTTTTTAAATTGTTTATTTTGAGTTTAGAACGACTTACATAAAATCAATCTGGACAGTACACTTGTCTCATCCTCATGCAATCTAGGAAAAGCATAGATGCTAATCCATCCCATATTCTAAAATAAAAACACGTATCAATGTAAATATAAAGAGTGACTTCGCGAGTACCAGCCGAGTCTCCAGTTGTCGATTCCCCTAGTTACAATATATATTTATATATAAAGAATGACTTCAATGACGGGCTTAAAGGTGAGTTTCAAAGTTTTTAAACAGTGGAAGGGCGAGTTATTTCAATTATTTAATAATTAAAGGGAAAATTATGCAACCTCGTATTGTCCATGCCTTGGTTGAAGGGTGAGTTCTCTTTCAACTAGGTCCTCATGCTCCTTTGCGGTAGGTGCGGTAATTGCTAAGAAGTGGTGTTATAAATATGGATTGAGAGGATGGCTTCCAAACGACGTTGCTCTCCCTCACTCGGATGCTCTAATTGCTAACATGTTTCCAAATGTTTTTTCTTTCTTTCATCGAGGTGCAAAAATGCAACAAGCAAGCTTTAAAATATGCGAGCAACAAGCATGGACTATTACTATAGAGAACTATGGAGCTTTGGAGCCTTGAACTTATGAAACACGTTTCTATTGGGTTATTGTGGATGGCTTTGTCATTGAGATCACATGTGAACAGGTGCTATAAATATAATATTTCTTCCTTCAATGGCCCATTTCTTTGTTTAATTTCTACACACAAATCTAGCCTTTTGTTTTTAATATTCTACTAACCTGATTGTGGGAATTTCAATGCGTAGGTGGAAATACTAAGATTTGCAGATCGAGAGTTACTAATTGAGATCTGGCCTTTATATTCTGATTGAGATAAGTTTTCCATGTATTACTAATTGTCACATTTTCTCAGCTATCAATATCCATATGGTTTTGTGTTTCATTATGCTATATTTTAACCTACGATATTTGCTTAAGTGCTAAGAAATTTCTTGCTATGATTCAATGGGTATAAGGGGTGAGCATTCGATCTTATTCAATTTATTTGTTATGCTTATCAGTGATTCATTTTTCCTTTTAGTGAAAAAATCTCGAATTTTATGGTATCAGCATAGGAGGTCATTGATTTTTTTTGCGCACGAGTTGTTTTTCCGAAATTTTCCTCTATATTTAATTTTTAATGTATTTAATATTTAATGTGTGTTTATGTAGATGCAAAAGAACCCTCAATATTTATTTTAGTTAGAAGACAGTGGAGGCACTGTTGTTTGCATCCACTGCTTATGACACGGGGTAAGTGAGTCATCTCAATATCTGCTTGGAGAAGCATAGGTTAAATGGCAGCAAGGCTGGTCGTCTGCGGAATTCATCTTCAATGCCTGAATCTCTTGTGTCTTATAGCACAGATCTCTTTGACATAATCATACACAAACCTTCGATCCTTATGCATCTACTGCTCCGTCCCCAAATTCAGAAACCTCAACATCTTCCAGTAAAGCACTGGCACAAGAATTCGGTGCGTGGAGCCTGGAGGAATCGGTCAAATGCCTCCATGAAGGGAATAGGCGGAAGGTCGAAGCCCATAGAGCCCGGGTCGAAGCTAAGCAAGAAATTAGAGATGTTGTCAAAAGTGTAGCGATAAAAACGTCCTCCAGGTCGAGGGAAATTCCCTCTCTTGTCGCACACTGGAAGAGTGGAAGAACCCTTTGGTACACCAACATGAATGTCGTTGTGGAAGCTGGCTGAGGCAAAAAAATGTGGACACAGTCGTCTCCAGGTCTCTCCATCTTGAATGAAAATTTCCATCTCACTGAAAACGTCGTGAAAGATGTGCTTCTAGTAGTCTCCCCTCACCAAGTCAGGGAACCTTATCTTCAGAATGTAATCCACATTAACAACATCGACAATCCCTACCCAGTTCGCCGAATATGGTCCTTTTATATGTGTGATGGTTCTCTCGCTGAGAATCAACATATGTGTAATCCAGTCGTAGAAACCATTGTAATTGTAAATCAGGGAAGGAAGGAATCCCAAGAGAGTCCATCTTCAAGGTGCCTTCTGGGAGGCGTAAAACCAAGTTGTTGAAGCAATGCATAATGCCAAAACCAATGCAACAATGAGCGATCTGTTTGTACCTCGTACTTCCTCCACGGTCATGTAACCAAAACATTGGGTATGCCAGACCTGCCTCTTGCAGCGGATCAGTCGTGAATGAAAAGGTCACCATGTATACTACAACAAATTTCCATGATGTCCAACAACCTTTACCCCATATAGTAGCAATCTGTCTTTTTCTTCATGTAATTTCCATGCTTCCATTGAACAGAATTTTAAGGCCAAAAATCCCTATTTGGAAGGGAATCAACAAAAAAGAGGCTTTCAAAAATACAAGGTAGAATTGTAATTATCTTGAGTTACTGTTGTAATTGTGGAAGGGAATCAAGAAAAAGGAAGAAACTCCTTATTTGGAAGGGAATCAACAAAAAAAACTGAAGGAAATCAACAAAAAGCAGGAAATTATGTCCATCTTTTTCCTCTTTAGATTTTAGGAAGTTTCCATGCATAAATGTTACTAAACATTTTTTTTAATATTTTTGTCAACTTTTTTAATCTTCATTTTCATGGTATGAAATTAATTATTTTTGAAATAAATTCGTATAGAACATGAAATAAATAAAATGAATAAATATAAATAAACTAAAACTTTAGTTGCACTTTAGACATATTGAGATATTAAATGTACTTCCATGAAAATAATGAAACACATTGAAAACAATAGTATGTTCTTACCAAAGGGACTAATAAATATCGGCATACCTACCAAGACAAAATAAATAGCAAAAGGGGATTCATCTAAGAAGAAGAAGGCTCATAAAAGGGGTAGAATAGAAAAAGCAACTAGGAAGTGGCAGCCACTTTGGTGAAATTATAGACCCTAATAAAAGTCCCTCAACCATAAAAAGAGAGGGCCAAGTTTTAGGACAGAAAACATGACCACCAAGGAGAAGAATGAGACAAGATATCAATCCACCAAGAAATCATACCTCCCATTTCCTTCACCATATGCATCGATGAAGACATCCTTAGTACCACCATTCCAACCCAGAACTTCTCAGAACATGAAGATAGGGACCTCCAGTTATAGAATCTTTTGGATGAGCTAGAAAAATCTAGATTGGAAGATATGTAATGGAAGGCCCTCATAGAGACAAAACCTAGAGGGGAGGGGACCAGTGGTGAACCCTCACAACCAAGAAATGAGTAACAATTGAAGATATTGAAAGAGAAACTTCATATCATGAAGGTTCAACACATAGACAACTGGAGGAAATTAGAAGAAGAAAATAGAGAACTAAAGGATAAATTGGGATAATTCAAGGAGGAATTCTCTGATAAAACACAAAGAATATATATTTTGGAAGCCTCTATCTCCAAAATGGAAAAGGTTGATGAAGAAACATGCTAAAATGTAGATCTCCTCCAAGAGTCTACGCACTCCTTTTAAAGGAAAGATGCCACAAATTTTAGATGGATAAATTGGCCAAACAACTCCCCTATATGGTAGATACACCTAAGGATTTTGTGAAGATATTTCTTCAGAGGAATGAGGAAGAAAAGGACCTAATAATTGAATTATTACTCCACTACTAAATCCTACCTCGCCCCTATAGATGCTTTCCAAACCCTTGTGTAGGGCATGTGTAGTTGAGAGCCATATGCTCTTGGATTCATGACAAGGAAACACGAACTAAGGATTTGCAGATATATAGGGAAGAAGAAACGAGATATCAATTATGGATTATAGAAGAGGAAACTAAGCATGCAAAAGTCATTAAGATCTTGTTGAGCCCTCAATAGCTCCCCAAGTTAAGTAACTTGGGGCCCCACCTGAATTTTGAATCAAATATCACTTGTCTAAATGCCCTTTTTCTTAGTGATGCATCTGCAACGACAACTTGAATATAGCCTTTGATATGGTATGTTTTGTTGGATTATTTCTCATATGACTCCTTTTATACTTTTTTTCTCATTATGTTGCATACTTGGAAATGATCAAGGGATCACTTTGCCATATTTTCCTCTTATTTGAGCAGTTCATCCTTAAAGAGTTGAAGTGACATGGGGGAGCAGATTGGTTCTAGTTTTCCAAAATTGAAATGACCTTAAGTCTATCAAGTCCCTCAATTTGATCCACTCCCAAACCATATAGGCCACCTTTGAAGACTAAAGGAACAAAACACTTAGGGTTTTTAGAAAAACTTCATTGCAAAAAAATCCATTTCAAAAGGGTCTTACTTCGCTGAAATGTTGACACCTTAAGCGCTTAACTCATTGAAACTTCATTCCTTTAATCACCTAACGTAATGAAATGTGAGTGCCTTAGATACCTATTTGTCCAAAAATTCAACAACATAACAATTTATATCTCAACAGAGCATTATCCGTTTCTGAGTTTAACTCACTGAAACATCAACAAGTTCAACCCACTTTCTTGAACTGTCGACACCATTAGCCATTAACTTGTATAACTGTTGCGAGTTTTGGCCCCTAACTCCCTGAAGCATTGGCCTCTTAGTCCCCAACCCTACGAAATTATGGCAAGCTAGGATCCATTGCTACGTTTGACATTTTAGCGGGCTATCACTCTAATAGACCGATATGTTTAGTGCGTGTGCCCCATAAAATTGCCATGTGATGAGAATTTACTCTGAAAGAGATTTATATTGTCAACATTTCAGAGGGTAAATCCTATACTCATCTTACACATCAACGCTTGAAATAATTATTATGTTGATCATTTCCCCTTGCTAGACCATTTTTTCTCACGTCTTATCCATAGTATCGATGAGATAGAGATATGTTATGCTGATGTGTTGGAGAGGTAGACTTCTAGCTTCCTGATACAACAATAGTTTGAGTCCCTTAATGTAGAATAACATTAAACAATAAAATAGAAAGTAGGATAAATCTAACCCATCGCACATGCCATCATTGTTTAAAAAAGGGGCATCCTTTGTTTCAATAAGCCATTTTTTTACACTTGGTCCCCTTGTTCGACATTTTATCCAAAGTAGTCAAATGCATATGGAGATATATCTAAGGAAGAAGCATTAGCTCATTGTCATTGACATAGTCGCTCAATAGGTAATCCCACCCTCAACCCACTTGTCAATTTGCGTTAGGGTAGTTATATAGTTGTTTTTTTTTACTTTTGGTCCCTTACTCTCCATCCAATGAAAACTAACACTTTCACCCTCCACTCGAAAATGACCACCTGTCACCACCACGTTGAGAATATCCTCTCACCCCCAATCATAGCTTGACCCCAGGTCCATCTGGTGTGAACTCAATAAGGGAAATTGTGGCTAAGGGGTAAAACCCGAATACTGTTGTCTTGGCCCCCAAATATCAAGTTTTATAAAGACCCTATCTCGCTAGTTCCTATCTCATTGTTTCCAACGCAAGTCCAAACCCTATGCTCCCTCCTATCTTGAGTGACCCCATAGAAGCTTTTCCCGGTGCCAATTCTACTAGGTTAGCAACTTCAATATTGAACCCTAGCTCCATTAAACAAACTGATGACAGAAGTTGAATGCACACTCCTCTTGGATTTTCCTTGTCTAGTTTTCTAATCCACTAACATTATGGTTGCTTTAGACTCTGATGATGATGAATTACAGGAATATGGGATGACATATAAGAGGAAAAAATCCAAAGAAAAATTTGTCCATGCTCTATCTTCATTTTAGGACAAGGGGGAAGTGATAGTTTGCACGAATGATAGGGAAACTAGCATAAAAACCAATGTTGAGCTATTGCTCCACTAGAGGCAAATTTCCCAAATTTTCAAACATGAACACTTCCCAACAATCCCACTAGAAGATGTTGATGACCCAGAAGTGTACCACAATATCAAAAAATCAGGTCTCCATAGAGTATTAGCAATACTTGCTCTCTTTCCATGCACTAAAGTCCTTTCTTGACTTCTTATTAAAGTTGATGTAGACATATGCTGATCAAGGATCCAAAGGAGAAATTTATTGCCTCTTTCCAAACTTTTTCTTTGGATACCTATTATAAGTTCTGTTAGTGTATAAATTTCGCACACATGCGACATATTTGCAATTCACATAGTAAGGCGTCATCAACATATAACATGCAGCTCACTGAAGACATCCTCATCAAATCCAAGAAGTAATATGAGTCCATAAATTCCAAAGAACAATCAAATGACAGGACTATGCGACCTTATCTATGTTCAGGTGTGCTACTACACATGTTATCAATTATGTGTCTGCATGGATTTCCCTTCGATATCTACATGACTATGAAAAAAACGGGACCACAACCATTTGTGGCGCATTGAACTCTCATCAAACCCTATCACCTCCAAAAATTCAAATTTGGTCTCCCTATGTACTTGGGCTCATTGAATGACCCCCCTTGGTGTACTTTGGAGCCAAATCATGGAGTTAATGGGTTCACATTTGGATCTAGTTATTCTTGGCCACCTCTTGTCCTATAAAAGGAAGCCATGGGCATGCATCTTAGAGGAGAAACAAACAGAAAGATTACGCTCCATAAATTGTATTGGAGCTTCCACATAGCCCATCTCTTTCATAGTTTGGCATTCTCTAAGCTCCTTTTCCTCCTTCCTGCAAGAGGCAAGTGCTCCTTTGCATTGGTTCATTTAGCTATGTAGCATCTAGTGTGAACAAAATAGGCATCCTTAAGGGAGATTGTTGGCTCCCCTTTGAATCCTTCACCTCCTAGATGACACTACATGTATTTGCTTGACCATTGGGAAATATAAAGTGGTTCATGCATTGGTTCTTTGTTGTGGTTTGCATCCTCTTATTCTATTTTATCATTTCTAGTTATTTTTGTTTTTGTTTTGTTCTATTGCACTAACGAAGCCTTACAAGATCTACTTTGGGGTTATCACATTTGCTTTCTATTTCTAAATATTGGGCCTAGTCAACAACCTCAAAGGATTTCACCCAAAGTAGGATGATTTCCCCCAACAATATTTGTGGCGATTTCACTTAATTTTTACTCATTTTCTCTTAACTGGGTTGTTATTTGTTAGGTAGTTAATTGCTAGTGTATTATCTTTTGTAGGTGAAGAGGTACATACCCTTAATCCTAAAAATTCGGCCTACTATTGGTTTTTATTGCTATTTCAACAATTGCGTGGATCCCTGTGTCCCGACCGCGCTGTCTGCGTGCTTAATCCTTTGACAGTCATGCTAACCACACAGTTTAACAGATGTCTTCCTGCGCAGTTCTATTTGTCATTGGCCACGAGACCTGTTATAGGTCAAATCTGCACTTCTATGTCTGTGATCACATTGCCTTGTCGATCACACAAAAGGACACTATGGATGGAAGAGCTGGATTGACCTTGGATGAGTTATTGCTAAGATCACACATCTTTAGCTGAAAAACATATTTTTTCTACAGTTTTCACTATGTGTGCGCTACTATTGCCACTAACATCTAGCATTCCAAACACTTGTTCTGCTGAAGAGAACCCACACACTTACCTCAAAATATGTGTGTGCTAGTTGTAAACAACAAAATTTGCATACTGTGCGTTGGTTTACTTTTATGATACTTGCGAAAATGTTAAGATGAATGGAAAAAATATATTAAGATTACGAATTAGGATTAGTTAGGGTTGGTTTTGTAACTCCCCCAACCTCCTAATTCAACTGTCTCACGAATCTAACTTCCAGCCTTGTGCCATAAATACAAGGGGAAGCCATGAGGGAGTGGCCAATGAAGAAGAAGCTATTGTTACGCTGAAGGATTTTCTAACTCATTGTGGGGAGCAGGAGCCCAAGACTTGGTTGCATAAGTGTCTGGACAGATCAGGTATATCTGTACTTAACTACATTTCTTTGACAATAAAAGATGGAAATACCCCTCCCGTCCCAATGGAATGTCTATTTTATTGAATGTCTTGTTGTGATTAATGTTAAATTGTTTTCAATTTCATTATATATATTACAGTCAAGATACGCTGAGGAAGGTTAAGTTGTTTTGCAGGTACATTACTGTGAAGGATTGGGCGAAAGCTAGGACTAGCCGTCATTAAAAAGGTATTATTTTCAGAATCCTAATCTCGTTTTATTCACAGTAATTAGTGCAAAGCATAATGTATTTACCTGTCACCCCATGTAAGTTTGTAGTGTCATCTCCCCCACTATAGGGCATATTCCTGCACAATAGAACTGGCGACTCCACTGGGGAGCACCGATTGTTTTTGCTCTGGGGACCTTATCTAGGTTTTCTTTCACTTTTATAGTCTGTTGGTTTTCTGAGAGGTTCGTATAGGTTACTTTGCTTTTCATTTTTATCTTGATTCATTTCAGTCTGACTGAGCAAAGCTCTGTTTATTGCTTTAAGTCCCAGTGTGATGGTCTTATGTGCATACAAAAGTGCATTTTCTGCCTTGTGCGCTAGTTTCCTTGAAACATAGCCACGCATTTTTTGTTGCAGGTGCTGGTTGTTATACCAGACATAAGAGCATCTTTCTTGTAGGTCTAAGCCTAGGTTTTTGGGTCTACTTTTGGCATTTTCCTTGCTTCTCTGACTGTTACTGAGACATCTTTGTCTTCTTTGAGTCTTGTTTAACCTCTTGAAAGTCCTTTTGGATTGCTTCATTTGCTTCGGCACTTGTTTTAGGTATCTTTTTTTTTTTTTTAGGCCTTTTTGAAGCTGTGTGCGACTTTCTATTAGGTATAGTAGCGCACTTTTTTCCCTAGATGCTTGTTGCATTGATATAGACCTGCGCACTCAACGCTTGTTGTCTGTTGCAATACCTGCATACTTTTACTGAGTCTTGTCTTATTTTTTAGGGTTTGATCCCAATTTGAGATTTTGGGTGGCTTTTGAAAGGTTTGTTGGTCTAGATACCATTTGAACTCCTGTTCAGGTCAGTCTGAGCTGGTAAAAGCCTTCTAGTTAGCTTTTCCTTTGAGTCTGTGTGGCGATAGAGTTACCTCGGTTTACTTGCCTACCCTATTTGTTTGGAAAATGTTTTTCTTGGGTTTTGATGCTTAGGAGCAGGATTTTGGTTTGTTTTTCCTGTTGCATGCATCTGTTTTCCCTTTTCCTTTTACATCTCGTTCCAAATCTAGAGTTTTTCATTCGAACAACTCTGTAGGCCAAGTCTTTGTCAAGTCTGTTGATTTGTTTGGTTTAAGCCATTAGGTTTTTTCATCTTTACCCACACTCTTATTAGATCTTGCTTGTTTCATTTTCAGGTTCGTTTTCTTTTGTAAAGTAGAAGAAAATATCAAAAATTGAAAATTGGTAGCACAGTTGTAAGATTTTCCATTACTGTTTCGAAGTAGGATACATTATTTTGCTATTTGCTTTGGAAATTAAAAAGAAAATTTGAAAAATGCTTATGCTTAGGATTGCCCATTTCTTGTTTTGAAAGACATAAATGAAAAGAAAAAGAGTCTTTGTGAAGTTTTAAAAGCATCATTTGTACACACTTTGCTTTCTGTCGAAACCATACCACACACTTCACTACCCTTCTTGAGTAAAAAGTAGCCTCTAAAAAGAAAATTTAATAAAATTAATTAGCAACTTTTTCTTTTTAGGTTTACACTTCATCAACTAGCTTAGGCTAGGGTTTCGAGATAAATCACCTTAAACTAACCGAAATCAATTTCATTGCTCAATAATCATAGTAGGACAATCTCTTAGGTAAACCCACCTATATCAAAATACCTTGGGAACGCTCTACTCAAACCAGAGTTAAGCACAAGGTCGTGTGCGACTGGAATTGTTGAGGATACCCCCTCACTTTCCTTTCAAACATAGACCAGAGTTGATTTGCGTACGGGGGTCCACTAGTACTTTTAAGTGCTTTTGGATTTCGGGATTTGCTACCCTGCCCATGCGTCTTAGCTAGGCCGACGACTGTTTCCCCAGGTATTTTTCGTATTTGTGGTATCCTTAGTATATTAACCCTAGGGCTCTTCACAGGTAGAGTGGAAGGCTATTTCCACGTCACCTCGGACAAACACGAAAGGTAACCCTTTGCAGTAATCCCGGGAGGGCGGTTTGGTGATTCAAACGTTTGCACCTAGAGGACCTTCATTGTACGTCGTGTAACTGACCGTCGATACTTTATTAGTTTGTTCTAGGCCCTCATCATACCAGACTTGCTTCTGAGAGTATTAGCTTTGTTTTCCCGATTTTGATCACTTAGGACTTTTTTTAGTGGTATGTTGTTTGCTCCCTAGTCGTTTAGTGGCCACTAGGTTTTTATACTTAGTTTGCTTTTGATAAAGTTGTGGAGGACCAACCTCGTCGTAGGTCTCGGAGGTTGCAAAACCTTCCCCCACTCATTGTGGAGCCTCCACCACCACCGTGACGCTAGAGGTCGGCTTCCGTGGTTCATACGAACTTGTGGGTGAAACTAAACCACCTGGAGAACCACATGTAAGATTTCAGGATCAACAGGTCTTTGATACTGTTGAGTTTGAGGACTTAACTTCTCGAGATTTTAGCACTCCTTTTAACCCTCCCCTTACTGGACCAAATGATTTGTTACTTATAACTGTAGACTCTCTAGGCCAACCTGAGTATAGTGCGTACTGGTTTACCCCTGGTCATCCCATGACTAACCCAAGAGATGAGTCAGGAGTTCCTCAAACTCCCATCGCAGCAATGGTTACAAGAGTTCTCTCCTCTTCCTTTGCAAGCACTACGACACCTAGCTCTTCGCAGACTGCTTCTGCTTCGAGCCCGTCTTTTAGTTTTAATGCTGGTACTATAAGTATGTCGAGCTCACAAGCTTCCACATCAGCTAATGTCTCTACCCCCAATTTTGGACCAGCTAATATCCCTTTGATAGGGATACCTTCAGTGACATTTACTCAACCTCCTGTTACTCAACAGTTCTAGGGCATACCACAGTCTGCTCCTTCCACATATTTAATAGGATCAATCCCTACTGCATCAATGCCTATTATGGGTTCGATGACAGCACCGTCTGTTACAACTACACCTGGTTTTAACCCCTATGTAGGTTATAATGTAAACCCATCTAATATACCTGTAGGGAGCATCCCCTTCTCATTGTTTGCTGGAGGGGGTGGTAACATTTTAAACCGACATTACGGAGGGGCTAACACCCAGCTGCAATGGACGAGTACCCCTGGAAGCAATCCTCTTTCTTATGGATGGGGCAATTTTAACAACACTTTTACCTCGCAACCGATGGCTGGGGGCAACCCCAACCAACAGTACACGAACCAAGTTTTGGGAGGTTCCCCCTACTGAATTCCTGCTTACCAAATGCCATCGGCACGACCTCGTTTACCTTTTCTAGCAACTTTTAATTTGCCAGATCTTTCAAAACTTACTAACGATCCGGTGCGCCACAATGCTACATGGCCATCAGTTCCCACTAAGCTACCTTCAGACATTCCAAAGTTTGAAGGCAATACTGGTGAAGATCTTGGTGACCATGTCACTACGTTTCATCTCTGGTGCTCTTCTAATTTGTTGAATACTGATTCCATTAGATTGAGGCTCTTATAAAGAACCTTGACTAGTGCTGCAACTAAATGGTATATTGAACTACCTGTAGCTGCTTATGATAACTTTTGGGATCTGGCTACAGTTTTTTTGAACCACTTTCAACATCTTGTCCGGTATGATGCTGGCACAAGCCTTCTATCAACCTTCAGACAGAACAAAGCCACTCACTCATCTGACCATATTCAGGATTGGCGAAGGAGAAAGAGGCTCATTAAAGCCGACATCCCTCTAGAGTTCCTATTAGAGTGGTATCTCAAATCATTCCTTCCTTATATTTCTAAGGAAGTAGCAACTTCTAGGGTGTCCTCCGAAGAGGAAGCTATCCTTAGAACCCAACAGTTTGATCTGGTGTATGCTCAGTATGGGATCTTATATGAGATTATTCCCGACCCCCTGAGATCTAATATAGATCTAGGTAAACCCAATCCTGGACCACATGCTGATGGCATCGTGGGTGCAATAGATGTCGCAGCGTTTGAAGCTTTAACTAAGCAGGTTCATGCCTTATCTGTCAAATAGTCTGCTGTGGAAGCAACTTTAGTTGCAACCTTTCCTTTGCAAATGAAATCCATACAACAAGTGCAGACAAATCAAAAGGGCCCTCGGCAGCCCAACAACAATAAAAAGAAGGGCAAGAAAGGAGAGGGGAACAACCAAAAGCCCAAAAACACAGAAAATGTCGAGGAGGGAAAAAAGGATAAAAAGAAAGTGAAGTTCCCTTGCAAGTTATGCAAAGAGGACCACCTCACCCATCAATGCCCTCTGATGGAAGAAGCCCAGAAGCTACTTCGTGAGAAGAAACCAGCTGTCTTAAAAGACCCATTCCCTCACAGACAAGGTTCAGCTTTTGGCAACTCTAGTGCTGGGGGCACTCATCATGCCTCATCTGCTGATCAATAGTTTATTAATATGATTAATTCGGACGCGCTTTTACAAACTCGAGCCATAAACTATACTCCGAACTCGCAGCAAAGAGATAAGTATGTTCCCGAATCATCTAACCCTCTCCACATCGAGAGACCAGTAGATTCGTTGCCAAAGATTCCCAAAGGTGTCTTCAAACGGCCTGTGCACAATCCTAATGTGCGAGCTACTCCCAACTACAATGTTGTGGAATATTTATCCCAAACTCCCTGTGCTATGTCCACTTTGAAGTACTGCAAAGTTGTCCATTACAGCGCAGTGCACTTCTCGCAGTGATTGGGAGTGTAGACTCATCCAATATGCTTGCTCGTTTTGATATGTCGAATATCAAACCCCGGTTGTCGTACCACGTCTCTCTCCGAATAGAAGTAGTCCATGGTCCCAAGACCATTGGATGAGTTGTTGTAGATGAGGGCGCATCTACATGCGTAATGTCCATTTCTTGCTAGAAGGATTTGGGCTCACCCGAATTAGCCCCCTCGAACACCTTGCTTACCACCTTTGATGGAAGATCTTTCCGTCCACACGAAGTCTTACCATCATTTGACGTTGAACTTGTTGGTAAGTTAGTGTCTGTAGAGGTTGAAGTTCTGGATGCTCCACTTGACTACAATTTGTTTTTAGGTAGGAGCTGTATGTATGCAATTCAAGCAGTGCCATCGACCATTTTCTGAGTCTTAATGTTCCCTCACGAAGGCAAGATTATAACAGTTGATCAACTTTCATTTGCTCAGAAGAATAAACAGACTTTGTCGGATTCAACAATTCCGTTGGTTGATCAGTCTCACCCAGCTACTGAGAGTTTAGGAGCAAGACTTTATGGGTCATTAATGGGCACTTTTGACCTACCTGTTCCTGTTCATTTTATTAGTTCTGAGGAGTGTTCATCGTCTGAGATTTTCACGGTTTATCCAACGACAGATCCATGGATCCTCCCCAGCGAATCAGAACCAGTTTTGCCCCTATCTGTTGCAGAGGTAGCCTCCTTAGATTCACAACATGCTGCAACAGAACATATCGTGACTCCATTGGTCTCTGTCGAGTCAGATATGGACTATGCACCGGCATGGTCAGTGGACTCCATCCACTCTTTTGACTGTCTAGATACTGTTTTTCCCTCCGATGAGGCTATTTTGGAAGCAATGATAGTCCTGGAACATCCTTGGGAACACATGCACCGTAGGTCTTATTTTCTTCCCGATCTGGACAAGATAGAGAGAGGAGAGTTTTCTATGAGACTCGGTGGTAATGTTGATTTGTCCGCTATCCCTTCTACTTCAAAAGCTGTTTATGCTGAAGGGAATATGACAAACATATCGAGAACTATTCCGATCAACATTTCCATCAAACCTGGAGTCGTGGAAAACCTTTTCATTGGGGCTGATTGTTCTCTTGAGGAGATCACTTTGTATACCAATCTGTTTAAGAAATTCCATGATGTTTTCTCCTAGTCTTACAAGGAGATGCCAGGAATCGACCCCGCCATTGTAGAGCATGTCATCACAACTTATACAAATGCTGAGCCTATGAGACAGAAGCTCCGTCCAGTCAATCCTAGAAAAGAAATAGCCATTAAGGCGGAAGTTGAGAAGTTGCTCAAAGCTGGATTCATCTATCCAATTGCTATGACGGAATGGGTCTCAAACCCCGTTCCGGTCGATAAAAAGCAAGGAACCATTTGAGTTTGCACAGACTTCCGGGATCTAAATAAAGCTTGTCCTAAAGACAACTACCCCACACCGTTCATAGATCAAATTATCGATGCGTGTGCGGGCCATGAAATGTTTTCTTTCATGGATGGTTTTTCAAGGTATAACCAGATTGATATTAAACTTGAAGACCAGCACAAGACAACTTTTATTTGTCCTTGGGGGACCTTCGCTTATCGGAAGATGCCATTTGGTTTGAAGAATGTTGGAGCTACCTTTTAGCATGCAATGAACTTCGCTTTTCATGATATCAATCACGTAGTTGAACCTTATCTCGATGATCTCCCAGCCCGATCTCGCAAGAGACGGGATCATCCTGAGCACTTAATACTTGTGTTTGAACGGTGCATATATAAGCCAAACAATGATTAGCAATTATAAGCAAATTCTCAAATCTGAAATTTACAAATCTATTTTCCTACAGAAATTAGATTTGCAACCAAGAGATTATTCTCATAAACTTAAATCAAACAATTTTCAGATTTGTTTCATGCATAAGTTACAACCATGAGAACCCTCTCATAACCTTTGGCTTCTACACATGGTAGATCCCGGTCTTTACTATGGACTTACCCTCATTGCCATACGCAAGACTTTTCTACCTGAAAACTGAAACTTCAATTAGCCAAACTCATTATGAGTATCTATGCATATAATCCTTTCATTGCTACAACAGTCACTAAAGTGATCTCAGAATTATAACGCTCAATAATTCAAACACCTTCAGCTGTTGACATTTGAAATGCAATGAAATATATATATATATATATATATATATATATATATATATATATATATGCATCATCATCATAATAAAATTGCAAGATACTCATTACTTCATATTCCATGTAACTTTGTCCTTCCAACAGAGTGCTCTGGTAGCCCATCACATGTCTACCTTCTTCATGCAGTCTTTCTCCTGCATTCATAACAGCTCATGAAATGGTCTCAGTATTAAAAATAGTCCACCATTTCATCTATTATCTAACTGCATTGAAACATCTATATGTCACACCCATGCATTCACACAATGCATCTCAACATGTGCACCCACACATATGCATGCACATTCACAACATTTACATAATCTTTTAATGTGCATTCACTCAATGCATAACCCCTCAATACAACCTTGCATTAATCCATGAATACTAGGCATTCCAACATATTATGGCCTAACCATGCCTATATCATATGGCATACACTACAGCAGGACCATAAGTCATCACTAGCTTTGGTTGTTAAACTCACCACCAACATACACAAATGGTATGATATAATTTCATATGAATGCATTGAGGTTTCTAAGAAACCATAGGGTGTAAGGATCCTTGCCTTCACTTACCCACACCTGACCATACTCGATAGGTTGACATTCACATTCAGGCACTCAATACCACATGCAAACCAAATCAACATAGTTTAAACATAGTTGAAGGGATCTCACCAAATCCTCTTTCAACATTCATGCAATTTAAGCACAAATAACCATCACCTGCATGGCTGTCATTAACGTCACTTGATGTTACCTGATCAATTGGCCTCTTACCAAGGCTACACAGTCCTTTTTCCAACCTCATGATCACATATTTGTTGCACCATCCTTTCCTCATAAGGTTGTTGGTCATATGCAACAATCATCACCCACATCTTCAGCCATGCTTCGGTTATCTTTGGTTCTACAACCAATGCGAACATGAATAATTATTAGAAACCACCATAATGATCTTAAGTGGCTCATTGCATATGTAAAACCTCACCATGATTTTACCAATATGCAATATCATATACATGCACAAGCATCTTCACATGCACTATCCAATGTCTGTTAATATTCCAGCTAGTACATATTTACTTCATCTATCTATCCTCTTGCATTTTCAATCATGCTTCTATGGTTTGATTCGTACAACCATTATCAACAACATTATTGGTGATCAACCATAGGCAATACCATTGATGGGCTATTGCATGTCTAACTTTCACTACCTTTATCCGTATGCAACATCATGTTCATGCATAAGCAATTCACATGCAGTATGCAATGACTCTTTAATCATGCCTACTAATTCATATGCATTATCTCTTTTATTCTCTTGCATTTCTAGCATCCCTATGCTATAATTTCCAGTATATAAAACTTGGGAAATATAAATACAATGGCAAGAGAGGAGTTAAGGAATGCTCCCTTTCCAAATCCTCATTATGACATGGAATTCCTCCTCTAAATCATGGCTAATCCTTTTCTTGGCTTTCCTACCAAGCATACAAGCAATCATTAGCTATGATCTTCTCATGAATTAGCAATTCAACATATACATACATGTAATTATTCATTCTTGATATTTTCCAAATATGAAATTTTTATGCTATAACATAAATAGTTTAAGGTGAGGAATTTCTCTCTTATCAACATTTTCGTGTTGCTCCCATTGCTCTTCTACAATGCAAATTACAGCCAATTACTGTTAATAAGGCTTCCACAACCTTTTATGCAATTCCTACTTCTCATCCCAAGCATAGAGAATGCATTTCACACTTTCAACGACTGTCTTCGGGGGAAGACGGGGGTCAAGGGGGCTTGCCCCCTTGTGGCATTTTTCAACTTTCGGCACCTAAAAAATCTCCCTGGAAAACGGTTGAAATTCCCTGTTTCGGAGCAACTCACCGAGTTCTTCCAACCTATTTCGGGCCAACTCGCCAAGTTCTACCATGGTTTCGGGCCAATTCGCCGAGTTTTGCCGCAGAAAACACTTAGAAAAATCTTCCGCCATTTCGGACCAACTTGCCGAGTTCTTCTGTCATTGCGGGTCAACTTGCTGAGTTCTTCCGCAATTTCGAGCCAACTCGTCGAGTTCTTCCGCCATTTCGGAACGACTCACCGAGTTCGACCGACGAAAACACTTAGAAAAATTTTGAAATTTTTCTTCCTTTCCCCGGGCACTTCCGCAACTTCGTCGGCGAAACTCGTCGAGTTCTGCCACCGTTTCAGCTCCACTCGGCGAGTTTCGCAGAAATTTGTCCATCTTTTTCGGCGAACTTTGTTAATTTTCTGCCGACTGCTTCGACCCAACTCGCTAACTTGAGCCGACCGTTTTGGCGGAACTTGGAAATCTTGCGCCGAAACCAACTTAGCATAAAAACTCAAAAACACTTAGAAAAATTTCAAATTTTAAATTTTTTTCTGAAATTTTCTTAATGATTACTGCTGAGCAGGAAGCATACTTACCTCTGCCAGTTGTGATAGGTATCCCATGAAGGCCCAATGCTGCAACCAGTAGCTCTGATACCATTTTGTAATGTACCCACCCTTGGACCCAATGCAAGGGAGGGAACATGATGCCATTCTATGGGGCTTTTCATAATTTCAGCCCACTCATTAGAATTATAGGAATAAAACAGATGTGTGTAGATGGAAATCAAGCAAACATGCACAGCGGAAATAAACTCATCCACACACATATATTCATATGCATTCAATCATATCGATAACAGTCATTAAATTATACATTGCAGAAGTAAATACATAGACAGGAAAACACTTATCTTCATTGTGCAATTGTCCCAAACAACTAGCTATGTCGCTGCAACGTTCCACCCAATCGTAGGCTCTTCAACGTCATATACTCAGCCCGTCCAAAGGCCACCCCCGAGCTGGGCATGATTCTTACAAGGAAAATGGGACATTTAGCTCATACACAGCCAATTAAGCATTTCATTTGAGCCAAGCCAATCCATAGCTGGGTTTATCAGGCTACATCAGAACCCTAGATGCTTGCACTCAAGCTCAAGCCAAGACAATGGAGAACCATAACCCATACTCCAACATACTCTTTTCTCACACAGCAAGCACAATCATTGGGCAGGGATACACATTTAACAATGGGATTTACAACAAGATGGTCATGGGTTTTCCCCAATTCGTTTCTAGCCAAAAATGGATTATGGGATGGGGAAAAACAATCACAGGGAGGAAAACGATTTCTTCCCCAACTAACTGAGCATTCAGCAGCCAAACGATCTCTATGGAAACCCAGTTCGATTCCCCTTCTTCCCCACTGGTATAAAACACAAAAACACCCTTCTCCCAGCTAAGAATGAAGGAAAACACCTAAGTTCGATGGGGAAAAACACCCAACAAACCCATAACTCGTGAGAGAGACCAAATGGTTGATGGATAATGGCTTAGGGAGTAATTCATGGCTCTTTTCTTGCCCAAGAAGCAAAACACGTTTTTCCATGAAGGGTGGCTTGCCCATACTCGAATTTGGATAGCCATACCTCTCATTCCCCAAGGCATTAACTACCTCAACCAACTCTTGGGAGAAATCAATGATTGGATACAAAAGTCAACATGGGTAGTTGAGGGTTTGATGGGTTATCTCATTGACACTTGGCTTGACTTGATTGGCTCCAAGGGTTTTAATGTTTCCCTCCCAATTCCTTGTAAAATCATGCCCCCATCTCTTGTTGCATTGCATAGCTAGTTGTGGGTATTTTATTAAAATGCATATTTACATGATATTCACAATTCCACCGTGTCTGGTTAGCACGCGAACCATATGCATCAATAAATCGATGGCGGGGCATTGGCCTTGAGATTCTCGCCATGATTTTATAACAATATTACATCATTTACATTTTTTAATGCCATGGGTCAAACTGGGGATGTTAAAGTCATCATCACACCATTGTTGTCATCGACTACTTCACCAAGTGGGCTGAGGCAATGCCTACTGTCAAAGCAGATGGGGAAACGACTGCTTATTTCGTATTCAACCAGATCATTGCTAGGTTTGGTGTACCCAAAGAGATCGTTACAGATCATGGTCGACACTTTCAGAATAGCATGATGACCGACTTATACACCATGCTAGGTTTTTGGCAGGAACATTCGTCTTCGTTTTATCCACAAGCGAATGGTCAGGTCGAAGCGGTTATCAAAGATTTGAAGACCATCCTACAAAGGACCGTTAATGCCATTCGAACTAATTGGCACATCATGATGTATCCAGCTCTTTGGGCATACCGAGCTAATGTCAAGACTGCCACCGGGTTCTCTCCCTTTCAGCTTGTTCATGGGATAGAAGCAATTATCCCAGTTGAATGTGAAATCCCTTCATTGAAGTTGGATTTCCAACTACTCCCTGACACTTCAGTCTTAGAAGAACGTTTGCTGCACCTAGAACATCTTGATGAGCAGCGTTGTGATGCGCTCATAGAAAATGAAGCACATAAGAATCGAGTTAATGGTCAATACGATAAGTCGGTTAAACCTAGGGTTTTTCTCGAAGGAGACCTTGTTTTGCTTTATGATCAGGACAAGGAACCCTTAGGAGCTGGCAAATTTAAGTCAATGTGGCTCGGTCCTTACATAGTCTCTAAGGTTCTGAAGAAGGGTGCTTACGAGTTAACGGATTATGAGGGTAATAAGTTGCCAGAGCCTATAAATGAGCTCTACTTGAAGAAGTACTACGCTTAGGCCTCTGTGCTTTTTCATGTATTATAGTTGTACATTTTGTAGAGTTAGCTCTGCTTATAGTTGTCATTACATCTTATGTGTCTATTGCTTTGTGTTTCAGATGTCGACTGAACACTTTTTAGGATTTGTTGATGGCGCTAGTCGCCACACCCATCAGTTGGCTGAAACTGCTTGGGTTATTTACTCACCGACTGGTCAACTGGTCTCTTTGGGAGGGGCTTGTTTAGGTCCCACAGTGAACAATGTGGCTGAATACAGTGCGGTCATAGAGTTACTCTGAGATGCTCTTTCTCAGGGAATTTCACATCTGGAGGTAAGACTCGACTCGCAGCTAGTTGTGTTTTAGTTAATGGGTGAATATCAAGTTAGAGATCCTGTTTTGCTACGTCAGTTCTTGCGAGTTAGGTTACTTGAGAGACAATTTGTTTATATTACACATCAACACATTCCAAGGAATTTAAATGCACTACCTGATTCATATGCAAATTACGTTTTAGATTGGCATCTACATCACACACATCCATAATAAGCATTTCACACACAAGATAAGTACACACAGGTAAATAAAGCCGATACTGTATATATAAGCCGTATCAAAAACTACATGAGTTTGAGTCATAAGTCTATCACAGTGTCATATCATAATACAAAAAGGGATCAACAGCCTAAAAAATATACATATATATTTACTTCTCCTATGGAGAAGGAGGGGCCTCATCTGTCTTTGCCATCTCTGCCACAGCCTCTTTGTAGCAGATGACTACCTTATCTACTTTCCTCAGTAGCCAAATCCATGATGGGGGCATGCCCACAACTCCTGCATATCGAGCGACATACGCTCGATCTTTTATGTCGGAATGTTAGGAGTCAATCGACTCATCTTCCCCTCTATGTTTTCCAACATGGCATCGGCTTCCCCTACAACAACTGGTTGTACGAATGTACGAGGGTGTCCCTCAGGACGCACGGGCCCCACATCTACAGAAGACAAGTTGTTCAATATTTCAAACTCATTTAAAAATCATATATATAAAATGGAAAAATTAAATAATTTTTCAAAAACAAACTTACCTATCTCTCCCCAGGCTGCGCCTGGAGGAAGAGCTAGCTCAGGATCATTGCGGAAGTCTATACCCGCATAAGGTAACTGCTCAAGAGCTGGTACTTGTCGATCCCACCACGTCCAGAAATCATCCTCATGATAGCAAAAGTTTCTCTCGCCACCACCCTTGAGTAGGAAGATTTCTCCCCAACGAGACATAATAGGCTCATGAGGGTTGAGTGGGGTGCAAGGCCATCCCCAGACTCAATGCAGGTACCCTTTCAAAGAAAAAGGTACAAAGTATACTCCTGTAACCAAAGTTATTCATCCTCCCGGTCTTGCACCCGGAAAGCTGAAGTTTCATGTTTGCCAGTAAGCTAGAATACCAGTCATACATTGTCCCTCGCAAGAATTCAGTTCCCACATGCATATAGTTTCTTGAAGCCAAGTGTTGTGTTGCGCTTCCTCCCATCCGGTTCAGAATACTCAAGATGACTTTTAATGGGAAGCTCGCAATAGTGGAAATAAGAACTTGGCTACCGGTATTTTCAGTACCCGCCATGTAGTAGGTGTTGATATAGTCTTGCACGGACAAGGCACCCACATTTCGAGAGATACCTTTAAGATTCACCACATCTCCCCTTCGAGAGAGACCCATGATGAAGTAGATGTCATCAATAGTAAGTTCCAAAATCTCCCCTTGGAGATTGAACACCAATGCATTGGCATCCCAATACTGCACTAACCTTTCGAGTAGTCGGATTTGTGCCCGCATGTTGACCGTTCAATAGAATTTTAACGAGCCGCATCTTCTTAATGCATGTAAGGTCAATGGATCATTCAAAGCATGTCAATCCATCTCCTCATGTTCCCTTTCACGCCATACAAGCACCATCCTACCAAGCAACCATGTAAACGTTGGTCATTTTTAATTTTTGCCCTATTTCTTGCGGTGAACGCTACTGTCTATCTAAAACAATAGCGTCCTGAATGCTATTGTGTTTCAGGAATACTAGCGCACTTTTGTCGAGAGCGCTAGTTTCCTTCAAAACCAGTCGCGCTCGCGCATAAACGTTATTAAAACATCAATAAAAAATGATTTTGACCATAAAAAATTTAAAAATTTGCATGCAAATGACAACGAAGGATGAAATAACTTACTTGGTGAAAGCGGAAGTCGGTTTGGTAGCCTGGTTTAATCGCAACGAGCAAAGGAAGTTTGAGGGTTTTTGTCCACACCTTGCCCTAAAAACTTGAAATGGTGAATTATGTTTTTAAATTGAGATTATTTATATAATTGGGTTTTGAATTGAGATGTTTTTATATAATTGAGATTTATTTATTTATATAATTTGAGATTATTTATTCAATGTGGTATAGTATCAATTTTTTTTTTAATGACCATTTAATTTGCTAATATATTTTTGAGTTTGGGTGAATTAGGTGAATCATATATGGCAGAACTTCACTATATTTTTCCGTCAAGGTGTGTCTTCTTCATTGACATGTCGGATTAGGTATGTGTTGCCCAGTATTTCATGTCATCGAGAAAATTTCTTTTGAGTTTGCGATATATTACTAATTTGGTTGTCTAGAATTCTGTCATCTGGCAGGTCATGAACTTATGATTCCTGAAGTTGTTTTAAGTCTTTTTTAAGCTCTTGTTTGACTTTTCAAAAAGAAACAAGATTGTCGAGCATACTTGTTCTCTTTAGACTCGGTAAAGGAATTGAAGGAACATTCGCTTAAGTATAAGTTTAACCATTTTCCGGACTTTTGCGGATTATTTTATGAAAAAAGAATACTCTAGTCATCTGTGGCTAGAAGAGTTCTTCTCTCATTGTTTTACACCTTTTTGGGTGAGGAGACTAACTGTACGAAAAAGGGACCTTTTGGAGTCTTCTTTAGGGTTTTCAGACTCTCGAAACATGAAAATACCAAATGAGCATTTACCTACTCGGGCTCGATGTGAAATCCACGAGAAGGTATATAGAGGATTGTTTAATTTTTTCAGACTCTATAAACAGGAACACACCGGCGAGCACAAACCAACTCGGGCTCGATATTAAAATCCACGAGTAGGTGTATGGAGTTATTGTTTAAGTTTTTCAGACTCCTTAAAATTGAAAACACTAGCGACCAAGAATAGATCTCAACTCGATATTAAAATCCAGAGATCAGTGTTATGGATTATTCGTCTATCTTTTCTTTGAACTTTGCAAAAAATGAAGAAAGGCTATTCAGTTTGCTTTCTTGGACTCATTAAAACAACAAGAAGGATATTCTTTTATAAAAAGAATGAGGGAAGAGAAGGGTATCATACATCTTTTCAGTTTCAAAGGTAGCTAAGTTAGTCATGTCCTTGAACACAACACCTATTTGAGTCCATCATTCAGTTGCGTTTTAGTTTTTGACCTTTGGGTGAACTCGATCTCAGAGTTTTTACTCCTTCGATTGGTTATTCTTCCAATCATATGGAGAATATACTAATGTCTCCTACATTGCAGGTTTATATCACATCCACCTTATGTTAAAATATTCCTAGATCACTTTCGTGTCATGCTCACTGTTCAAGGATACAGCCTGTGTCGACCATTCTGCAGTTACCTTGACCTCATGTGTCGGCCATCCTAGTGTCAGTTTGTTTCATCTTGTATCAGTCCTACTCCAAATCAGCTCAAACTTTTGAGTGTTCCTCGTGTTGGATGATGGAGAATGCATTAAGGCCTCCCTTCCAATGGACTTCTTCCCATCGACTTCAATTCATTATGCTCTGGGAATGAATTTAGAGTTTCGGTTAGTACCTTGGGGGTTGCAGTCATCAGTGGTAGTTTCCCTCGCTGTTGAATAATGGGAATACATTAATGTCTCTTATTCGACGGGTTCCTCCAGTGTTCAACTTCAAGTCCACTTATTCACACTTGTTGGAACGTACTAGGTACCTTGGGCCCCATTATCATTATTGATGGAATCCCTCGCGTTTGTTAACGATATACATCAATGAACGAAAATCAAACGATACCCCCCATGTTCGACTTCAGCTCATTTATTCACATGGTTAGGGTTTGTACCTTGGGTTGTTTGGATGAAGACCTTGGGACTCCGATAGCATCACCATGTTTATGTTATTACCCAAGTTGTGCAAGACTGAGCTACACTCATTTTTGGCTCTTCATGAGACATAGATCTAGCTTGTTGTTATGGCTATGATCTCTTATGTTTGACATGGATCCACGCTTGTATTTCAGTGGCCATGCTATATATACATCTCCCAGTTATGTATTGGATATCATGTTGTATCACACCGAACATCTATATGATGTCAAGATTGTAATTGCTCGCTGACCTTGATCATTGTTTTCAGGTACTTTTGTGACTTGGTTCTATGGTTTCTTGCTCCTCCTCTGACTTGGAATTATAATGTATTTCGGCCATCATTTCCCTCTGACCTCACACATTAGGGGGAATCTATTATAGGTCAAATCTGCACTTCTCCGTCCATGATCACTTTGCCCTGTCGATCACACAAAAGGACACTATGGATGGAAGAGATGGATTGACCTTGGATGAGTTATTGCCGAGTTCACATTCTTCAGCTAATATATTAAGATTATGAATTGGGATTAGTTGAGATTGGTTTTGTAACTCCCCCAACCTCCCAATTCAACTGCCTCGTGAATCTAACTTCCAGCCTTGTGCCATAAATACAAGGGGAAGCCATGAGGGAGTGGCCAATGAAGAATAAGATACTATTATGCTGAAGGATTTTCTAAGTCATTGTGGGGAGCAGGAGCCCAAGACTCGGTTGCAGAAGTGTCTGGACAGATCAGGTATATCTGTATTTAACTACATTTCTTTGACAATAAAAGGTGGAAATACCCTTCCCGCCCCAATGGAATGTCTATTTTATTGAATGTCTTGTTGTGATTAATGTTAAATTGTTTTCAATTTCATTATATATATTACAGTCAAGATACGCTGAGGAAGTTTAAGTTGTTTTGCAGGTACATTACTGTGAAGGATTGGGCGATAGCTAGGACCAACCGTCGTTAAAAAGGTTATTTTCGGAATCCTAATCTCGTTTCATTCATAGTAATTAGTGCAAAGCATAATTTATTTACATGTCACCCCATGTAAGTTGGTAGTGTCATCTCCCCCACTATAGGGTATATTCCTGCACAACAAGACCTTTTCGCATTGTAATCGTGCTACTATGCACCAGTGAGTGTTTTCTCCATGCTATTGCACACATGTCTTTGCTTTTTCCACGCAACTACTTATTTTCTTTGTTTTTTATCAGTTTTTCACAATTTTGTAGCCCCAATGGATGCTCTCTAATAAACTAGAACTAATTAACTTGCAATAGTTACAGTTTTCTATATTAATTATCCCACTTAGACTAAGATTATGAAGTAAAGAGTCCATATCTCTCGAAATCTACTTAGGTAACCAACCTTGAGGCTTTCAATGAGCCTCATTGTTGTCATTAGTATTCAAGACATCTCATGTTCTTTGTTTACTTGGCATGTTTTTAGGCTAAAGTAGTGTAGAATCCACTTTTTGCACACAAGCAAGGACCTAAATACTCTTGTATCCCCAAGTATGCTCTTCACCTCGCGCTTCTTGTGAGCTTGGTGAATCAGAAAAGGGTGAGAAGTGTGAAATAACTCCATTGCACACTTTTAATTCCTTAGCACTTTGTTTTTGCAAAGCACCATTAGCATATTTTAGAGTTAAAAGTTAAAATATCCATTTGCATTTACTTTACACTCTTCTAGTTAATTTGAAACAATCAATTTGTTTACTTCACATGTGTTTGTATCACTAGCACGCACTAAGGGACCTAAAATATTTTTCATTCCAAGTATGCTCTTCACCTCGCACTTCTTGTGAGCTTGGTGAATCAGAAAGGAAGGGATGTGTGAAATACCTCCCTTACACTCATTAAGTGAATCTAGAACCTTAAAATCAACTTTGTAAATTTACCAACCAAATAAAATCCTTCAGAGGACGTCACAAAACAACATTTTAGATAGGTATGATTGATTGGGATAGGAATCCATTAATGCTCACCAATCTAGTTTCATTAGGTGTTTGAGACATAGCATTGTTGACTTATAGGGTACTATTAAAATCTTGTTATCAACAAGTGTTAAAAGAAAGCCCAGATAAGAAGTGCATCATGCCTAAGGAGGTCAAAATTGAGATATATTTTCCCTTCCCTCTCCAAAGATCCTCTCATCTTTTTGTGGAGGCGACACTATACCGCCCAAGAAAAACCACTTATCCACTCTTAACACAAGGTATCTTAGTGGAAAACTTAGGACATCACCAAGGAGAAATTGTGAGTGCAATTGACTCCTGAAGTCAACTATTGCCGCTGGGAAGTGTTTCCAAGTCTTCTTTATTGGAACATTGGCTCCATCCCTGGTAGAACTGGCTCTTTGTTACCTTCACTAGTCAATTGGTGTGTGGATCCCATTGTCACCATCAATTGTGCTTTTGAAAGGCCTAGTTACATTTGAGAGGAAGGATGCTATGTCTTTTAGGGAATTTACACTTATTTTCTTTTTAAACATAAGTTCAATAAATCGTAATTAAAAAGAAGCTACATGTGGGGACTCTTACACTAAACCAACATTGCACATATCACTCACTTATTTCACCATATTGCATCTATTGTGGTTGGCATATTTTTGCACTTGTTCAATTGTGTCTATTTTCACCATCACTCTCACATGGCACTAACCTTTCACCATTGAGGAAAAAAAACATCACCTAAGTCAATCCCACAGAATGGAAGTCCTATCCCCCCTCTCGAGGGGTTTTTTCCCTCTTTCTCCTCATAGTTCACAAGGGAGATACTCTAGCCAGGGCATCTACCTGGACACACTGATAGGATCATCAAGGCGAGGATGCTCCTTAATTGAATCATTTTCTCCTATCAGAGAAGGTGTAGATCCTTTCACCTCATCCTCTGTGGGAAGAGGTTCTCCTTCATTTTATCCCCTCAGAGTGAATTTAGATCCCTTTGCCTCCCCTCCTCTCGGAAGAGGACCTCCTTTGTATTCTCCCCTTAGAGATATAAGAGATCCTTTGGACCATTTTGACCCCTGCTCTCTTGTAGGAGGTCATTCATTATTTTCAACACCACCTCGGTCTCCCACTTGTGGAAACCACACACAACACACAATGGTAGGACCAACTCCCACCTTACCTTTCATGGCTATCCTCAATCTCCCATATTTGGCCAAATTGATCAATGACCCTATCACGCATGATCAAACATGGCCAACTATGCCAGATAGGCTCCCCTTGGATGATCCTAAATTCAAAGGTAAACAAGGAGACAACCCCGCCAACCATGTCATGTCGTTTCACCTATGGCATTCCTCCAACAACACAGTGGAAGACTCAGTGAGGCTTCACCTCTTCCAATGCACCCTCATTGGGACGACAACCAAATGGTATGTGAACTTACCAAGATCGACCCATACCACCTTTGCGATATTGGCCAACGCATTTCTCACATACTTCCAGCTTCATATTTGCCATGACCTCGGCCTCAAAATTCTCACAGAATTTCATCAAAACACATCTACACACATTGTGGACCATATCCATGAGTGGCGTAGATGCCACACATTGTGTAAAAACAAGATACAACCCACATTCCTATTGGATTGGTTCATTAAATAACTCCAAATGGACATTGCAGAAGATGTCGCCACATATATGCCACAAAATGAGGAAGAGGCCATTCTTAAGGCCCAACATTTCGATCTTATCTATGCACAATCTAGGTATTTATACACCATCCTTCTCGATGCCCCTTGACATCGGTCATTGGATCCTACACCTGTGGGTTTGTCACATTCAGAGGATGGGCTTATTGGGTCCATTTCCCACCAAGTAAAGGTTCACCCCCCTCATACTTCTATGTCATTCAATATGGCACCGCAGTGCCCACCCATCCCTTCCGTGTCGGCACCCCCTTCTCTTGTACAAAATCCTCCACTTGGTCATTTATTGTATGGACCCTATAGTCTAACCTACCCTAATGAAATCCAACTATCGATGGTACCTCCACCGTAAATGACAAAAGTCGCTCCTACATCCACATTCTATGGAGCACAAACCACCTTTATCCCACCGTCGGGGTATAACCCTTACTACCCATTCCCATGTCCTACTGGTTCATCCCCACACCTCATATGGGGGTAAATCTAATTCAACCCTCTTTTGCACAACAAGCCCAACAATTTGAGCAGTTGAATGCAGCAAATCCCCAGAACCCTCAAAATCAGGGGAAGGAGAAGGGAAAGAAAAAACAGAACCAACAACAAAGGCAAGGGGGAAACCCCTCTCCCCATCCGAACCATAATTAGGGAAACCCAAATGTAGGGGATAATAACCCCCCAAGAAAGGGAAAAACACAAACTTGAGGACCAATTACTCTTGTTCCATTTGTGTAGAATATGGCCACTATACTCACGATTTCCCTCTTATCCCCGAATTCCAACAATTGGTGGAGCTAAGAAGAAAAAATGGTAAATCCCCCTCAGGCACCCAATGCTACACAACCCCAAACCGTTGTCTTACAACAACCCTTTTCCAATCAAGGGGTTGTCACTCAACAACAGGAACCCTGTCTTCCAATGATGGCTCCATCCAGAACATCTACACACTGGATGTCAACCTACATACCTGAGATCCAAAGGTTATGATAGGACTGAAACCCTTCGAGTGGAATATGTCCCTATTCCCTCGAGGGGTCCTTTGCAAATACCACTCCTAAGTGGTGAAAAAATCCCATGTATCCCCTAAGTCCCAATTTGATGCACCCCTAATAACCCTCATATGAAAGCCACCCATGATTACAATATTGTGGATGACTTGGCTCAGTAACCTACCACGATGCCCACATTGGAAGTGTTGTAGTCTTTCCCAACTCAAACAATGCATTACTTAATGCCCTTAGCTTCGTTGAATCTTCCTACTCGTGTCTCATGAACTTCGATCTCAACAAAGGTGAACCATGACTACCCTTGTTAGTCACATTCCAAGTCCCCATCATGGTAAAAAACATTATGATTCACCGATGAAGACGCATCCACATGCATCATGTCCTCCAATGTTTGGAAGCGATTGGGATCACCTAAGCTAGTACCCTCATCTATATCTCTTCACGCATATGATGGGAGTCCATCCCAACCAAGAGGATTATACCAAAATGTTCATGTCAAGCTGGGGGGAAAGATGGTCATAATCGATATCGAGGTATTCGATGCCCAACTTGAATACATCATCCTTTTGGGGCATAGTTACATGCATTACGTGAAGGCAGTCGCCTCCTCGATCCTCGCCATTACATTTGTTCCCATTGAGCCTGGACGCCGCAAGATCCCCCACCAATGGATATTACGAAGACAGAACACCATGATGGATGCTCATCATGTTGTCATCATACTCACATGATCCTCTCCAGGGCCATCACAGCATTTCTGGATCAAGCCACCCTCCCTCTGGCAAAGATACCTCTCCATGCCCGAGTACCATGCCCATGCCACTCCTGTGGCGACACTTCCCACTTTTTGTTCTAGTGTCCCATTTTATGCACTAAAAGAGAAGCCCACCTCGAAATAATTAGGATGCAATATCAACTCTCCTACCTCATCACAATCCCTCAAGGATTCCCCACTAATGAAGTTGTTCCCCCTTTATCAGATACCATCGATACTGCATCTTCTTTGGGAGGTTTACTAACTAGTGATGATTCCTCGTCTTTTGGCGAAGAATTGGATTTCCCACCTCTATCACTAGTTATCTAAACAACACTAGGGGATATTCTTTCAAATGTTGGATAATCACCAATTCCTGACGAGTATGATACCACCACGGTACCACCCTATGTTCCAACATTTAAAGGTCCCCCACCAATAGAAGGGAGAACACATATTTTTCCCTTGTCACGTTTGCGCAATGTATCATTTTCTATTTTAGTATTTCCAATCCCTTTGATTGAGAATAAAACCATCTTTTGTTTATGCATATGTCCTTGCGAGTAGACATCTATATCGGATTCGTCGACAGTGCAAGTCAATGGTCCAAGAATCTCACATCAGTTGCTTGGGCTCTTTACACCCCCTTCCAAACTCTCTACCACACTGGAGGAGTTTGTCTGGGGGCACTTACCAACAACCAACCAGAATATGATGTTTTCATTGGTCTCTTAAGTGATTCCACCCACATTGGCATCCACCATATGCACGTATACCTAGATTCCCAGCTAGTTGTCTCTAAACGCAACTAGGTCTTTCGGGTCCTCAATCCGCTCCTCTTTCGTAAATTTTTATGGGTGGGCTTCCTAATGCAATAGTTTGAAACCATCTCCTTCACGCATGTCCAAAGGAACATCAATGCATTCGATGACCATGTCGCAAACCAGGTGTTTGATTGGCATCTGATACAACAACCATCTCTCTAACCTCTGCATACAAAAACCAAGCAAGTATGTATGTGTGTCGCTCATCATACAAATCATGTGCAAGTACCTGCAACTACACATGGAGCATATCAAAACATACATATACACATCATCATCGCATACATCAACATCAATACATCACATACATACATTAGACCATAACCATACATGTGTTGTCAAAATGGTATATATATATATCGTCAAAAAATAATGTGTCATGTACAAAATGTGGCCTCATAAGCCATATACAAAAAGAATCAGTTTCCTTTTGGGGATACATTAAAAATCGGCCTCCCATTGTCTACATCTATACATAAATACATCGGAACCAACCCCTATACAAAATACAGAGTTCCTAACACTTGCATCTAGCTTGAAGGCTCCAGCTAGTCAAGCCCCAGAATAGACAATGGATGTACTACCTCTAGTGCATCCCCACCAGCCTCCCTAGGCTGTTCCCTCAGGTCCACTCTATGCCTCTTACGAGATCTCCCCTTAGCATCAATATCCAAACAATGACCACCTTGCGTTGCTCGTACCTAGTGACCCATTATGGCCACCCTCCTCATCAAATGACGAGACCCATCCCCAAGCTCTACTGGCATCTAAATAGTATGGTCCATCTCATTCACCTAGCTCGGCCAAATCCCGGTTGTCCATGCCCTCCACCATCACTCCAAGACGCCTCACCAGACCAGCTAGGATCTTCTCATCACGATCACTTAGACTACTCACTTGGTAGGTGCTCCCCCTGTTTTCGCTCTATTTGTTGCACCGAAAATGGCCCTAGGACTACCTATGCCAACAACCCTACCTACTACACTAGCAATCCCTGCTAGTTGATCCCTCTCAAAATGATCATTGTGTCATCTCTTGACCCGTGGGGGTCTCACTGCACCCACATCTGGATCATGGATAAAAAAACCACAGTCAATACTCGATATACATAACAAATATGTGCATACTGAAAATATGTACAAAAAATAAACTATGTATAAATATGAAACATAGAAACAAAAATCATACCTGTGAGATCCCACCCCTCGGGTGGCACCGATAGCTCTAAATCCCCTCGGTAATCCATGTCACTCCAAGAGTATCTCTCCAGATGGTCTATCCTCTATTCCTAGATGTCCAATTAGTGGGGGGTAAAGACATGGCCTACCTCCCCACCACCCACATGTGGCATCACCCGCCCCGAGTACATCATCCAGGGCTCCTGATGCCCCCTCGCAGGTACCACCACCTGTGGTCTCAATGATGGAAATCACTTGAAGAAATACGAGCACAAGGCAATGTTGTACAGAAAATTTCTCTCTCCTCTATCGCGACAGATATCGGTCATCTGGGCCGTCAACCCCCTCAACAACATAGGCCTCCAAGCCACTCTCTTCTCTGCTATCACCTGCTCCAACAGCTTGAACTAACTCCCAGTGATCCTTTGTGTATAGGATACCCCCAACAATCGTAGAACCATTGTAACTATCACCCGAACAACAAGGCTCTGAATATGGGTCACCAGGATCTAACCCAATTTGTCAATCGTAGCATCTCTCCTATAGTACTAGTCTATAAAACCCTATATACTATGATCTGCCCCCAACTGTAAACAGACCGAATCAATCACCCCTTAGGCCAACAATCATGTCAGGAAGTATATATCCTCCTTAGTTATCTAGATATCATGATCCTCGACTCAGAAGACCCCTCTATCCAGACCCCGCATATGGATGATCCACAACAGCAAGAATTTAGTCAACCGAAGCAAAGGGAAGTTGAAAATTTCCAAGAGCCCTGCATCCCTAAACGTCTGAGTGTCCCTCATATCACTGGCCAGATCATCCACTAGATCGTCATAATGGAGCTCTCCCCACTTGATGTATTCCATGGTGGTCTCACCTCAAACTCCTGCAAATACAAACAACCCATATCATGTTCACTCTTGGCACCCACCAAATGCCAAAACAAAACTTCAAAACTCAACCAGCGTGGTTATATCTGAAAACTTGCATTGACAGCGCGGTCTCCCAAAGTCATAGTCATGCTTCATGTGAATGAACCAAGTAACCCCGCCCTGCCCTAGTCACGAGAACCTCGTTCTACTCTGTCGTGCTTACTGTTCGACTGAACAACACACAGTCATGCGGCTCCAGTGCGCATTTGATATCAATTATCAATTGTGCGTTATTCCGTGTTTTCCCACGTGGTAGCATTGGAAAACCCAAAATCACGCACGGTCCCCTAATGAACATTAAATAAGGTTGTATGACCCTAAACACTCCCATCCCTAAAAACTAACCCAACCAAAATCACTAGGATAGGATTTAGGATTACGTGGATCTCGCTGATCGAAAAACGGAGGCTCAGATCACCCTGAATCAATGTAGACAGCTCCAAATCACAAAATATGCACAAAGTACAAATTACCTCGGAAAATGGGCCCCACCCCTTTTATAGTGATTTGACCCAATTTTCAAACCTTCACCACATCCAAATCGTAATTTCGTTTGATGAACCATCTACACCACCACAATCAACACGATGAGATCTACAACATGGCGCATCTTGCTCCCCAAACCAGATAGTTCCATCTAGCACCTATTTTTCTAGTCCAAGCCACAAGTGCGCTATGTTTTGGTTGTCAATTTTGCATCGTCAATACCTTTGTTATGACCTTTATTACACTTGCGTATTTGAGCCGTATGTGCAGGATAACGACAAAGACATGAATAACTCTTGTTTTTCCATTATAAGAAGAAGACTGCTCCCCTCAACAATGGCGTCAGACTTCTATCATAGGTGTAATATTGAAACTGGAATATAGGCAATGCCTTCCCTGTGTTTGCATTTTCACTTACTAGATATTCCCCCTGATAATCATAGGGTTCCCCTCCCCAGTAATGATATTCCATCAATGTCACCGTTGCAGGTAGCATCTTCCCTCCATAGGTGTGCGCACCATTGCATCCCCATCATTATTTGACACCCAAGATGTCGACCCCCCACAAGCCCGAGGAATTCGATAACCCTTGAAATAATCCACCCATAGTTCATCATTTTATAGTTGCACATTTACTCCCCCACCTTCAGCAGTCGATACGATCCAATTTCTTGGAACATGTTACAATTAAGAAACAAAGTTGACCACTCATACCTCCATGAGCATTCTACCATTTGCCATCTTCTTCGTATCACCACCTCCGCCAAGACACCAATGGGCCCCCCACCCTCCGATGCAACCAATTATATCTAATTATTCCCGTAGGAACAATTTGCATGGAATTGATTCATGGGGAAACCGTCTTTGCGTTTTCAAAACAACCATCACATCATTATGGAAATGGTTCCCTAACTCACTCAAAACTAAGGGAACTTTTTCCATCATCAAATTGATTCCCCAATTCACCCAAAACCGCAAGAATCCCACCCATCATCAAATTTGTCCCTTGACACCCTCAAAACTTGATGCAAGGGCATCCAAACCTAAGACCGATGGACGCTGATAGGAAATGAGAAGTCGAATAGAAGGGGGGTGATGACTTTACAGGTGATGGAAAATGGAGAGTGTGTGAATATCAAACAGTCGGTCGAAGAAGAGTCATCAATAGAGAGGATCGACAAGGGAGCTGGTCAGTGAAGAACCAAACTGGTAGAAGATAGATGGTCATGTGGAGCCGCTATCTAGATTGAATTGAAGTCCTTCTGCGAGAAGGCAGGGGAAGTAGGACCAAATGGCGACTGGACAGCTAAGAGAATACTTCGGTCGAAGGAGTAAGTCGCATCGGAGTTAAGGCTAGTCGGAGGACTAGGCAAGTTGGTGGAAAATCCAACGTAAATGATGCCGACTGCATCGAGGTGATCAAAGGAAAAGACGATGAATACTAGAAGGGTCGAAGGAATCGACAGTTGAGTCGTTTAGCTGGTTGGATGGAAGAAGAGTGTCGACCAGAGGAATTGTCAAGTGGCATAGGGAAAGAAGCCGACCAAGCCATGGTCGAAGTAAGAACTATTCAAGTACTTGTCAGGGAGAAGTGGAGTAGTTGATAAGGGAAAAGGTCGACATAGCATGAAGGTGACTAAGTTGCAGTCAAGGAAGAGATCAGCTGCGGTTGGTCAGGAAAGAAGAAAAGACTAGTCATTGGATGAACGCGACTGAAGGAAAGGAGACGGGAGCAGAAGTCACAGTAGAAGTGTCAACAAGAGAATGTTCGACGTAGTTGGCTATTTATAAGCCAACATTTCCGAGAGTGATTTGCTCAAAGTGAATGTCCATGGACAAGTTGGAATGTTCAATGAAAGATCGACCTAATGGATGCAGAGGCAACCGTAGTAAACCGAATGATGGGTGAATAGAGGTCTAGTTTGAAGCTGACCCAGACAGCAAAAAAGTCGGTAGAATGGGTCGAAAGAAGAAAGAAGACAATAGGAGCATTGCAACAGGATATTGAAAGAGGATTCGACTAGTTCTGGTCATGATCCGATCGATGAGAAAGTCGAGGAGAATTCCATAGTAGGATAGAGGCTTCTAGAATCCTCCTGAGCGGGAAATTGAGGCGGTGGAGAAATTGTATAAATAGAGATCGAGGCCGAGGAGATGGGGGTTTCTTTTGTGGGACTTCTCCAGCGATTTCTAGTTTCCTCCCTGAAGTGGAGATGATCTATTGTATAGCTTGTAGGCTAATTTTTAGTGTAATAGAATAGGTCAATTTATCCATAAGGGAATTCACTCTTGTTGTAAACCACCCATGTAATTTTCTTTCAATTATTAATAGAAGCCATAATTCTTGGCATTCCCGCTTGTGTGTTCGCTGTGTGCATCAGTGAGTATTAGAGCTGCGTGACTCTGAAAAGCAGGTCAGTCGCAAATCGCCTACATCATTTGGTATCAAATCAAGTTGTAATCTTACGTGGCGAGTCTAGTTGCGATTGGACGTGAAGGTAACTCCACCTGCGGTTGGGTAGGGTTGTAGAGGATGTGGAGAACCTAGTAGCGATTGAGTGAAGTTACAACTCCGAATGCGGTTGGGTAGAGCTTAGGCCTGGTAAATCAGATGAAGGAATAGCTCCCACAGGAGGCGGGGTAGAGTTCTCTAGAACCAGGTTTCAGAGTAGAGGCAATCTATGGAAGTATGAAAAGTTGTAGCTCCACAGCTGTGGTTTTGGGTAGAGTTGCAGATAGAGGAATCAAGGATCGGGAGCGTGGAAGAAAACCAACAATGGGCTGGTTGGTGGAATACCTGCAGGAGAGGAGGAAAACCCAGTTGAAATATGGAAGACATAACAATAAAATAGAGCTCTGCTTGAGCTCATAGAAGATAGCAGTTCCAACAGATAGGCTGGGTAGAAATGTTGAGGAATGGCAGAAGAGATATGAACTCAGTCAAGGAGTCTAGAAGGAAGCTACATAGAAGAAAGGTGCATATGTGAAGAGGTAGTGCGGAGAAGTGGCCTTGGAAAATATATGTGATGCACTGAGAGAGACAATGCTCAAAATGGAAGCAATGGAGACCGCACAAGGCAATGGAGAACCTTTCGACCAAGACAAGTTGATGAAGATCCTAATGTCAGGGGAGAGAATCCTCACGGTCGAGGAAACGAATGAGATCCAACAGCGTACCGATAGAAGGTTGGAAGTGTTAAGTAGAGCACAAGTCGTTGGGTGCAGAGACGAATCTGCAAAAGAAGAAGAGTCCCGTGAGGACCCGACAGAAGAGGATGAATAATGTTCCCCAGAGGAGGGAAATATGCTAGGAGATGTCTCAGAGGGGACACGGTTAAAATAGAAGGAAGATGCCGAAGAAATGGTCAAGTCATCACAACCAGAGGTGAAAATAGGGGAGTCGGGCGAGAACTCTCAGGAGGAGTTGGATGAGCATAGTGCCGACGGGATGGTGAACTTGGTCAAGGAAATGCTCGATGAAGGGGAAGTCAATGAGGCAAACACTACAGAAGTATTTGGAAAGTACCGTTGAGATGTTATTGATGAAGAGGAGAGAATAACCAAGAAGGTAGTCGATGAAGCAAAGGAGAGGTCGTACGAGAATAACGTCGACGAGATGGAAGTGAGGTCGGATGAATGGATTGGAAAAAAAGGAATGATTATGGTTGAGGAAGCGACCTTCAAGGTGAAGGAGAACGATGATATTCATGTAAGAGAGTCTGAAGTGGGAGACAAAGATGTCGATGTGAATGCCGACGAGACTGAGTCAGGAAGCGACAAGAATATTTCCACCGACGTAGATGAAGATGGTGGAGCAACCACTATGGAAGAAGGCAGGAAAAGGGAGAGTCTTCCAGCAAGCCTCATAGAGGCAAAGACTTCGATTGATAAGTCGAAGGAGTACCTGTGCATGGGTGTAGAGGAGGGGGTTGCAAAGAGTTCCAGGAAGATCCCAGACGAGGAAGCATATGACGTGGACAGGAGTCGAAGTCCATGGTTGAAGGGAGAGGAGAATCAAGTCATGGAAATACTTGTAGTGGAAGGTGATTCCATGACAACAATAGTGAGTCTACTGCAGACTGAGGAGAAACTTGTAGTCTGGATGCAAGTCATCGTGTTCGTGTCGACAAGGGAAGTGGGAATAGAATCCCAAAATAAAATTGGTGCAGTCGATGATATGTCGACGAGGTTACCGAGAAAAAGAAACACCCCAAACAAATTGACTCTGGGTATGAGTGTGTTGAACAATTCGTCGCACCAGACAACGTCGACCACAAGGGTCGGACAGAACCTATGGGTTTTGGGATGGTCGAAAATAATTTTGATGGAGGAAAGAAGACAAAATATGAGAGCCAAATTGAGAGCCATCCGTGAGACTGGAACCAAACATAGGTTGTTGGTGAAGAAGATAGTTGGTTGGAACAACTATTTGAGTGGATCTGTGTGCTTCACCAAGTTGGTGAAAGGAGTGGATACTGCCAAGTCTAGAGAAGGAATGATGTCATGGTTGAGGACATTAAGGATACTTCGAGAAAGGAGAAATGAACGAAATATAAAGTGGATGGACCAGTTCATATCTGGTACTAAGTATGGCATCAACGTCGATGAAAGAGGAAGAGGTTGAAGCCCAGATGGAAGATAGGAACCGAGGGAAAATTTCTTTTCGTACCCTCGGAGTTTGATGCAGGGGAATCCAGCCCTAAGACTGAATAACACTGATAGGAAATGAGAATTCAACTGGAAGGGGGATGAAAAACTTCCAGGTGAAGGAAAAGGGCGAGTGTGTGAAGCCCAAACAGTTGGTCGAAGAAGAGCAGTCGACAGAGAGGATCAACAAGGGGCTGGTCAGTGAAGAACCAAACTGGTAGAAGATAAATGGTCGTGTGGAGTCGCTATAATGAGTTGAATTCCTTCTATTGGAAGGTAGAGGTAGTGGGACCAGATGGTGAGTGGGTGGCCAAGAGAAGACTTCGATCGAAGGATTAAGTCGCATCGGAGTAGAGGCTAGTCAGAGGACTAGGCGAGTCAGTGGAAAAGCCAACATAGATGGTGTCAACTACATAGAGGTGGTCGAAGGAGAAGATGAAAAAGACTAGAAGGGTCAAAGGAATCAACAGTTGAATCGTTTAGTTGGTTGGACACAAGAAGAATACTGACTAGAGGAATGGTTGAGTGGCATAGGGGAAAGAATCCGACCAAGTCTTGGTAAGGGTAAGAACCAGTCGAGTACTAGTCAGGGATAAGTGGAGCAGTCGACAAGGGAAAAGGTTGAGGTAGCATGAACGTGACTGAGTTACAGTCAAGGAAGAGATCAGTTGTGGTTGGTTAGGAAAGAATAAAATACCAATCACTGGACAAACACAACTGAAGGAAAGGCGACAGGAGAAGAAGTCATAGTAGAAGTTTCGACAAGAGGATGGTCGACATAGTTGGCTAGTTATAATCCAACGTGTCCAAGTGTGGTCCGATCAAAGGGAATTATGATGGACGATTCATAGTGGTTGACAACAGGTCGAGCCAATGGATACAGAGGCAGTCAGAGTAGAACGACTGATAGGTGAAGAGAGGTTTGGTTTGAAGCTGACCTAGACAACAGAAAATTCGGTAGAATAGGATGATAGAATAAAGACAACAACAGGAGTGTTGCAATAGGCAACTGAAAGAGGAGTTGACTAGTTCTGGTCATGATCCGACTGATGAGAAAGCCAAGGGGAATTCCAAAGGAATCTAGAGGCTTCTAGAAGCCGCTTTAGTCGAAAATTGAGGTGGTGGAGAAATTGTATAATTAGAGATAGAGGCCGAGGAGATGGGGAATTCTTCAACGGGGCTTCTCCGGTGATTTCTAGTTTCCTCCCTGAAGTGGAGATGATCTATTGTATAGCTTGTAGGATAAGTTTTAGTGTAATAGAATAGGCTGATTGAGCCATAGGGGAATTCACCCTCGTTGTAAACCACCCATGTAACTTTCTTTTGGTTATTAATAGAAATCATAATTCTTGGTATTTCCTATTATGTGTTCACTGTGTGCATCAGTCGGAATCAAAGCTGTGTAACTCTGAAAAGCAGGTCAGTCGTGACCCGCTTGCATAAAAACCATGGGGACCCCACCAATTATTCTTTATGTACAAACTATTGTTGGTTTATCCAACAATACTGAGAGGGGGGTGAATTAGTATTGCCTTATTTTTCCTTTAACTAAAACAATTAGGATTTAAACAATGTATACTATGAATCAAACAAGTAAGGACAAAGAATTTAGAATTTATGTGTTCCCTGATATTTATAACTTCTTGATTTTCTACTTGATTCATCAATTCTGGAAAGGCTTCACGCTGTTGGTCTCTCCCTGTCTTTATGCTGCTGGTCTCTCCCTTTCTTTATGTTGCTGCAATCTTCATCGTAGAGACATATTTCTTCTAATTCAAAACTTCATTTAAATACCTCATTCATCCATAGAACGTGCCTCTTCAAGCATCATGGATTTTCAACATCGTATCCTTTCACTAAACAATTACATTTCAGTTTAATACATAATAGATATTTGTTTGATTTGATAATTATATTTAATTAATTAATCTCGACATATATTCCTCTTCTTGTGTGGGCATGTCTTCCTTCTTGCAGACATCAATGCCAATATTCAACATTATCCCCCTTTGGCATTGATGGAAACACCAAAAATAGTCTCCCCCTTTGACAATAATGACAAAAGCCTCCTTTTGACGGCTCCCCCTGTCAACATGTCTCCCCCTGACAAAGTATTTTCTTCTCTTTATCTACTATAAGGAGATTACTCCCAATTTTTGTCTAAGATACTCAAAAGCTTCTTTGGGTAATGGCTTAGTGAATATATCAACTATCTGTTCCTTTGTATCAATATATTCCATTTTGACAACGTTTTGTGACACTCGATCTCTTAGAAAGTGATATTTTATTGGAATGTGCTTAGTCTTAGATTGCATGACAGGATTTTTTGATATGTTTATGGCACTGGTATTGTCATAGTTTATCACTATGGGATGCTTATACTTCACAAGTATGTCTTCCAATGTTTTCTTGATCCAAATGAATTAAGTACAACATAATGCAGCAGCAATATATTCAGCTTCTGTTGTAGATAGTGCAATGGAAGGTTGTTTCTTTCTTAGCCATGATACCAAACAATCTCCCAAGTAGAATGCTGCTCCACTAGTACTCTTTTAGTCATCAACAATTCCTTCCCAATCTGCATCAGTGAAGGATTTTAAAGTGAAGTCTTGGCATTTTGGGTACCATAAACCATACTCCATAGTACCTTTCAAATATTTGAAAATTCTTTTTAGTGTTGTTACATGTGTTTATTTGGGGGCTGATTGGAATCTAGAAACCAATCCTACAGCTTGCATCACATTCGGTCTTGTAGTTGTCACATATAACAGACTACCTATCATAGATATATACATAGCATGATCCACTTCCAAAGATTCATCATCCTTGCTTAACTTACAGCCAGTGATCATGGGCGTACTAACAGGCTTGGAATCTTCCATATTAAAAAAATTTAGCATCTCTTTATTGTACTTGGTTTGGGAAATGAAAATCCCTTTGTCTGATTGAGTGACTTGTAATCCTAAGAAGAATGTTAGTTCTCCCAACAGAGACATTTCAAATTCTTTCTTCATATATGAAGCAAAGTTCACACTTAGGACTTGTAGATCACTTCCAAATATGATATCATCTACACAGACAAAAACAATGATCATATTCTCATTTTCAAATTTTATGTAGAGATTACTATCAGTGGCCCCTCTTCTGTATCCTTGTTGTTTCAAGTAGTTTTCAAGTCTTGAAAACCATGCCCTTGGAGCTTGTTTGAGACCATAGAGTGCCCTTTTAAATTTGCAAACATAATCTCTATTTTTTTATAAGAGAAAACCTTCAGGTCGTTCAATATAGACTTCTTCTTCAAGATTTCCATTCAGAAATGCAGATTTAACATCCATTTGATATACTTTGAAATTTTTGTAACATGCAAAAGCTAAGAACATCCTGATTGGTTCAAGTCTTTCTACACGAGCAAACGTTTCTTCAAAGTCAATACCTTCCACCTGAGCATATCCCTTGCATACTAGTTTGGCCTTGTTTCTTATTACTTTACCATCTTCATTTAACTTGTTCTTGAAAATCCACTTGGTCCCAATCACATTCTTGTCTTTAGGTCTTGGTACAATTGCCCAGGTTTTGTTCTTCTCTATTTGGTCCAACTCCTCATTCATAGATTTGATCCAATCATCACTTTCGCTAGCTTCTGCAAATGTTTTAGGCTCTATTAGCGAAAGTAGTCCTTTTTCTTGATCATATATTAACCTTCTTCTTGTTTGAACTCCAGTACTTATGTCACCAATAACTTGACTTTTAGGATGATCGCTTTGAATTCTTCTTGATGGTGCTCTTGTATAAGGTCTTGGAGAATCTTCTTTGTTATTTTCGTGAGATACCTCATCTTCCTTTTCTTCCTGCTCAATTTCTTCATCATCTAGTGAATCCTCTTTCCTTTGTGAGTCGTCTTCGTCCTTATCATTATTTGTTATCTCATCATCTTGAGTTCTAATATTTATTGGCTTAAGGTCATTTTTTCTTACATCTGCACTCTCTATGATCTTGTGTAGTCTTTGATTGTAACATCTATATGCTTTTTTGGTGGATGAATATCCTAGAAATATTCTTGCATCAGTTCTGGAGTCAAACTTACCAAGATCATCCTCATTCCTCTTTATGTAGAACTTACTACCAAACACTCTGAAATATTTGACAGAGGCAGGTCTTCCATACCATATCTCATAAGGAGTCTTGTAATGATTTACTCTAAGTTTTCCTCTATTAAGTACATAGACAGTTGTATATACTACTTCTCTCCAATATGCATCTGAAAGTTTTGCTTCATTAAGCATAGTTCCGGCTGCTTCTTGGACTGTCCTATTTTTTCTTTCCACAATGCCATTTTGCTAAGGAGTCCTTGGAGCTGAAAATTATCTTTTAATTCCAAGGGTTTCACAAAAATCATTGAATTCGTTTGAGGTAAACTCTCCTCCATTATCTAACCTTAAACCTTTGATTTTCAAATTTGTCTCATTCTCAACCATTGCTTTAAAAATTTTAAACTTCTCAAAAGCTTCTGATTTTTCTTTGAGGAATGTCACCCAAGTCATCCTTGTATAATCATCAATGAACAACATGAAATAGGATTCTCCTTGCAAGATTTTAGTTCTTGTTGGTCCACAAAGATTAGTGTGAACTATTTTCAATGGCTGTGAGGATGTATATTCCTTGATTTTGAAGCTGGAGTTAGTTTGTTTCCCATGTTGACAATGTTTACAAACTGAATTTTGAGGCTTCATAATATTTGGAAAGCCTCTTACAACTTCCTTCTTACTCACCTTTATAAGATTGTCAAAATTCGAGTGTCCCATCCTTCTATGCCATAGCCAGCTTTCATCAATCAGACTCATGTGGCATTGCTCTTCATTTTCTAGGATGTATACATTACTTGAATTCCTTACAGCAGTCCCAATAAGTTTTCTTGAGTTTTTCTTCCTAATTTCACATTTCTCGGAATCAAATATGTAGATGTGGCCTTGATCATATGTTTGAATCACATTGAGAAGATTAGGCTTTAAGTATTCTACTAGCAACACATTTTCAGCTATGATTTTATTTAAGATAGAAACTGTACCTTTTCCAATTATCTTAGAAGACATTGTCTCTAAAAGTAACATTTCCCTTTTGATCTCTTTTTAGGCTTATGAACTTGTTTGGATCTCCTATCATGTGTTTTGAACATCCACTATCAACATGCCATATATTTTTATTTTCTGTTGCACATAGAGCTATCATGGATTTTGTCCTCTCTACTAATTCTTTTTTCTTCCAGACCTTTCTCTACTCTTTGTCTTGAAACCTGTTTCTAGTATTCCTTTCTGTAGGAGTCATTAGTTTGCATTCTCTAGTGATATGTCCATGGTTATTTCATTTGTAACATTCTATATCATAGCTTTGTAGAGGTGCAAAGGAGTTATGGTTTCCTTTTCTTTCTTTTGGATAATTGTTAGATGTATTCTTCTTATGAAAATGAACCATTCCATATGCTTTGCAGTTCAAGGCTTTATGTCCAAAATTATTACATGAGTAGCAGTGACCCAAAAATATCTATTGATACCTGCTTGTCATTGATCTTCTAGGCACCATATTTGTCTCATGTTAGTGAGGATTAGATTTCTGACTATCCCTTGTTTTGGTTGGACGCATAGGTGCAGCAGCATAACTATTTTTGTTATATCCTAACCTAGTTTTTTCACTTGATGGTCTTTGGGAACTTAGGATGTCATCTAGCGTCTTCGAGATCTTCTCAAATTTTGTTTTAATAGATTTCTCATAAAGTTTCTTTTTAAGCTGAATAATTTATGCTTCAAGTCTTTTAAATTCTTGCATTCTTTCTTTGAGCTGCAATTCTAAGTTTTCTTCAATCTTCTTAGCCTCTTGGAGTTGGATCTTCAGATCTACAATGATTTGACTTGAATCCTCATCTCTTGTATTTTTTTCTCTCCATGATCAACTAGTTGTGTCCTTAAACATTTAATCTTCCTTTTAATTTTTCTCAATTCTTCAAGAGCACTTATGATTTCGGCCTTTAGGTCCATCTCTCCTTCCATATCTGATTCATCATCTGGAGCTTGAGTTTCTATTCCCATGAATAGAATTTATGTTTCCTCATATTCTTCTTCTTCTTCTTCACTATCTTCCATAGTGTAAAAGATCTTCTTCTTCTCATTAAACTTCTTTTTGTTTGCTGCAGTGTTCTTCTTGAATTTCTTAGAGGTTTCTCTATCATCACTAACATCTTGATGCAAAATTCCCAATTCTTCCACAATTAAAGCATTTCAAGGGTAGATTTCCTTCGTACTTACCAATGCTTTTCTCAAGTTTCCTGATGAAAAGAGATTCTTCATCATTTGAGTTCTCAGAGTGGTTCTTGGGTAATGTTTCAGATTTCTTTGACTCTTTCGTGGATTTGAATGATGCCTCTTTTCTTTATGGTTTATTTCATTCTGTTCTCATCTCATAAGCAGTGAAGATTCCATGTAAATCATCCACTGTTAGAAAGTCAAGATAATCTCGATCTTCTACAGTAGACACTTTGGAGTCATACCTCATTGGTAGTGTTCTTAGTACCTTTTCAACAACTTCTTTCTCTTGTATTTCTCCTCCCAAGCCTCTGATTACATTGACAATTTCATCTACTCTTAAAAGGTAATCTGCAATGTTTTCCTCTTCTTTCATTTTTAAACTTTCGAGTTGTCCTTTGTATGTTTGGAGTTTGGATTTTTTTACTTTCGTAGCTCCTTCATACACATTTTTTTTATTTTTCCCAAGCATGGTTGGCTTACATTGCATGACTTTGACAAACACTGAATTTGACAATCCATTCAAAATTGCATTCAATGATTTTGCATTGGCTTCATATTTATCTTGTTCATCTTTATCTGTCGGTGGACTGGCTGGTATTTTATAACCTCTTTCAACAGCATTCCAAACTTTGCATCCAAGAGACATTAGATGGCATCTCATTCTTACACTCCAGTATGCATAATTTCCCCCTCTGAATAATGGAGTTCAATTGGCAGCTAAACCTTCTTGTTGAGCCATAGTATTTTAATAGGATCTTCCTTCTAGTGATTAAAATGTAGTGAAGGATCTTGCTCTGATACCAATTGTTGGTTTATCTAGCAATACTGAGAGGGGGGGGGTGAATCAGTATTGCCTTATTTTTCCTTTAATTAAAACAGTTAGTATTTAAACAATGTATATTATGAATCAAACAAGTAAGGACAGAGAATTTTATCGTGGAAACCTCAAAGAGAAAACCACAAAATCAAACTTATTAATAAAATGATTTCTACAAAATTATTTTTCTGCTGCAACAAAAAGGATGCTTCAACATCCCAGTTTTCTATCTGCATCAACAGATAAGGATGTTGCAACACCCTTGTTTTCCAGCTGCTACTGGAAGGAGGATACAACCTCCTTGACAGGCTTCGAACTGCCACTAGCACCACCCAGCTTCTCTGATATTTATAACTTCTTGATTTTCTACTTGATTCATCAATTCTGGAAATGCTTCATGTTGTTGGTCTCTTCCTTTCTTTATGTTGTTGCAATCTTCATTGTAGAGACATATTTCTTCTAATTCGAAACTTCATTTAAATACCTCATTCATCCATAGGAACGTGCCTCTTCAAGCATCATGCCTTTTCAACATCATATCCTTTCACTAAACAATTACATTTCAGTTTAATAAATAATATATATTTGTTTGCTTTGATAATTATATTTAATTAATTAATCTCGACATATCTTCATCTTCTTGTGCGGGAATGTATTCCTTCTTGCGGACATCAATGATAATATTCAACATTCTCCCCCTTTGGCATTGATGGCAACACCAAAAATAGTCTCCCACTTTGAAAATAATGACAAAAGCCTCCTTTTGACGGCTCCCACTATCAACATGTCTCCCCCTGACAAAGTATTTTCTTCTTTTTATCCACTATAAGGAGATTACTCCCAATTTTGGTCTAAGATACTCAAAAGCTTCTTTAGGTAATGGCTTAGTGAATATATCAGCTATATGTTCCTTTGTATCAATATATTCCATTTTGAAAACCTTTTGTGACACTTGATCTCTTAGAAAGTGATATTTTATTGGAATGTGCTTAGTCTTAGAGTGCATGGCAAGATTTTTTGATATGTTTATGGCACTGGTATTGTCACAAGTTATCACTATGGGATGCTCATACTTCACAAGTATGTCTTCCAATGTTTGCTTCATCCAAATGAATTGAGTACAACATAATGCAGCATCAATATATTCAGCTTCTACTGTAGATAGTGCAATTGGAGGTTGTTTCTTTCTTAGCCATGATACCAAATAATATCCCAAGTAGAATGCTGCTCCACTGGTACTCTTTCAGTCATCAACACTTCCTTCCCAATCTCCATCAGTGAAGGCTTTTAAAGTGAAGTCTTGTCCTTTTGGGTACCATAAACCATACTCCATAGTACCTTTCAAATATTTGAAAATTCTTTTTAGTGTTGTTACATGCGTCTCTTTGGGGGTTGATTGGAATCTAGCAACCAATCCTACAACTTGCATCACATCTGGTCTTGTAGTTGTCACATATAGCAGACTACCTATCATAGATCTATAGATAGCATGATCCACTTCCAAATATTCATCATCCTTGTTTAACTTACAACTAGTGATCATTGGGGTACTAACAGGCTTGGAATCTTCCATCTTAATTTTTTTTAGCATCTCTTTAATGTACTTGGTTTGAAAAATGAAAATCCATTTGTTTGATTGAGTGACTTGTAATCCTAAGAAGAATGTTAGTTCTCCCAACAGAGACATTTCAAATTCTTTCTTCATATCTGAAGCAAAGTTTACACTTAGGACTTGCACATCACTTCCAAATATGATATCATCTACATAGACAACAAAAATGATCATATTCTCATTTTCAAATTTTATGTAGAGATTACTATCAATGGCCCCTCTTATGTATCCTTGTTGTTTCAAGTAGTTGTCAAGTCTTGAAAACCACTCCCTTGGATCTTGTTTGAGACCATAGAGTTCCCTTTTTAATTTACAAACCTAATCTTTGTTTTCTTATAAGAGAAAACTTTCAGGTTGTTCAATATAGACTTCTTCTTCAAGATTTCGATTCAGAAATGCAGATTTAACATCCATTTGATATACTTTGAAATTTTTGTAACATGCAAAAGCTAAGAACATCCTGATTGCTTCAAGTCTTGCTATAGGGGAAAATGTTTCTTCAAAGTCAATACCTTCCACTTGAGCATATCCCTTGCATACTAGTCTGGTCTTGTTTCTTATTACTTTACCATCTTCGTTTAACTTGTTCTTGAAAATCCACTTGGTCCCAATCACATTCTTGTCTTTAGGTCTTGGTACAATTTCCCAGTTTTTGTTCTTCTCTATTTGGTCCAGCTCCTCATTCATAGCTTTGATCCAATCATCACTTTTGCTAACTTCTACAAATGTTTTAGGCTCTACTAGCAAAAGTAGTGCTTGTTCTTGATCATACATTAACCTTCTTCTTGTTTGAACTCTAGTACTTATGTCACCAATAACTTGACTTTCAGGATGATCTCTTTGAATTCTTCTTGATGGTGCTCTTGTATCCGGTCTATGGGAATATTCTTTGTTATTTTCGTGAGATACCTCATCTTCCTTTTCTTCTTGCTCAATTTCTTCTTCATCTTTTGAATCCTCTTTCCTTTGTGAGTCTTCTTCGTCCTTACCATTATTTGTTATCTCATCATCTTGGGTTCTAATAATTCTTGTCTTCATGTCATCTATTCTTACATTTGCACTCTTTATGATCTTGTGTAGTCTTTGATTGTAACATCCATATGCTTTCTTTGTGGATGAATATCCTGGAAATATTCCTTCATTGGTTCTGGAGTCAAACTTACCAAAATCATTCTCATTCCTCTTTATGTAGCACTTAATACCAAACACTCTAAAATATTTGACAGAGGCAGGTCTTCCATACCATAGCTCATAAGGAGTCTTGTCATGATTTACTCTGATTTTTCCTCTATTAAGTACATAGATAGTTGTATATATTGCTTCTCTCCAATATGCATCTGAAAGTTTTGCTTCATTAAGCATAGTTCTAGCTGCTTCTTGGATTGTCCTATTTTTTCTTTCCACAACGCCATTTTGCTTAGGAGTCCTTGGAGCTGAAAATTGTCTTTTAATTCCATTGGTTTCACAAAACTCATTGAATTCGTTTGAGGTAAACTCTCCATTATCTAACCTTAAACATTTGATTTTTCAGATTTGTCTCATTCTCAACCATTGCTTTAAATATTTTAAACTTATCAAAATCTTCTGATTTTTCTTTGAGGAATGTCACCCAAGTCATCTTTTTATAATCATCAATTAACAACATGAAATATGATTCTACTTGCAAGCTTTTAGTTCTTGTTGGTCCACAAAGATCAGCGTGAACTATTTTCAATGGCTGTGAGGATGTATATTCCTTGATTCTGAAGCTAGCTTTAGTTTGTTTCCCATGTTGACAATGTTTACAAACTGAATTTTGAGGCTTCACAATATTTGGCAAGCCTCTTACAGCTTCCTTCTTACTCACATTTATAAGATTGTCAAAATTCGAGTGTCCCATCCTTCTATGCCATAGCCAGCTTTCATCAATCAGACTCATGTGGCATTGCTCTTCATTTTCTAGGATGTATACATTACTTGAATTCCTTACAGCAATCCCAATAAGTTTTCCTAAGTTTTTCTTCCTGATTTCACGTTTCTTGGAATCAAATATGCAGATGTGGCCTTGATCACATGTTTGACTCACACTGAGAAGATTAGGTTTTAAGTCTTCTACTAGCAACACATTTTCAGCTTTGATTTTATTTTTGATAGCAACTGTACCTTTTCCAATTATCTTAGAGGACATATTGTCTCCAAAAGTAGCTTTTCCCTTTTGATCTCTTTTTAGGCTGATGAACTTGTTTGGATCTCCTGTCATGTGTTTTGAACATCCACTATCAACATGCCATATATTTTGTTTTTTTCTTGCACATAGATCTATCATGGATTCTGTCCTCTCTACTATTTCTTTTTTCTTCCAGACCTTTCTCTGCTCTTTGTCTTGAAACCTGTTTGTAGTATTCCTTTCTGTAGGAGTCATTGGTTTGCATTCTCTAGCGATATGTCCATGGTTATTTCATTTGTAACATTTTATATCATAACTTTGTAGAGGTGCAAAGGAGTTATGGTTTCCTTTTCTTTCTTTTGGATAATTGTTAGATGTATTCTTCTTATGAAAATGAACCATTCCATATGCTTTGCAATTCATGGATTTATGTCCAAAATTATTGCATGAGTAGCAATGACCCAAAATGATATGTTGATACCTGCTTGTCATTGATCTTATAGGCACCATATTTGTCTCATGTAAGTGAGGATTATATTTCTGACTATCCCTTGTTTTGGTTGGACTCATAAGTGCAGCAGCATAACTCTTTTTGTTATATCCTAACCTTGTTTTTTCACTTGATGGTCTTTGGGCAATTAGGATGTCATCTAGAGTCTTCGAGCTCTTCTCAAATTTTTTTTAATAGAGTTCTCAAAAAGTTTCTTTTTAAGATGAATAATTTATGCTTCAAGTCTTTTATATTCTTGCATTCTTTCTTTGATATGCAATTCTAAGTTCTCTTCAATCTTCTTAGCCTCTTGGAGCTGGATCTTTAGATCTACAATGATTTGACTTGACTACTCATCTCTTGTCTTTTGTTGCTCTTCATGATCAGCTAGTTGTATCCTTAAATATTTAATCTTCCTTTTATTTTTTCTCAATTCTTCAAGAGAACTTATGATTTCGGCCTTTAGGTCTACCTCTCCTTCCATACATCATTTGGAGCTTGAGTTTCTATTCCCATGAATAGAATTTATGTTTCCTCATCTTCTCCTTCTTCATCTTCATTATCTTCCATAGTGTAAAAGATCTTCTTCTTCCCATTAAACTTATTTTTGTTTGCTGCAGTTTTCTTCTTGAATTTCGTAGAGGTTTCTCTATCATCACTAACATCTTGTTTGGGATAGGGACATTTTGTGCAAAATACCCAATTCTTCCACAGCTAAAGCATTTCAAGGGTAGATTTCCTTCGTACTTACTAGTGCCTTTGTCAAGTTTCCCGATGAAAAGAGCTTCTTCATCATCTGAGTTCTCAGAGTGGTTTTTGGGTAATGTTTCAGATTTCTTTGTCTCTTCCGTGGCTTTGAATGATGCCTCTTTTCTTGATGGTTTATTTTGTTATGTTCTCATCTCATAGGAAGTGAAGATTCCATGTAAATCATCCATTGTTAGAAAGTCAAGATCATATCGATCTTCTACAATAGACACTTTGGAGTCATACTTCATTGGTAGTGTTCCTAGTACCTTATCAACGAATTCTTTCTCCTGTATTTCTCCTCCCAGACCCCTGATTGCATTGACAATTTCAACTAGTCTTAAAAGGTAATATGCAATGTTTTCCTCTTCTTCCATTTCTAAACTTTCGAATTGTCCTTTGTATGTTTGGAGTTTGGATTTTTTTACTTTCGTAGCTCCTTCATACACATTTTTTAATTTGTCCCAAGCATATTTGGCTATCTTACATTGCATGACTTTAACAAACACTGAATTTGACAGTCCATTCAAAATTGCATTCAATGTTTTTGCATTGGCTTCATATTTATCTTGTTCATCTTTATTTGTCGGTGGACTGGATGGTATTTTATAACCCTTTTCAACAGCATTCCAAACTTTTCATCCAAGAGACATTAGATGGAATCTCATTCTTACACTCCAATATGCATAATTTTCTCCTCTGAATAATGGAGGTCTGTTAGCAGCTAAACCTTCTTGTTGATCCATAGTGTTTTAATAGGATCTTCCTTCCAGTGATTAAACTGCAGTGAAGGATCCTGCTATGATACTAATTGTTGGTTTATCTAGCAATACTGAGAGGGGGGGTGAATCAGTATTGCCTTCTTTTTCCTTTAATTAAATTAATTAGTATTTAAACAATGTATACTATGAATCAAACAAGTAAGGACAAAGAATTTTATCGCGGAAACCTCAAAGAGAAAACCAAAAAATCAAACTTATTAATAAAATTATTTTTTTGCTGCAACAGAAATGATGCTTCAACATCCCAGTTTTCTATCTGCACCAATAGATAAGGATGCTGCAACACCCTTGTTTTCCAGCTGCTATTGGAAGGAGGCTACAAACTCCTTGACAGGCTTCAACCTGCCACTAGCACCACCCAGCTTCCCTGATATTTATAACTTCTTGATTTTCTACTTGATTCATCAATTCTGGAAATGCTTCATGCTGCTGGTCTCTCCCTTTCTTTATGTTGCTGGAATATTCATTGTAGAGACATATTTCTTCTAATTCAAAACTTTATTTAAATTCCCCATTCATCCATAGGAACGTGCCTCTTCAAGCATGACTCCTTTTCATCATCGTATCCTTTCACTAAAGAATTACATTTCAGTTTAATAAATAATAGATATTTGTTTGCTTTGATAATTATATTTAATTAATTAATCTCGGCATATCTTCCTCTTCTTGTGCGGGCATGTCTTCCTTCTTGCGGACATCGATGCCAATATTCAACAACTATTCCCCAATCCACTCAAAACAATGGGAACATCACTATTCTTTTGGCAGATACCCCTCGTCATCTTTGATTGATGTCATTGAGTCTCCCTATCCCCAAAATTATGATTTTTGTTAGTCACCATCACCCTCAGTGTTGTGTCCCCAGCAAAGCCCTTCATTTGTAGTTTGTCTCACTCTGTTGCACTTTGTACCTTTATTTTAAGAATGTTTTCGTCCATTACTCCTCAAATTGACATCGATCAAAGGAATTCATGAGCCTCACGCTTACCATCCAGCCTCGTGTCATGTCTGTCACTCCAACCGTTGGTTATAAAATGATCTTGGTTCTCAGGATAAGACACTTGTCTTATGATGTACTTCAGCTCTCATCGACATCAAATCACTCTATTCCGAGAGTTTCATTAGTTTAATTTGTACCTTGGGTTTCCTTTCAATCAATATAAGGGATCTCATCGAACTAAGTAGGGAGATCCCTTAGTGCTTCCTAACGTAGTAGTCTCTCCTATGCTTGACGCGAACAAATATATCGCATCAGTGAGAGGCGTACATTCCGAAGGTAGTAATGTTCACATTCATGAATCATGGTAGTAACAGTTCAGTGAGATCCTACACTAAACAACCTCACTAGACTTTCGGTCCCCCACCCCGTGGGATTGTCATGGTTATTGGCAATACCACTTCTTCAACACATGTAATAGCATTTCCAGGTTCATTTAATCTTGCATGGATCGAATCCGCCTTCATCCATGTGCCAACAGTGTATTGAGTTGATCCCTAGGTTTCTTTTGATTGTAGTCATCTTGACATATTTTCATGAGCATGGGTATGCCCTCCTCGTTTGTATAAAAAACTATTCTTTGTTACAGATTCACCAACAATCTTCCCCCATGGGAGGACACTATTCGTCCACACATGCTTCATAGCTTCCAAGAACACTAGAGAGCACAAAAGAAATGATGATGCATTGTTGTCCCTACAATACCCTCCAGACCTCATACATTAGAGGGCATCTGTCAATGCATAAATCTTGCACACATGCGACATTTTTTCAATTCACACAGTAAGGAACCATCAACATATATCATGCAACCCACTGAATACATCATCATCAGATCCAATAAGTAATATGAGTCCAGAAATTTCAAAGAACGGTCAAAGGATAGGATTGCACGGTCTTATCTCTGTTTAAGTGCGCTATTGTGCATGTTATCAGTTTCGCGCCCACGCAACCCCTACATGGATTTCCCTTCAATATCCATGCAACTGCCAAAACGACAGTACCACAACCACTCGCGACGCATTGAAGGCTCATCAAAGCCCCATCACCTCCAAAAATTCAAATTTGGTCTCCCTATGTACTCGGGTTCAGTGAATGCCCCCCTTGGTGTACTTTGGAACCAAATCATGGAGATAATGGGTTCACACTTGGATCTAGTTGTTTCTTGGCCACCTCTTGGCCTATAAAAGGAAGCCATGGGCATGCATATTAGAGGAGAAACCAAGAGCAAGGTTATGCTGTAGAAATTGTATTAGAGCTTCCACATGGTTGATCTCTTTCATAGTTTGGCATTCTCCAAGCTCCTTTTCCTCCTTCCTGCAAGGGGGGAGTTCTTCTCTCCATTGGTTCTTTTAGATATCTAGCATCTAGTGTGAACAAAATAGGCCTCCCTAAGAGAGATTGTTGGATTCCCTTTGAAGCCTTCACCTCCTAGATGACACTACATGTTTTTGCTTGACCATTGGGCAATCTAAAGTGGTTCATACATTGGTTCTTTGATGTGGTTTGTATCCTCTTGTTCCCTTTTATAATTTCTAGTTATTTTTGTTTTCATTTTGTACTATTGCACTAATAAAGCCTTGTGGGATCTACTTTGGGGTTACCACATTTGATTTATGTTTCTAAATATCGGGCCTAGTCAACAACCTCAAAGGATTTCACCCAAAGTGGGATAATTTCCCACAACAAGTTCCCCACCCTAGTTTTTTGTTTGATAGAATAATGAATCACTATAGAAGACCTGGACTTCCATGCATTCCTTAGGAAGAGGAGGGTAAGAGGGAAAAGGTTTAGGCTTAGGGACAGAGGCTTGTACCCTACATAAATCCTAAGACCTCCTTACAGGATGGAAGCCACACTATGCCAGGATCTATGGGGATAAATATGCAACATGGTTTAGGGAGTCATGGGTTCCCATATTATAGTAAGTGACTTCGCTTAGTACTATTTTCAATTGGGCATCCATCCTCTCTACTAACCTCAAGCAAGGAGTAACAAATGCAAGAGACACAACCTTAGGCAAAGATACTGAATTCTATATGTTTTATTACCTTTTAGACATTGCATATGCAAGTAACTCCTTTCTAGGGATGGGATGGAAATAGATCCCAAAGGACCCTCCAGTCCACATTTACTGCAAGATCTTGTGGGATTGTAAATACACGAGCTATTAATATGTCAAGATATGCTAGGAATTCTCGATGCCATTATATACCATCATCCATGGGGAACAAGCCAAGTGCATGTCTGATAGATATCTAAAGGCCTTGGATACATTAGGAGATTGGTATGCCACCCAAAAGAGGAATTATTTACGAATTTATGGTGGTACTAAGCCTCCCGATATTCTCCATTATTTTGTTACTGAGAAATTAATCCTGCAGGATGTAGCATATCAATTTTTTTTTTAATTTTTTTCTTTTTTCTGAATGGCATTGGGGCAATATTGATGAATCGAAAGAAAGTTGTTTGGTCCCCCTTGCCTCTCACTATCGGAGGATATTGTTTGAAAGACATCAAAGAGGAGAAAGCGAAGGCCTAGGCCAATTATAGTGTGTTTCAATTTGGAAATGAATTTTTTAGGAGGAATGGTGCCAAGAAGATAGTAGAACAACAGTATTGTGCCTGCAACTTTACCTACATATGTAGATGAATTTTGGGAAAACAAATAAATGTAGAGGAGGGATAAGTCCCTTGATGAGATCTCAAGGCGCCTGGGAAACAAAATGAAACCTAGAAAGTGCATAGCCCAGTTTTGTTTCTATACCTAGTCTTATGTAAAGAAGATTGGTGGATTTCCTACTACTCCTTTTCTTCCCAAAAGGAGAAGAGCTACCAAGAACCCCATCCAGACCCTTGGTCAAGTTCTAGTAGACACGGACGAGAATCCTATAGAATTTACCTTGAGAAAAATTCTAGAACTGTTGAACACAATTCCCCCAACCCCCCCAGGTTCTAGAGCTCCCTCACGTCACTCGGGTTCCTCTAACAAGGAATACAATTTTGAAACTATTGTTAAAGCATGTGAGATTAATAGAGAATTCCTAGAAAGAGCCATGAATTGCAACCAACCTAGAGTACCAACTTGGAGGACGTAAGGTGTTTTAAATTTTCCAATGCCACTCCATGATTTTCCTAAACATCCTAATTGCATGCTCCCAAAGCTTGACCCTGACAAATATGGCTCCCCTGGATATCACCTAAATAAATTTTGCATGGCTATCATACTAATGAACATAGATGATGAAGATGTGTTTTGTTAATTACTCCCTTACACCTTCAAGAACAAGGCCTCCACATGTTATTTTAATCTCCAATGTAAGTTTGGCGAAGAGGTAACCCCAACTATTGTTTGGAAGGAACTTACGGCTATTAAAATGGATAAAAGAGAAAATATTAAGGACTTTAACCAAGATTTCACCACCTGTCTCATGATTGGTTCTCCTATGAATAAGAATGTTGTGGTTGACTGCACACTTCCAATTTACATGCACCAATCCCCATGTTCATATAAAGGGTTGGCAAAGTTTCCCTAGCTGAAAAATTTGAGGAAGCAAAAGAAAATGATAAAAGCTTTTAGAATATTGGGGTAGAGGATGCAAAATTCATAGCTTCGTCCAAGAAATTACACTCAGTCTAAACCTCTCCCTAAAACTAACATTGACAATCAAGATAAGGAGCCCACATCCATGGATGACCTTGTCCACTTGGTTAAAAAATTGTAAAATGAGGTCATTGACCTAAAAAAATGTTGGTGAAGGTACATCCAACATAAGACCTTTTGAACCCTTCTATACAAAACCTATCCAGAAACCCCTCGAACTCATGAATTACAATCTTTATGAAATTGGCATGGAAAATTACTACACATACTATCACGCAAACCATTTTGAGAAAACTTGTCCTCACTGGATTCATTCCATGACCATGGTGTTAAAGCAATTTCTAGATGGCCATAACCAAAGTGACTGTCCTCCCCACGAGACATAAAATGAACTAGAAAATGAAGAATGACCAACTTGTGAGTAAACCATGGTTATGTGGGACATGTGTCCTAGGCTCCTTGACGAGTCTGAGGAATTGGTGGAGGAATTACAGATCACCCAAGATATTCAAAGAGATTACCCCCTTATGGGTAAAGGCCCTATCCCATCAACTTCTTCTCCAACTCAACCCATCGTTGTGCTTGGAAAAACTTTAGTTGCAACCCAACCAAAGAAAACAACATCCAATACACCTTCCATTCCCATGGATTATAATGTGGTAGAATATTTGAAGAAAGCTAAAGAAAAAATTTCAATTTTCGATATCTGCCACATTCCTCAACAATGAAATCTTCTACTACAATATTTATCACCACAATCTGAATGAACTTAAGGAAAAATAAGAAATATGGAAACAAGGAAAAAATTGCATGTGCCTAACGTCAACCTGGAACCCAAACATAAAACTGCATTGCATGATGCTCTAATTGGAAATAAATATAAATCACAGCCCACCTTTTCTGCTAACTTCTGAAAATTTTAATCACAATGTCCACAAATATTTAGTAGATTCGGGGGCCTCATCAAATGTGATGCCTTTCTCAGTTTGTTGAAATATCACACGACTCCAACTAAATGCACCGCCCAAATTATCCATCTAGATAAATTTGATGTGAAAGTAATAAGGGAGATAAAATATGTATTTATCATAGTATATTCCAACCCCGAAGTGTACTAGGTTATTGATATTATTGTAGTAGATACCCCTAAAAGTCTTATGCTCTATTACTCAGCAGGGATTGGTCTCAAAAGTTGCAGGGGTATTTTGTTATTGACTAGTCTCACTTATGGATTCCATGGTGTGGTAGACAAAACTAGATTCATATTGACCAAGAAACTCATATGAAACATATAGTCACAGAGCTGGAAGGACAAAATGATCCCATACAATTTACACAATCAATTTTGGACAATTATTTTCTAGAAACTGATATGGGAAACTATGTAGTAGAGCAATCAACCTTGGAATTAGATGAACAACCCAAAATCCTTTACATGACCCATACTAATGAAAACGATGATTGTACCATATTAGGAACTATAGATTCATCTTAGAACATAGATTTATATTCTCACATTTATACTTTATTTTTTATGGTTCTAAGTCCCAAGTTCAACTTGCATTTTGATAAATCCTCAGCAAAAAAGGTGTCATTTGATCTCCTATAGGCTTGAATTTGAATGCACCAACAACACCGCTGAGCGTGGGGCCATAATATGGGAGGAAATTTCAATCTCAAAGAAGCCTTATCTCTAGTTGCTAGAGTCCAAATTATTAGGAGAGCAAAATTTGGCATCAAATATGGAAACAAAATCTATGGCCAAATATTTCTACCTTTCTTTGGTTAATGGCCAAGAATAAAACTACAACTTTGGATCAAATCATTCAAAGAGGCTTCGAAGGCCCCTCCTAGTTCCTCCTCAACCATTGTTCATATGTGTATATTTGGCACCAAATTAGATGGTATATATTTGAAACTCGCCAACTCTCCCATTCATTAGAAGAAGATCATATCTCACAAGGGCAAGAAATCACCATCTTGGAAACTTGGGGATTTGGTATAAATTCAACATCATGTCCCATTAAAATAAAAATAAAAAAATTATCATCCCAAGTCCTAACAAATTGTCTCCACCTCTAGTTGGATTTAAAAAAAAAACTTTGATGGTGTTTCCAGTGGAAACACCAACCCAACAGGAATTGGGGATTTTTTCAAAATGATTAGAGGCATATTGATTGGATCTATGCAGGCTCTTTGGGAATTACAACTGACAATGTTGCAGAGCTTCATGCCCTGGTGCAGGGCCTTTATATCTCCATTTGGTAGAGCTACTCGAATCTTTTCATCAAAGGAGATTCCCAACTCATCATTCAAACGATAAAAATATCCAATATAGAACTCCTCTTAGCAAACTCTCCAAAAATTGGAGGCTAGAGGAAAATTTGGAAACTAGTGGATATCCTTCATCAAATCCCAATCATCATCCCCTCTCATGTCCACATAATGGACTATAAAGTGGAGGATCGATTAGTTAATGAGGGAATTGAGGGAAACTAGGAGAACATCGACACAGATTGGAGGCAAACAACCTTTAATACCCTAACATATGATTGCTGCAACCTCTTTGAGAAATATTTAAACCCACTAGATGGGGTGCTAGGGATGCGGCAAGGTATCCACCTATGGCTGGATCTGAAATTTCGATGTGGGACCCCCTTGGAGGTGCATCAACCTCAAGACTCTTGATGACAGGTTAAGGCAAGTAGAGGACATGCATGGTCCTCCCACTCTACCTAACTATTAACAACGCCATCCACAATTTTCGCTATCCTTTCGTACTAGGCTAGCTTGTATGTGGCCACCGTAATGTTGTTAGGATGGTGGATATTACTTTGATGTGTGTATATTAATTGCATTTGGAATGGTCTAATGGGAAGTAAGGTTGTCGATTGGGTTCCACACATGCCACTTTAGGTTAGTGATGCTCTTATCATTATGAATGGGGTAAGTTTGTTGGTTGTTTCATATTTGCCTATGTTTGCATAACAACACTTTGTTTTTCCTCCTTATGGGTTCTTGCTTAGTCACTGGTATTTGAGGTTGCACGCTCCTCTACTAGGAAATTATGTTGCACCATCCCCCGACTCGATCGGTGGTTTTCCTAGCTAGAACTATTGGTCTCTTCGCTCCCCCGTCAACCTTCACACCCTTGGTGGTTCTCAAATTTATCATTTTATGGCTAGTCAGAGTCGTGGTCATCACTTTCAGAGGGGCTCCAGTAGTCATTCATAGCCTAGGATTCAACATGACGTAGGGGAATACAAGGCACTTTATTTGCAACAAACTCCTAGTCACATTTGTAGGGAAATCTCTCGGATGGAAGAAAGGGTAAGGTGGGAACAAGATTTTTTCAAAACAAAATAAATTGAAAGGGAGATGGGTCCTTGGGTTCAAGATGTTGGGACTACTTGTTCTCATGATACTAAATATTTTAAGACTATGACACTCTACTAACATATCAAATCTCTCTTGGGTAAAGTACCATTTGATACTAGATAAGAATGGAACGAATTGTTTCCGCAAGTGGACGACTTGCAGGATCATCGCAGGGAAATGGATAAAACGATTAATATCCTTGTCAAAGAAGCAACTTGTTTGGAATTTACAGCAGGAGTTCTGAAAGCAACCCAAGACAAGAGGTGCCAATGATACCCATATTAGATGATGATGACACAACCTCTTAATCATGCTCGTTGTATGTCTTTCTTTTTTCTTTCTAGTTATCATAGTTATGCCCAGGTTATAGTATATTATCATTGTTGTCTTTTTAGATTTACCATGACATTTAGAACCTTAAATGACAATTGCATGCATTATACTTGGTTTGGTTTCCCTTGGGGAGGGCATGTTTTTTAAACTTTGTAAACTTTCTTTATATTAATATAAATTCCTCTCAGCTTACAAAGAAAATAATGAAACTATCACTTGGCCATAAGCTGAAGAAAGATAAATCATTTTGTAAATGGCTATTATTGCTAGAAACTTAAAGGAGAAAGGGTCTTTTTCTCCCAAGGTTTTCACGTAAACATGTTGGACTTTCTAATGAGGAGAAGCCATCTTGGCCAAGCATATTTTGGATAATATTGATTCTAGTGCTTCATATGTTGTGGACTATTCCTGTGTATTTGTTGAGCATTGAGCTTGTAAGAATGTCCTTTACATTGTAGGTTGTTGTTATGTTTAGAGTTTGCATTCTTATTTTTGTTTTTTGGAAATGTTTCTCTAAATTTGTGGACATAGAGATGTTATTAATTATTTAATGTCCTACTATTATGGGTTATGCATGAATTTACGCATATTCCTACTTTGATTTTCAAAATCAACTTATTATTGTGTATACTGATAGTGAAATGTGTGACTTTTTGTTTGCTTTATCATTCTATTAGTTTAGCCTAGGCATCTTTTTTTCATTTTTCATTTTGAATATTAACTTAAAAAACCCAAACACAACTCACCAAGCCATCATTTTCATTTTTGAAAGACCTTAGAGATGAAGATGCCCATCTACCCTTCTCCTTTCTCACCCTCCCTTTAAATAACATAATTAAGTTAAAAATAAATAAGCAAATAAAAAATATTATTACAAGTTGCTTCTTTTTTTCCTTTAAGAAGTAATTTTTTATTTTATTTGAAAATTGATGTTCGTTAATTGTTTTGGCATTCTTAATTTATTTTATTTTCTTTTAATTTATTTTTCTCTTCTCCAATATTTTTTTATAATATTTTGGTTGGCAATGGTGTTAATTTTTTGATAAGATGTCAAGAACCTTGTAATTTTAAATTTTAAAAGAAAGGGTGTTATTGGTAGCATTTCTTTTCTAGTGAGAAGTTGATTTTAATATTTTAGTTATAGTGGTATCACTTATTGATGTTATGGTTTCAAATAAATTGTAGTTTTAACATTACAAAAAGTTATTATGTGTAATGATTGTTTTCAATTAAGGGATTGATTTAATAGTTTTGTTTACAATAAGACATATTTTTGAGGTCATGGTTTTAAAAATGTTGCGGCTTTAAACCCCCTCCAAAAAAATCTATTGTTGGAACCACAATTTGATTCAAGGGTTGATTTTGAATATTTTAGTTGAAATAATATTCATTGTTAAAGTAATGGTTTAAAAAATGTTCTAATTTAAGCATGAAAAAAAAGTGCTACTGCTAGCACCACATTTCAATTTGATAGTTGATTTTGAGGTTTTCGTTGTAATGGTACTAATTGTTAAGGCAATGGTTTCAAACACGTAATTTCAACTGCTAAAAGAGTATTAGTAGAACCACTTTTCAAATCGATGGTTGATTTAAGGTTTTTGTTAACAACCTTATGAGTTTTTAAGGACATCGTTGTAAAATGTTGTAATTTTAAGCTTGAAAAAACAATTCTACCAATAGCAACACTTTCCGATTAAGAAATTGATTTTGGTGTCTTTAACAAAAAAAATGAGTTTTTGGGACCACACTTCTCGTTTTGAGATCACAATGCTTGTTAAGTCGATCACTATGTTCCTCTCTATCTTTCTTCCCAATCCTTGCTTTGTTAAATTTTCTCATATTCATGATTCAGTATAGAAAATGCCAAAAAGAAGGAAGCTACCATAATTTAGATAAATATTGACAAGGTGTTATGGGATATTTGTAAAGCCTCCCACAAATGGTGAGTTTGAAGTGGAAAGAAAGTTGCAGGTCATGGCCATAAATAGGGGCTCATAACCTTGGAAGCTTGCTAGTTGAACTTATAAAAAAGTTTGAAGTGGAAATCAAGTTGTAGTTCATGGCCATCAATAAGGGCTCACAACCTTGGAACCTTGGTTGTTGAACATAATAAATTGTCATTAACTTGGAAGATTGGTAGACAAGGTGTTATGGGATATATGCAACCCACTAATGATGAGTTTGAAGTGGAAAGAAAGTTGTAGGTCATGGTCACCAATAAGGGCTCACATCCTTAGAAGCTTGCTAGTTGAACTTATAAAATAGTTTGTGGTGGAAATCAAGTTGTAGTTCACGCCCATCAATAAGGACACCTTGGTGGTTGAACTTAATAAATTGTCATCAAATTGTTTGACTTGGAAAATTGGTTGTTGCACTTAATAAATTGTAATCAAATTGTTTGACAAAATTCATGTTTGCAAACACTTCAAGGAAAACCCTCAACCATGGTTTGCGTGGGAAAAGGGATTTCATTTTTTTGGTAAAGTTCAGGGTATTATTACTATACAAATGAAAACCATGGATTCCATTGATAATATCAATTAATTAATTCAAGTCATGGTCTTTTGGATCAGCGTTGATTGCTCTTAGTTCATGAATATTAGTAATGCGAATATGGTAAATAACAAATATTTATTTGAGAAATTGATGCTATATCTTTGTGGAGAATCGTGGGCTCACTTCTTTTTCAGCTTCCATTATTTCAAATATAAGAGCATGTAGTTTTAATCTAAAAACTCTTTAACCAAGCAATGTAGAGAAATGAAAAGATACCTGAATATCATGTAATAGATGTATATGTTGAATTTTTTATGACTGATAATTTGTTCGAAAATGGATTTATATTTTATTGTAGAGGTACAAACACCGTGATTTCATCTTGATTTTAAAATAACACCGTGGATTTCATCTTGTCATTATGCACAAAAAGGTTAAAGACAATAAAGTTGCAGGTTTTCTTAATAGACCTACAGTTAACAAATCAGCCATCATTAGTATTCTACTGGCACCTGTTGATATTCGTACATCAGCTTTTGCATATTTTAAGCCTCTTTATGCAGCTAATTCAAATTCAATCTATCCATTACAACCTCCAAGAAGGGAAACGTGTAGTTGATTTCAATCCTTTTCAAGATCTATTTTACAAAGGCAGATTTCTTTTCATTCGTTCAGCAGAGTCTAGAATAAAACTCATATGGCAAGACCATTATTCCAAGCAAGATGGACACTTTGGTACTATCAAGCCATTTGCAACACTAGAATAGTAAATAGGCCACACATGAGACAAGAAGTGGAAGCTTTTGCTAGCCAGGCATACCTTGTACCACTGCAAAAGCCAGCCAACAAGCATTTAGGACTCTCTGCTCCTCTCCCACATCGTACCAAGTCTTGGAAATCCATTAACATGGATTTTCTCGCAAGATTCCCTATGACTAAGAGACATGACTGTGTTTTTGTTGTAGTGGATTGTTTTTCCAAAATTTCTACGCAAGAAATCTATTGGAGTCCCTGAAGGTGCTAAAATTTTCTTTGTCCATGTTTGGTCACCCTTTGGCTTTACATAGTGATCTTTGAACGAATCTTTCGGTGCACTGAAGGGTTGCTTTGGTCTAGTTCCCTTGGCCTGTAATAAAATCATTTGTTGTACTTGGGGTCTACCACCTGGCCTGTTATAAATCACCTGTTGTACTTTGGGTCTACCACCTACAAAACCTAAAGTAGTAGATGAAACAAATAACTGGATTTGACCCTCACTTGTTGTACTTGTGGTCTACCACCTCGCCTGTCATATATCCCCTGTTGTACAAACCTACAGTGAAATAACCAGATTTGACACTCACCTGTTGTACTTGGGGTCTACCACCTGGCCTATCATAAATCACCTGTTGTATTTGGGTCTACCACTTACAAAAGGCGTGGGATAACTTGCACTCAAATCGCCTTGCCCCGCTTTTCCAGCGATTTGTACCCTGGATTCGGTTATAAAAACTGGCAGAATCGTAGTTCCACCTTATTTACTCTGCGGAACTATGCCATGGAACTGTGGTTTAGACCCATTTGAAGACAACCCAGATCGTCCAAATTCCAAAAAAATAACCAAAAGAGGTGGAACTGTACCTCGCCGAAAATTTTCTGTCACTGATCCCCGAAATACCGGGACGATTTGAGTGCCAGTTATCACATGCCCCTACAAAACCTCAAGTGGTAAAACCGTAAATGAAACAAATAATTACCCCACGCCTATCATAAATCACCTTGTACTTGGGTCTACCACCTACAAAACGTCAAGTGGTAAATGAAACAAATACAAAACTTCAAGTGGTAAATGAAACAAATATTTGGATATGACCCGGTGAACTTTTACACTCAAAGCTAAACTCTAGACGATTTACATCTGGTTAACATTTGGTATTCCTTAGAAATTATTGAAATCACAGTTTTGGGTTGTTGAAATTGCATAATTAGAATGTTCCAATGATAACCAGGAGCACTGAATCCATTTTAACAATCAAAATTACAATTTAAATAATCCAAATCACAATTTCAACAAATAATCGAAATGACAAATTCCAACAAAACTCCCCAAAAATATACAAATAATGTATAATTTAACTTACCCATTTTTTCTACGGTACAACGTATTTGACATATAAGCAATTGATGCCCAACGACTTGCCTAACCCGTCATAAATTCTAATATTTTAATACATGTCTGTGGCTGTCACCAGGCCTGAGTAGGCATAACGAGGCTGCATTGGTTATTGATATCAATTAATAGGGTTGGTGTAATAACTCTAAAATTTAATTCGTAATCTAAAACATGTCATTCCCAATTATTTCATAATCTAAATTATGAATTAGTAGGGCTGGTGTAATAACTCTAATTCGTAATCTGAAACATCTCATTCCCAATTAATTCATAATCTAAATCCTGAATTCCTGAGAACTGTATACAGGATTGCAATTCAGTATGCATAGGCACTCGGGAAGTGGGGTCGACTCTCCAAAGTCCAGACTCCGACTCTAACATGGAAACTCTTCTCTGAACTCTCTTCCCAACTTGGTAGAACCATATCGAGGGGCCTTCATCGAATTGTCTATAAGGATCCAGCAAGTAGCTTGTGGAGAAATGAGAAGTAGCTGGAGATGAAGGTGGTGTAAGCAGGGAATTTATAATCCCAGTTAAACTGTAGAAGTTCCTTAACAAACGTAAATATAAGGAGACAAATTTCTGTTGTTCAACAGATTTCAGATATGTTTATTGTAAGTCCAGCCGAAACATAAACAATCTGGGTCCTGGGGATAAAAGGCCTGTTATGTGTAATTATTATAACTGGAACAACTCAAAAATGATACATGCATGTGAATTGGTTCCTTGTTAATATTAAAAAATATAACTCTGTTTTCCTTTAATTCCTCATATATGTCAGTGCATCAACATTTTAACTTATTCCAGCTAACCAATGTGATTATGGGTTGTTGGTGTTGCTTCGGCCCATATGTGTATGTTTTAATGGCCTCCAGCATTGCTGCGCATAGTGAAGCCCACTGCCAGTCTGCCACCATCAAGAATAAGCACCTACTATGCCACCATGGTAGTTATTTCTACATTTTCATATAAATGTAATTCACAGTTCACATGCAGCACTGAGCTCTAGGACACATTTACATTTTTGAAAAATTCCTCTCTGTCGTGAAGTAAATCAAATAGCCATTAGTCTTAACAGTTTGGAAAGGAATTCGTAATAGATTAAGAATGTATTTATACAATGCCATTTTTTTAATAAAAGAACTTTGAAACCCTCAGTTAGCAAATTTTTGCTAAGCCTAAGCCCTTTTGCTGTGATAATTGAAATGACACCTGCAAAGTGCTTAGTATTTTCTTTTTCAATAGGTTCTCAAGCTAAGCTCTCAAACTCCGAATGAATTCCACATCAAGTTGCCATTTGAGTGTCCCTTTCAACTCAAAGCTAAAACCTCAGATTACTATTGCTTAAATTGATTATTTGTGAAGAATTGAGGTAGTTTCATTTCCATAAAATGTCAGAAAATAGGCAGGATTTCTCTTTTCACTGAAACAGCTGATGGAATTCTATTGTTCACAGCCTTTTGATTTTAAACAAGAGAATAACAATGTGTAAAGTATCAATCTAGAGGTTGGATTTGACTTTAAATTAAAATTATGGAGAATATGGAAACATTTTATTGGATATTGCATTCTTTTGGATATTCCTCCTTATCTCAGGATGCATAGAGTCATCATTGTTGATTTGCTTACACATTAGCTTCCTCCTTCAATGGAAAATTCTGAAACAATGGCACTTGATGGTTTAGCTCCAACAATAATGCCAGGACACTCGATGGTTTAGATCAAACAATAATTTCAGGACACTTGAAGGTGCAGTTGCACAACCTGCAGGTTGGACTGAAGGAGACATGACAATCAGACCAAGACTTCAAATAGACGAATCAAAGGACCAAATAGGCGAGCAATATTGCCTAGCAATGTTGTACATTTGTACATCGTTCAACAGTTGTAAGTCTTTTTTTCTCACCTCTACCAGCAAGTGAATGCACCAAAAGTTCAAACATACTACTCAAAAGGTTTAAAAAATACTAAACGAGGGCCCAACCGGGTTCGAACCGGTGACCTCCAGATCCTACCAGCAAGTGAATGCACCAAAAGTTGAAGCATACTACTCAAAAGGTTTAAAAAATACTAAACGAGGGCCCAACCGGGTTCGAACCGGTGACCTCTTGATCTGCAGTCAAATGCTCTACCACTGAGCTATAGGCCCAACTGAAAGCTATGGTCTTTCTTTATTTATTTGATCCCATATTTAATATTAAAATAAAATATCAGTCCAACGTACCGATATCGTCGAAAAACTCAAGAGAATAGGAAATATCGACAAAAATGGGAAATATTTGTAAAAAATTATAACAAACACATTGTTATCTGGGAGGAGTTTGATTGCCACCAAACTCGTAGAGCTGTTACAACTGAGACTTTAATTACCTGAATTGAGAAGAGTGTACATTTATATATCAATTGCAGTCTGCACATAGGATACATAGATAATGATAAATAACTGAGGGATTTGTAACAGATCTCAGCATGAAATGCTTCACGGAATGTCTTCATCATGAACTTAACAGTTAAAATAAAAAGAGTGGGAAGACACATGCAAAATGCAAAGCCTCTCCCTTAATACATTACAAATCCTAACTATTGTAGACTCTAAATTTTTGCAACATCTATTCATACAACTCCTAATTACATACCAACATTCCATATAAGAACACCAAGAAGCTTGATAATTTACCCATTGACAGCATGCATCCAAAGTATATGTTAAATAACCATTCAACATATACCCTTGACAATATCTGGAAATATATGTTGAATAAGCCTTTAAAATAGTATCAGTGATTTTAAGTCCTAAAGCAAACATACATCATAGTGATATTATCATTCAAAATACCAAACATTCATAAGCTACTACATAACCTATTCTTTCATCCATCATAGTGATATTATGATTCAAAATACACATTCATAAGCTATTAAATAACCTAATTTTCTTCTTGGTAGAACAGTTATTTGCTCATCACCCATAAATGTCCTCAATTTCATAACATCATCTCAAATAAATGGTTTGATAAATATCCCCATACCGCTTGGGCTTTGCATGCTCTCCATGAATAAAAGGAAAATGTATATTCTCTACTAAAAAAGCATACATTGTTGTAAGAGTGAGGAAATTTCTATGGTAATTGGACACTCTATTCCCTGTGTTAAGGTGTTATCTCCTGTGTCTACTAACAAAGTTTACCATCTTTGAACCATAAAGATGAGAAAACAGATAGACATAAAAGAAAGAAAGGAATTCTTTTTTAATTTAGCTTGTCATGAATCTTGAGAATGACAAATGGAAAACATGCATGATGTAACCAAATACATGAAGAAAAACATCTAAATAATTATGAGACATCTAAAAATTCGACGATTTGCAATGGAATCTTTTCCCAAAATCCAGCGTTTTTTATTTTGCAAAATCAGAATTCTATTGTGTTTAAATTGTGATTTTGATGGTCAAATTTGTTTCAACACCCTCATAAACCCATGGGACACCCAAAATTCCAAAACTTGACCGCTGTAACTTGGATTTTGAAAAATTCTAACCGGATTTTTTCAAAATTGTGCCGGAAAAATCCACCTATTCCAACCCAAATTGTCGAATTTTTAGACTATGCGTATATCAAGTGAACAAGATTATGTTGTACTGGCCTTCATTAAGTGAAATAAAAGCATAATTGTGTTCAAGTGGGTTGGGTTGGGTTAGACGAAAGTCATGAAAAAGATTCCATTGCAATCATATGAGAGGGTTTTATATGGGATCTTATTTAAATGTGACTCCCTTGTTGAGTGATGGTCATTATGTAAGATGTGGAAAGATATGCTTTCAATTGGATAGGATTTTTTAACACAACCCAAATTCATTGATTTTACTACAAAGGTAGGCATATTTATTATGAAAAATTACATGATATGTCTACAGATGAACCATTGAGAAATCCATAGCTCATGGAAGTGTTGCATTATTTAGTAGAGGTTTCTATTGGTGGAACATTCAATTAAGTAAAATATTTGAAAGTAATGTGGGCATTCTTGGTGGAGGCCAAGATATTCCCAAAGGTATGAGTTTGCATCCACGTGAGGTGTTTTACACAAAACAAGCTTTTGAATGAACTAAAATAATTTATGGTGTGTGTGTGTGTGTGTCCGCTAATGTTATTGTTCTCATTAAACATTAGGGGGTTGGGATGTTAGGAGAAAGGCTTTCCCCGTGTATATTAGTAGAGAAGGAAAAACCTAGCGTTATTCTATAACATGAGACATGGGGATAGGGGAGGTATTAATTCCTAAACATAGAAAGGATCTTAAACATTGGGAGTTCATTGTTGTGGACTCTATGGGACTTCCTGGTGGTCTAGTTATAGGCTAGAAATATTCTTTGTTAGTGATAAATTCTTTTGATGTATGGTTCGGCCTTTGTACTGAATTTTGGAGTAAAGGTTTGAGCCAACCACTAAAGGTTTTGAATCTATATGATCCATATGTGAAGAAGTAGGCATTTTGGGATAGATTCTTTGTTCTTCAGGTGGTTCGAGAAGGGAAGTTGCTCATTGGTGGAGACCTTAACTTTACTGAGAATAGAAGGAGGTCTAGGGGGAGACAGTCAAAGTTGACCACCTTGCAATTGATTTCCTACACCATTATGAAGATATTTGATTGGTGGATGTGGAACCATTTTCCTTGTGTCCCACATGAAGGAACAATAGATGAGGTAGAGAAAGTATTTCTAACAGGCTTGATTGTTTTCTCATCTAATTTTATTCTACAATCGGTGGATAAGTACAAGTGTTGGGTGGAGCCTAGTGGATCTCTTATCATTGTCCATTCTTTAATTGGAGCTACAAGTTTATGAGCTTGCTAGTCCATATAAACTCAATTCATCATGGCTTTGAGAAGAATCTTTCTAGAATCTAGTAAGAGAGGCTTGGAAAGTTTTTTATGGTAGTATAAATCATTATGCTAGTGAACGATTTACTTCCTTCCTAAAAATGGTTAAGGAAAAGGTGGTGATGTGGGCAACCAAAAGAAGAAAGAACAAGGACACATTATTGGTAGGGGTTTAGGAAGACTTACAAGAGATTTTTAATAATAATGTATCCAGTATGCTCCCTGAGGAGGAAGTATCTATGCTCAAGGATCTTGAAAGTAGAAAAAGTAATTTCTACATAATAGAGAAGTGGAATGGAAACCCAAGAGTCAAGCAACTTGGCTTAAGCTAGGTGATGAAAACACAAATATTTTCCATCATTTTGAAAATTATAGAAAAATCATTAATACAATATGGGATTTACAGGATGAGGAAGTTCAAACCATAAGGGGTTTCAATGGGTTGGCTTCATAAAGGGTTAACTACTTTGACCATATTTACAAAGAACCTAACAAAGCAAATATTGTTGAGATTTTAAAAGTTTCAATTTTTTCCCTTGGTTGGTTTTAAAGGAAGATAATTAAGATTTTTTTGAAGAGATCACCAAAGATAAACTACTCTCTATGATGTCCACTTTTCAAAAGGACAAGAGTCCTATGTTGGATGGTTGAACCATTGAATTCTACTCGGGTTTCTTCGACCTTCTGAGAGAGGGTCTTTTTAGAGTTATTGAAGAGGTTTGTCCAGGAAAGTGCTATCCTATTTTAACAATCCTTTCATCACTCTCATTCCAGAAGTGGACAAAGTAGTATCATTTATGAACATTTGGCCAAATTATTTATGTAATTATGTATACAAAGTAATTTCTAAGATAATTGTTGTTCATCTTAAAAAGTTTCTCTCTAAGGTTATCTTTGCAAAGCAATTTGGTTTTCTCAAATGGTGTTTTATTCATGAGGATATTGGGTCAGCACAAGAAGCACTACATGCTATTAGACAAGAAATTGCCAACCATTGTGATGAAATTAGACCTTTCAAAATTTTATGATAGATTTTGCTGGTTATACTTAAGGCTTCTTATGATCCATATAAGCTTGAGCGTCAAGGTAGTGAATTGGATTATGTGGTGTGTCATGTATGTGTTCTTCATAGTCTTAATTAATGAAGTTTATTTTTTTTTCAATCCCACTCGTGCACTATGCCATGGTTTCCCACTTTTTCCATATTGATTTATTTTAGTGGAAAAAGGGTTGAGTAGGGATTTATTAGTAGTTGGAAAAGAAAGGAAAATGCAAGGTATTCTTGTAGGGGGTCTAAAGCATTTTTCCCATGTTCTTTTCATCAATAATGTTCTTCTCTTTGCTCATGGATTAGTAGATGAGGCAAGGACTTTTAAAGGAATTATACTACTACTGTAAGGAAATAGGTATGGAGGTAAATCAATTAAAATCTACTATTAGTTTCAGTTGTACTAATGAGGTGTTTTAAGTTTAGGGTAGTGGATATAGAAGAAAGGATGAAATACTTAGGATTTGTGCTAAATCCTATATGCTATGGAATTAATGATTGGCGATGGTTGATTTGATTTGTAAAATTGAGAGAAGGATTCATTTCTAGTGCCATAGATGGTTGAGGAGTGGTAGGTTGACCCTAGTTAAAGCAATTCCTATATATCGGTTCTTATTAGCCCATATTCCCAAAGGCTTGTGCTAGAGAAAATAAGAAGAATTTGTTTTCATTTCTATTGTGAGGTAAAAATGATAGAGTCAGTTTACATTTGGCACAGTGGTAGCTTTTGGCTAAACCAAAACACGAGGGTGATTGGAGTTTGAAATATATTATCTTTTGGAAAGTCCTTGGTAGCAAAATGTTTACGGAATTTGATTTCCAAATATGATTTGTGAAAAAGAATTTCATTTCATAGGTATTTGGCTCCTGTTACATTCTTAGACTAGATTTGGTTTCCTGTTAAGACTTTAAAAAATGCTTCAAATCATGGAAATCCTTGGTAATCACTTAGCTTGGCATGCTAGACAAGGCTCTCAAGAGAAAGTAGGAGTGGACATTATAATGGGATGTAAAAAGAATATTTTTATGCTTAATGATGTGGTTCAACATTTATAATAATAAAGTATTTTTACTTTAAATCATTTGGTTTATGTTGAGCAAGCCAATATTTGGAAGCAAGGGTGGTTAAGTGTTGAACAAATAGGTTTAGTAGGAGATCAGGTGGATACTTGGGAAAATTATGTCAATGAATTGAGGAAATGCCACATAAGATTAAGTAAAAATTTGGATGAGCTTGTCTAGAACATGATTAAGATGGGAAGTTTTTATACTTTGAAACATGGTTATGAAGTATTGATGGCATTAAAAGGACATGCACAAAGTTGGTGGTGGTCTCCGGTTTGGAAGATTAGAGAACCTAGAAAGACAAAGGTTTTTATGTGGCTCACCCTTATGAATAGGGTCCCAACCTAGGATTTATTACAAATAAGCAGAAGCATGGTCCAAGCATTTGTTATTTGTGTAGAAATGAAAATGAAGATGTATCACATTTTTTTTTTTTTCTGGTTGTCCCTACGATTTACAAGTTTGGAATGATATTGATAGGTGGATAGGCATAAATAATGCTTGGCAAGGTGATTCAAAGAAGGATTATGATTTTGGTTCCATTGGTGCAAGTTAAAGGACTTCTACGATGTCCCCTTTATCATTATTTGGTGCATCTAGTTAGTGCATAGATCCAATCTTTTGTAGGATAGATTGCTCCCAACTTTTCAAATCTTTTCTAATTTGTGTTATTGCAACGTTATATAGAAATTAGGGGAAACTCACAAAGACTTGAGAGATTGAGGATTTAGTGGAAGATAAGTCTTCTATGGGATTTTTTCAATCAAGCATTACGGGGAGAGGATCGTATCAATGAAATTTTTGGGTTTATATTTCATCAGGACCAACACTAGTTTCATTTCTATGCCAACGTGGGCTAAGGCATACACAATTGCGACAAGTTTTTAGCACTTTGAGCTCTCATGAGACTAGCATTAGACACAAATATTTCTCAAATGGAAGTTTATGGTGATTGTTCTCTAGTTGTAAAGTGGGTGAACAATAAGTAGGACATCATTGATATCTCTTTACAGTCTTTAACTACTCAAATAAAGACAACCTCTATGTGGTTCACTAAAATTTCTTTTACTCATATCTACAAAGAGTTGAATATGACTACTAACATAGTTTCAAAGGAAGATGTGGTTAACTCTCTCTCTCTCTCTCTCTCTCTCTCTCTCTCTCTATATATATATATATATATATATACAATAGAAAATTTTAGGGATGAAATTTAGACCATGGGATATTTTTCGACCTTGTTTTCAAAATTGATTTGCCCAAATTCCATGGGATAATTTTTTTTACTCTAAAAATCACCAAAATTGTCCAAAAACTGTATAAAGTCCTTAGAAATTTGAATATTTTTACAAAAAAATTACCAAACATTTTATGGTTGCAAATTTAAAAATTAATAATATTCACCAAGGTTTCTACACTTTGAGAAAATTATGGATCCTTAAAAATTTTCCATATATAATGTAACATTACCTTCTTTTTTTGTTATACATGGTGTTGATGTTTTTTACACTGTAAACTCTATTAAAGGTGGGGCATGAGCACACAAAAGGGAGAATCTTTCCTTTTCCATTTTGTTGCAATGAATGATGATAACTATGCCACTTTTCAACTTCTTGCAACAAAAGGTGATGATGAAGATGTGACTAATGGATTAGTTGCCTCTACAAAATATGTAACATACAATGATTTACCATCATGTCTTGAAGCATTATATCCACAATCTCGAGTATATTGTCACAATGTTCATCTTATTTCCTACAAATTTTTCAATCACATAAGGTCTCAAACATGATAACAATGAATATTATGTGGAAATTCCATGTCTAGATGAAAGTTTACTAGTTACTTTTGAACTTATTGCAATGCATTATGTACCTCTTTGGATTGTGAAGAAGAACAATTCACTAGAATTCACTGTAGAAGGCTACAGTGATCTGAAGGAGGTTCTTTTCTATACTTGGCCAAGTATTCCTGATAAATATTAGCTAACTTTAGGGTCAAGTGAGCATCATCAACCTCTTGGTAAATGACAAGTGGGACAAACACTTAGCTTTCATTATTTGTATAATAACATATGACCTCATGTGTTATTACATAGCATAATACACTTCTCATGGGATTCACACCAACTAGGTATCGTCCATCATTGTTATGGATTAAGGATGATGACTAATGCACCCTATTTGGAGTTGTAAACAATTTACTAGTGACTGATATATGTATATATTTTCGGTGTAATAGCTATGATGAATTATGTGTTTTGATATTTTTGAATATTCTATTTGTTACATTAATTTATAGTGTGCTCTACTATATTAATGTTGTATTAAAAATGATTGTTTATACTTTCCCAATCATTCTTATTGCAATCCATTTTCTTGTGATAGATCATGAAGTAGAGTTTCCTTTAGCATATTCTTACAAACTAAATCCCATTGTTTATGTACCATATATTAATGTTGTATTAAAATTGATTGTTTATACTTACCCAATCATTCTTCTTGCAATCCATTTTCTTGTGATAGATCATGAAGTAGAGTTTCCTTTAACATATTCTTACTTACTAAATCCCATTGTTTCTGTACCAATTTTAATTTGGAGACATTGAAATTTGAAAAACCTTTTTCTTATCCACATAGATACATAGTTTTGTCATCACATTTTTTAGGTTTAACAAAAAAATGAATATAACATTTATTTTTGCAACTTATAAAAAAAATATTCCATTCAATTTGTCACTACTTGAAATAGTACAAAATTATACTAAATATGAAATTTCACATACATATCTCTATGATAATAGAAGATACCACAAGTTTCATATTGGATACAGTAATTTATGTAAATATGAACATTCTTTGAATCTTATTCCACCTTCAAAATGCATATTTTAACCATTAAATGCATTGGAAGAAAGCATGGACCATGGAACAATATTTGCACTCCAATCATGACACATCGCCTCCGAGGCTTAGTTGGCACTCCCATGGCATATACAATCCAATAATTTCTCAAAAATGTAAGTTTGGTACAAAACGAGAGTATTTCCAGCAAGTTGATAGTCCTCTGTAAAATGCACACCAAGGCATCATAATTACATGTATGCGAGATATGAAATTTTATTTATGTAATCTCTCAGTTGTTACACCATAGTAAATTTTCAAATTTCTCAAAACTATCCCATTCTGAATGATAAGGGTCTACCAAAATGGTACTTTCAATGATTTCTTCTGTTTTTTACTACCTTAGAAAAATTGATAGAATTGACTCAATTGTGACTACAATGCACCCCTTGTCTTGCAATAGCACTCACATCAAGATATGAAATATGTTTAGTGTTATACAAGGATTGTTTGACCTTCCCACATTGTTATACCTTCAATTTGAACCTTAAAATCCTCCTATTACAAAATACATAAAAAAAATGACTACTTGGATGGGGATTACAATCAGCGTAACATGGCATATAAAAATGCATAGAAATTATTTAATATGCATGATTGATGAAACAAAAAGGTACTGAGCTATATCATTTCATATGGATAAGAATACCTTATATCCACTTTTCTCAATAATGTTTCTAATTCCACAAAATGGATTTGACAAAGTGCCTACTTAGTTGTCCTTTGAATTTTAAGGGCATTTTGGAAAATGCATGTTGATCTTATAAAAATGCATTCCGTAATGAAATCTAAATGTAGAAGGCTCAATTATCTCACACTATGAATAATCCACCATATCTACATATTTCAATAGAATTTCTAAATGTACACACTGGATCTACCAAAATGCTTATTTATGTGTTTTTACCATTTTAAGTCAACTTTGGATAAATGCACGTCAAGGCCTAGATTTGCACTCCCTTGATAATATAACACTTGAACATGAACTCACTATGTACCATGATTTTATGTTAGCTTAGACCTCATCCACATCTTAAAACTAGCTATTGTTTGAAAACATTAAGACAACTCTTAGTGCATGGTGAGGTGACAAATTATACATGAATGATAATGCAAGAGCATATGTGGCCTAGTTAGTTATCATGTATCCAAATATATGTATGTTATATTTTAATAAGGATACAACAACATTAACCAAGTTTATTTGGCCTTAGGAGTGCATTCTTTGCGAATTTTGGCTTGCATTTACCCTGTTTTTGAGTAGTCAAGCTTATGTTTAAATTTTCAAACCTTATAGGATTGATGGAAATTTAGAAATAGGGATTCTATAATACACACACAAGAGCATAGTCCCAATTATGCATATTTATTATTGAACTACTATGATTCCAACCCTTGCAACATTATCCACACTAGTAGGTATGGCTTGTTTTCCATTATCATTGACAACACAAGATACAAGAAGTTTCACATCCAATTCTGAACTCCTTTGGCATTCCATCTATCCTAACTCTTCAAATTTCAAATACAATGTTTCATATTCCCGAGGTTTACTAAAAATCACTTGGGACAAGAAAAATTGTAATGCCTTATAATTTTTAAGCTAAAATGCACTTCATTTATAAATAAAGTCTCCATGGTCACATTAAATAGTCCAAAATTGTCATGATATGGTCACTCATGCTTAGAACACACACAACAATACCAAATTTGCATTAATTGCTCAAAATCTAAATATGTTGTTAAAAATAGGGCACAAATCCACCTAACAGGGTTTAGAAAAATGCACACTAAGAATTGTACAAGTGTCCTTTTGAGAAAGTAAAAGATGATTTATAATTTTTTTAATCCTACCAATAAAACCCATGTCTCTTAAATATCTAATTCAGGTCTCCATTTACTTCTAGAGAATATGCCAACTTAGCAATTCTACATTTTGACTGAATTTGAACAAAATTCACTAGGTTCACCAAGATGCATGACGATGGTTTATTTCTTAGAGAATTCAAGTGATTCAAGTTTAAGAATATGTATTTTATCCTTCCTTGGTTTCCTACATTTCTATAATTTCAAATTAAGCCTTAAAATTTGTTGTTGTGCAAAAAAAATCGTAATGCTCAAGCTTGATGTAGTGTGGTAAAAGGGTAGATTGTTTGTATTTTTATACAATATAGATTTAGATTTTTTTTAGCATAAGATTGAAATTTAGGAATTGTAAAAAGGTCGAATAGGTCAAAATACACACAATAAGAACATAGTCCCACTTATGCATATTTATAATTGAACTCTTCCAGTCGAAGGGTTTACACAAAATCACAATTCAATTAAGCTAATTTGTTTCATTAAATGCACTCCATTTATAAATTAAAGCTCCACCATCACATGAAATACTCCAACATTATCATCATATGGTCCATCATGCTTAGAATGCACATAACAATGCCAAATCTGGATTGATTGCTCAAAATCCAAGTCTAATGTGAAAAACATGATACATATTTGAAATTTTGAATGAGAAGGATAAAAATGCATGTCAAGAATTGTACTTCGTGTGTTCTTTTGAGAATGTAAAATTAGAGTTGTATAATTTTTCATCTAGCCTACAAAAATTATATCCCATAATTTTCTAACTCACCTCCATTAACTATTCAAACTCCAAATACAATGCTTCATAATCTAAGGATTTCCAAAAATTAAATTGCAATTTTTAGGCTAAAATGGCTCATTAAATGCATTCCATTTATAAATGAAGGTTCCATGGGCACATGAAATACTCCAACATAATCGGTATATGAAGGTCCCATGCCTAGAATGCACATAACAATGCCAAATTTATATTAATTGCTCAAAACCAAGTGTAATATTAAAAAATAGACTACAAATCTTCTTGAGAGGGCTCGAAAATGCACATCAACAATTGTATAAGTGTTATTTTCAAAAATAAAAAAATTGATTTATGTAGCTTTTCACCTTACCTACAAAATCCATATCTCAAAATTTTCTACAATTTTTCCTTGAAAGGGGTTGCAAAAAAAAACAAGCGGCACAAGAGATGGGTATTGGATAAAGCTAGACAGAAAAGAGGTTTCTACAATTCACCTTTGCCTAGCAGAATATATCTTGTTCAATGTTGCTAAAGAAAATACCATAGAATCCCTTTGGGAGAAACTTGGGAAGCTATATGAGACTAAATTGACAACAAATAAGGTTTTCCTAAAATAACAACTTTTTCATCTAAGGATGGAGGGTTCAACTTTTCCAGATCATCTAAACGAGTTTAATATCCTAATAAAAAAACTTCTCTTGATTGGTGTAAAGGTAGAGGATGAGGACAAGGCGACCATTTTACTATGTTCCCTCCCAGATACCTGGGATCATATGGTGGTGACCATCACCAACTCACCATTAGGAAATCTGAAATTTGATGATGTGGTAGTTTCTTTACTGGGAGAAGAATTGAGATGAAAATCATATTTGGATCCCTCTACTAGTGAATCCCTTTCCTTGAGAGGGTGATCTAGCAAAAGGGGCCAACAAGGGAGATCACATTCCATATCCAAGTCTATAGGATGCAAGAAAGGGAGGTGTTGGAATTATTGGAAACTAGGGCACTCGAGGAAGGACTGTTAGTATCTGAAGAAGGAAAAGAAGGGTGAAAATCCAGATCAACCATTGGGTGAAGATAGTACAACATATTTAGAAGAGATGATGACATGTGAGGATTTATGTCTTATTAATAGCATATCTCTAGTATATGCTTGGGTTTTGGACTTAGGTGCACCATTCCACACATCCCCACATAAAGATTGGTTTGTCAAATACCATACTTATTGTGGTGGAATGGTCTACTTGGGTGATGATCATCCTTTAGAAATTGTGGGAAGAGGGGACATAAAGATCAACCTAGATGATGGCATAGAAATGAAGTTGTGTGATGTATGACATGTACAAGATCTACAAAAGAATTTTCTCTCAATCAAGATTATGGATAAGTTTGGGTATTCTACTACCTTTGATACTAGTTGATGCAAAACTACCAAAGGATCCCTCTAGAAAAAGGAGAATCTTATGAGACCCTGTATCATTTATGCGGTGATATAATGAAAAATCATGCAATATCAATAGACAAAGAGAATGTTATGGATGCAGGAGTGAAAAAAGGTTTGAAAAATCTACATAATCGAGGTATGCTTTCTGGGATTATGTTAGGAACCCATGCCAGCCCTTCTATCTACTTTGTTAGTATATTTTTGTTGGATGCATATGCTTTGTAAGTCGTCCCGTAGTATTTGTTGATCCATAGTTTGTATTATTGTTGTTGGACACATATGCTTTGTAAGTCATCCCGTAGTAATTGTTGATCCATAGTTTGTATTGGCCCATGGTTTGTATTGACACATGGTATTGACTCATGGTATTGGCACCTAGACTTAGTATATAAGTTTGTGTTGAGACCAATGAAGGTACCGTGAAGTTATTTGTATTGAGCTTTCTCAAAGGAGGTTTCCCCCTCGAAGTGGCTTGCGATCAATAAAAGCGATTCCGAGTTCTATTATTTCTGCTATCTCGTGTATTTTCATTAATTAATTATTGCAGGTTCTTCACAGATTAAGTCTTGTGATTTAGACTTGTGTGAGCACTATATTTTTGGTAAACATAAGAGAGTTTGATTTAATGCAATCTCTAGTAAAAGTTCTAATCTTTTGCAACTTAGTCATCATGATATATTTGGATCAATCCCCACACCGTCCATAAATGGTGCTAGATATTTTTTGAGTTTTATAGATAATTATTCTAGAAAAGTGTGGGTGTATTTTCTGAAACATAAGGCATAAGCCTTTGAGAAATTTAAAGTGTTCAAGGCACAATTAGAGAAAAGTTTGGGCAAGTTTGTTTTAGGTCTCATATATAACAATGGAGGGGAAGATTGTTCAAAGGAATCTGATAAATTTTGTATGTGGGAAGGAATTAAGCACCATAAGACTATTATACACGCCATGGCAAAATGGTGTGGCTGAGATGATGAATTACGCACTCATCGAATGCGCAAGAAGCATGCACAGTGCATTTGGTTTGGATAATGGAATCTAGGAAGAGGATATTAATACAATTGCGTATATGATTAACATATGATTCAACTACAGTTGCACTGGATGGAAAGATTCCAGGGGAGGTTTGATGTGGTAAGCCCACTGTTCATTCTCATTTGTGTATTTTTGGTTGCGATGCATTTTCCCATGTTCCTAAAGAAAAGAGGTCCAATATTGACCCAAAGTTAAGGAAATGTGTTTTTCTTGGTTATGATAATACAATAAAGGGGTATAGATTGTGGAACCCTACTGACCACAAGGTAATTGTTCGTCGGTAGGTTATTTTTAATGAAAAATCCATGCAAAGGAAGGAGGGACAACAGACACCCAAGATTGTACCAATTGAACTAACAATGAGTGAAGATGAAAATGAAGCTTATGATCAACATGAGGAACTACGAGTTCAACAACCACAACTCATAAAATCTACACATTCCAAGTGATATCCAGAAAGGTATTGTCCTGATTTTTAGTCTTAGTTTGATTTGCTAATTGATAATGGTGAACCTAATTTATTTAAGGAAGCTAGAGAATCTCAGAACACAGATAAATGGAGGAAATCCATTGTTAACACAAAAATTAACATTCTTACTAGTGTAAACCAAAAGCATACTCTAATGTTCGCCCGCAACATGAAGAAAGGGCCCACAGAAAAGAGACATGATCTCTTGATCCAACCACTAGTTTCCTAGATGAAAGGTGTAAATGA